>OX940974.1:3729867-4322587 GCA_954871275.1 Leptopterna dolabrata | reverse complement strand
CCAACCTTCACCGTTCCCCCTCTGATTGGCTACCGCCTCCCCCTCACCACCTTCCAAGGCTCCGCCTACCTCTCGCTGTGTTGAGCGTTCACATGTTTGTTCTGGTTCAACCTTGTCCGCTCCCGTTCTATGTTGTCCGCTCCCGTTCTATGTTGTCCACAGCTGTGCTACCTACCTCCTCTCAAACTCTTCATTCATTTTTTAAGAATATTTATGTACAAACTTCACTAAAAAAATTATTGGATGAACAAATAAATAAAACAACGAGGATTCTTTTTTTTCAAAGTTTATTCACGAAGTAAAATAATATCATCTCTTTCTTTTCAAAATATAACAATGTGTTTCAAATGATAATTTATTCTCAAACAAAATCTTCTTAATGAAAATTATTACATAAAATCCAACGGCCTATGGCCTTTGATCTATACGTAGTACACAATGTGGGATCAAAGTTGTGATGTACACAATGGTTCCCTAATCTGAATGGTTCAAGTAAGATAGCAATTTTAGGACATCCCAAATTTTCAACGTTGACAAATGTCGGTCTTGAACTGGAGGAGATTTGTTGAAGTAGAAACTCAATCTTTTGTTGTCCCTTCACATAGATGACGTCATAGATGTTGGCGATCCAGTTCATGATGCTCGGTAGTTTATTGTACTCCACATCACCTTCTTCCCAGGTAAGTCCATGGAGGTGGCGAGTAACCCAATCATTGACTCGTATCGCTTTTTTGACATGGATACAAAGTCCTTCGGGGGGTTTGAAGATCCAGTTCTGTGACGAGTGGTGATTCAAGTCGTAGAGGGATAGCTCCTTCACCACATATCGCATGTGGTTGTTGAGAAAGCATTGGATATCTATGACGACCTCTCTCTTCTGTGACGACATGTTCAAGACTGAGAATCTACTCACTCCCTCCCCACCTTTTATACCATTCGCCGAACGATATTGGTGAGGGGGTTGTATTCGATAGATCGATCGTGGATAATTAGACAGTAGGCTGTAGTGTTGGCAGGGAATGCTGTACTTGACTCGAATTCTAACAAAACATCGATTGGTCCTGATTTGATCGATTCACTCTGTTTCGAGCAATCTAGTACAACTAGAGGTGCTGCTCTTTTGAAATTCATTATTGACAATAAAGGGTAATTTACATCAACACCATAAAAACTCTGCTGAAAGGTAGCATACATTCGGTAGAGTATAGCATATTGGTTTCTATCAAAGTTCACATTCAGATCATCATAAGGATAACATTTCGAGTTCAAAAATAGTTTGACATTTGTTAAACTACAATGGTCAAAAACAGTGGCACTCTTTTCCATAGTGTGCTTTCTACCCGTTTGAAATCCCAAAATAACATATCTCGGCTTCTCGACTGTAGATGATGTCTTCACGTTCCATACTTGTTTCTGTGTTGTAGGTAGTAGAGGGTATTCATATAGTTCCAAGCATCGAAAATCCATTTTAATTGACTTCTCCTTCTCTAGATGGCGGTAGAGTTGTAGCCGATGTGTGTCATCCAGTGTCAAATAGGGTACTCGCCATGAGATGCCAGTCAGCTTGATTATTGCCTTCTCTCTGACGCCACCATCTGCCGCTGGCGATGTGAAACAGTTTTCATCCCTTCTTGAACGGAGTAGGATCAATTCTTGCTTCACGTTGATAACGACCTTTTGATAGTCTTCAAAGAATCCGAGTAGAATGCTTAATGGAATGCATACGTTGAAATATCCCTCGTTGGAGACTAGTTCCGTATCCCGTTGAGTGGTCCATCCGTAGGCCTCCAGTAGATTTTCCGTCCCCCTCATGAAGGACACATAGCCTTTAATTGTCGAAGTGATGCCAGGATTTCTCACACGATCGATTTCCGATCCACATATTTCGTAACGTATCTCATCAAAGAGAAATGGGAAGGGATTTGTGCTCATAGTTGCAGAGACAGGCTTCCCAGATTCGTCCTCCTTCAGGAAACGTCCGTGTATATCCAAGAAACTTTGACATGGTAGGGTAAAAAGGTCTTGATGTTGGATGGCAATCCTTATTTCTTGTCCATGATCCAATGAACATCCATAGGGATAGTGAGAATGATATTCCACCCTCTCAATCCCACCATCTTCGATGACTCGGTGGTGCTCTTGTACATTCAACATGATGTTGTCGCTTTGTGATCTATGTCGCAACTGAGCCGACCTCTTGCCACTACCTCCTTTTATACTTCTTCTCCTCCTCCTCCTCCTCCACTGAAATCAGCAGTGTTGACCCAACTATTGTGTCGTGAGTCAAAACCCAACCATTTCACAAGTGCACGGCCATTACCATCTCGCCTTACTATCTTTTCAACCAGATATACGTTTGGATATTTGGTCAGCTGTAGCTCCTCTTCATAAAATCCACCTGCAATTGTCTTCTTGTCCGAATCTTCCAGTATATAGGTAGGTGGTATAGTCCTCTTCAACTTGACGATCTTGAATATCTCTGTAGACCAAGAGGGAGTGTATCCTTTCTCAATTTCCGCTTTCCTCTTGGATATCCTCACGTGATCACCCAATTTGAATTTGGGGCGGGATGGTGTACCTTTCTTCTTCTCGTAGAGGGTCTTGAGTGCCAAGGCCTCTTTTCGTTTCCCCTTGACATCTATTGGTGCCATCTTGATCGAGCGATGTTTTGATCTGTTGTACTTGTTGATAACATCCACAATAGCATCCATCCACTTGTAGGTTCCTTGTAGACTGAAACGTTTCCACAATTCCGTCTTCAACGTTCGTATGACACGTTCCACAATGGACGCTTTCAGGTTGCTGTATGTCGAATAATGGTTAATATTATGACTCTCCAATAACAGCCGCATTTTCCCGTTGTAGAACTCCTTTCCCTTATCTGTCTGCAGATGCCGCGGTAGGCGTGGGCTCGAATCATCAAATACTTTCTTGAATCCGTCACAGACTGCAGCACCTGTCTTGGATTTGAGTGGTGCCACCCAAACATATTTTGATAGACAATCAATGACTACCAGTATGAATCGATGTCCTCCGTTGAATCGGGAATAGGGTTGCAGCTCCAACAGATCCGCTTGCCATAGGTCATCTATCCCCTTTAGGAGCACTCTCCTCCTAGGGTAATTCTTTCTTGCAGGTCGATGAAGCTCCTCCACAATTCTCTTCTTGACTTCCATCATTGCTCAAGTCTCGCCATGTACTGATCCATGTTGACGGGTACCCATCCTTTTTTGTATTATCTTGGTACCATCTGTCGAGTTTTCTTCTTCTTCTGTTTCTTCATCTCCGTCTTCTTCTTCTTCTTCTTCGTCTTCTTCTTCTGTTTCTTTGTCTCCGTCTTCTTCTCCTTCTGCTTCGTCTTCTTCTTCTGTTTCTTCTTCTTCTTCATCGTCTTCTTCTTCTCTTTCTTCTCCTTCTTTCTTCTTCTGCGGCTGACTTCCATCTTGATTCTTATTTTTTTCTGTAGTAGACTTCCATTTCTTGATTTCCCTACCTAATAATTGGAAAAGTTGCGTTCCCTACCTAATAATTGCGTGCCCTAATACCTAATATCGCTCAACTCCAAGTGTTCAGAAAAAAAAATAGAGACCTCACTACTCGTGCGCTGTGCGACTTGCCTTTCGGATACTTGGCCTCTTCTACACTGAGGAGCAAAATCATTATTTTGATCCCCGTTTTTGTAAACAGACTCTTTATTATATGCCATTTCGGATGTTGCTTTCCCTACCTAATAATAAGAAAAATTGCGTTCCCTAATACCTAATATCGCTCAACTCCAAGTGTTCGGGAAAAAAAAAAAAAAAAATAGAGACCTCACTACTCGTGCCCCGTGCGACTTGCCTTTCGGATACTTTGCCTCTTCTACACTGAGGAGCACAATCATTATTTTGACTTGGGTTTATTCGCTGTTTTTGTAAACAGACTCTTTATTATATGCCATTTTGGATGTTTCAAATCCACAAAACACACTTCTGATGAACTATATCTTTTCTTATGAGCATTAGTTTCGTTCAATATTTTCTTGTAAGATTGTAAATCGTGGTCCCTAATTATGCTCATATCTGGTCTTTTTGCAAACAATAATTCCAACAGTCCTCGAGTGCATTCGATTTTCATAGAGTTCCCTAATTCGATCCTATCATTCTTGAATTCCACATAGCTGTCACCCATTGTAAATCGTTTCGATGCTTTGTCATATCCTATCCCATATGTTTCATCAAAATCAGGGTCCCCATCAATCTTCTTCCGTATATATTCTGATGTGATGTCTTCATCTTTTCTTCTTGCTCCATCTCCTTCCTCCATCTTCGGTATTTCATTTTTTGTAGTAGTAGTAGTAGACGGTGTCTCAATTATTCTCAACTGGTCCTTCTTCAAATTTCCTTCTCCTCCAGTAGATGGTCCTCCTCCATCGGTCGGTGAAACCACAATGTATGGTATAATAGTGTTACCATCTGCTTTGATCTTCTCGTAGGGTGTTGATCTTGAACTTCGTCCTTCACTCTTCATTACTCCAGATGATAGATCGACGTCTGATGATCCATCCTCTTCCTCCTCGTAACTGGTTTTGAATATGTCCAGCACATTCGTACTTCTCCTTGTTCTCATCCTCCTTCTTCTTTTGTTGACGAATTTGAATTGGTCTTCTTCTTCTTCTTCTTCTTTAAAATGAAATGGTGGTAGTGATGGTGGGAGGGCTGGTCTTATATGTTCGACTGAGCCTGCCACTACGTCACGAAGTATTTCCTTTTTAGCTGCGCCTCCTTCTCCTCTCTACTCCTCCTTATCTGATTATATTTCTTGCGAATATTCTCTCGTACTTGCGCTATTGAGTTCTCCATGTTACTTCTTCTTCGATGGTTGACAAGTAACTGATTCCTCCTCCTGCTCCCTCAGGGTATTATATATGTATCGAACCCCTGACGATAACGACCAGTGCTGACACCACATTCTTTATCGATAACTAAAAATCCATATTGATGTTGCCCCCAACATAATGAACAAATTTCCTTGAACTTGTTGAAACTCATATCCATGTTGACATGATCGTCATAAATTTTTTTCATGTTCAACGTATCTTGACGAAATACAATTATCAAGTTCGCACAATCTCGCAGTAAATGTTTAGGGATACGACAATAGCTTTGCGCCAGATAGAAACTATCAGTCTGGCTGTGACGGCCCATACTAAAATACATCCTAATACGCTCCTGTTTTTCACAAGCAATATCATCAAATATCATAATCGAGTTTGGGTTGGTTTGACAGGGCAGTGGGACATCGTCACTATTCGAGTACCTATAGAATCCTATTTCGTTCAGAGGTTTTAGAACATTGCACAACTGAATGTATCCCGGTTGAAAGAGCGTTTTCGAAAAGAGATAGATATTTTCAAATTTCAAACCTAATGAAGAGTACAATAGATTGAGCATTAAATTGGTTTTGCCGCCATTCGAAGTTGCACATATGATGCATCGTATGCTATTTGGTAGCAACTCGCTATGCCTAGTTCTCACATCGTGCATGGTGGCATCGTCCTCGTTAATATTTACGACGGGAAGGCTGACGTCTAGTCTACGCAATTGCATGATGGATAATGTGACTTTTCTACCTAATACGCCCCTATTTATACACTTTTCAATGCTACCACCACCACCTTTGAAAATATAAAACTGGGTGTTCCCTCCCTTCATTCATTCATCCACATTCATTCAATAATAAATTACATTCACTCACGCATTCATACCGGTCAGAACCAGTAAGGGAGAGGGCAACCCGGTTCCGACCCTCGAGCCCACCCACGCATAGAGTGGAGCAAGGAGTATACAACAATTGCCGGTTGCTGTAAGTCGAACGAAAATTAAGGATTAGAGGAGGAATACTTTAAATTCGTTCGACAAAACAAGACTACAACCGACAGAAGAATATCCGTCACTTGCTCCGGCAACCCCCGAGAAAGCGAATAACGCTTTCCAGCTGCATACGCAGCAGTTTGGTTGCTCCCGTCGGTCTTCTACCGGAGTTGCCTCTATTACTGGCTCTGCCTTTATTACGTTCACACACACGGGAGGTGGGGGATGGAGTACTTTGAGATAATATTCCTCGCATCCCCGCTATTATTATTCCTACACCTAATTGACTAGAAAATTGAAAAAATTAAAACCTAATGACTAGAAATCCAACAATTTGATAACCTAAAATTTGAAAATCCTATAATTTGATAACCTAAAATTTGAAAATCCTATAATTTGATAACCTAAAATTTGAAAATCCTATAATTTGATAACCTACAATTGGAAAATCCTACAATTGGAAAATGCTAAATTGAAAGAATTTAAAAAAAACACTACGGAGCATTATTCTTCACGCAGGCTATAATGTCCTATGGCTAATGTGTCAATGCCATTAGGTAAAATGTGGCGTTTGTCGTCGTGTGGGGAAAGCGATATTTTATTTAAAACGATACTTTGAACATTGTGGGACTTTGACCTAATGCTAGTGCAGTCATGGCGGCTTATTGTGGAGGATGTAATACATTTGAGGTAATCATCAACGGTGATTTGGTCTTGCACTACGGCCCGTTGGATACCTTTGGCCCGCTTGTATTCTTTGCCCTCGATTTCAATACCGTACATTTTGGATCTACATGCTACAAAACGATATATAATCTTCCCTGCTGCCTCGTCCTTGAATCTACCCAAACACTTTTTGTACAGGGGGGAATAAAGGGGGTGTTGTGTTGGGTAGTTGGAGGTATCGAGGTACCGATCTGCCATTTCCCCTTCCATATCTTTATAAAAATCGTCCGTCTTGATCGTCCATATGAAAGAGTCGGTATCCATGTAATTTAACTTGAGACGATCCCCTGGATACTTGACCTTCATGACGTCATACTGGTACTGGTACATCACCGTCTTGGATAAATCTAAAACTGCTTGTCCTACGTAGATGGCTTTGTTAAAAAGAATCGAAGTTTTCCCCATTTGTATAGCCACCAAGTCTTCGTTTAAAATATTTGAATCGATAAAATTTGATTTGGCAATTAGCTTCTCCGCTTGCCTATAGGAGGTGGCTAATCTGACGTCGATACGTTTGCGGATCTGCTCGCACGTCTTCCCGTATATGGCATTGTTATACAGTTTGAATTGGTCTTTTTCAAAGTCATTTCTAGAATTCTTGCGAAGCTCATTGTTCATGTCTATATAGGGCTTGAGCCATTTCGATTGGCGGAACTTTATGGCTCGATTTATTTTTACTAATACAAGACCATGATCGAGAGCTTGTTTTAATGCCATGTAGTGTACCACATAATTCTTTCGGTTGCCCAAATGTGCCACTAATTTTCCCCCGACATTGGGCAACTTCTCAGGGAGGAACGGTAGATCACTGTGATCGTCGTGGAGTTGATCCGGGTATTCTACATCTACATCCAACAAGTAGCCATAAGGGTCATCATCTTTCAAAGTGTCTAATTTGATGGTATCCGGATCAACCCATGAAAACTCACCTATAGGGAGGGGCTTAGTCATAACCGTAGCATATAATGCGTTGCAATCTTGGTACGTTATATAAGTATCATCTTTCGTGGGGTCGTAGTGGGGGGCGTATTTATTATTTGCTTTAGAATACCGCCCCGCAGCTTGTACTAGACCTCCACGAATACCAGATTCCACCATCAAAAGCATGTTATAGTCGGTCAGCAGCTCTAATTTGACTTTTGTCATTCGTAGCATGCTGGACCATGTCATGTGGGGCGTTGTGTAAAATTGGGCGGGGTCAAGTTTGTGGGATTTTAGCGTCACATCCCTAAACGCTTCAAATACCTCAGCTAGAAGAAGGGTGTCAATTTTTAAATAGAGATCGTGATAGTCACCGAGGGTTTCACAGTTGAATTCCTGCCACACATTTTGGGCCCGTTCATACTCCTCCTCAGAAATACCCGCATGCCTCAATTTACTATAAAACTTATCAATTGGCGGCAATTGGGTTTCGAGGAAACGGTCCCAAGAATCCATATACTCGTATGGGTAAACACCTTTCTGCTTGACGAGCTCTAGTAAACGGGGATCGGGAAAATAACGGGGTAAAATATTAAAATCATTTAAATTTTGACTCAGACGGTCGAGGCTATTAGATAAAAATCGGTAACTATCTAAAAATCTGATGCAAAATCTATTAGAAACATACTTGGTAAAACTAATATATTTTTCAGAGTTTGCTGCAATTACTTTAATTCTTTTGTTATCTACTGCATTAAGATTTGGAATTAAGAAATGAGAATCGTACCCAGACAGATTATGGAAAAATACAGGCAGGAACGATGGTGCCTTAAACCTAATATTGCAGTTATTGTGGGCAGCACCCCGGTACATGCCTGTGATGTGACAGTGGTCATATACTTTTCTATTGTTTGAACTGAATGACTTATCACACATGTAGCAAATAGTGGCAGCGTCATGATCCAATTGTTGAGCTGCAGTAAGTGGGATCATGGGAACTTTGCGGGCATACACCTTCTCCACTTCCTGAGCTATATATGTCAAGAAAGTCATCAGCTTCTCGACTACGTCTGGGCCTCTATATGAAAATAACTGTTCCAAATGTTGGGCATATGGTAAAACTGAGGGATCAATAGATAAAAATGCACATGCAGAGTTAGGCTCGTGTCTGTTGTATGGGAGTTGGTAGGAGTTATTCGGATTCGGTGGGCAGGATTGCACTGTTGGTAACAAGCTTTCGAAATCGCCATATACAACAAATGGAACCCTCAGTGCTAGCTCAACCTCCTTAAATTCAACGAATTTGTCTTCTTCCTTGGGCATCGATACAGCCACAGGTTTATTCCTGTTACATACATTTTCATGAGTTTGTAGATCTCCTGAAAGTGGATCGATTTTCTTATACCACAAACAGCGCTTACATATATTGATTTTTCCTTTATGTTTTGTAATTTGACTGCCAACTAACTTGTTGAAATCTTTGATGTAAACGTAGTGCCTATTGTCCCCTTCTTCTAGCATAAGGAGATCTCTATGGTCAGCCAACTCTCTATCCACGATCTTCTTTGGACACACTACCATTTTCTCATTCAGCGTAAAGATGTTTATTGATATATTATTCCTAGCTTCGAAAACTTTAATATCTTGTAGGGAGGTGGGGAACGATACACAACTAAAATCGTAGCGGTGAGGGATATTCCGATATTTTGACGCTCTTAGTGAATCATGCGTGAGGAACTTGGCTAAAATGGCGAAATAAAAACAGCGGTTGTCGTCACTTGGGACATCGAGACACGCTTTCCTATCGGATATCCTCTTGGGAAGCCTAATGGGACCAGCCCCTCCACGTAACGGGGAATACTTGTTAATTTTTAATCGTAGCCCATAAATAATATCCAATTTCCACCCACTTTTCTTCAATTCTAATTCTGATAATTCGTCATTCAACTTCTTGAACATTTTGTTTAAAATACCACCAATTTCTGAATGATCTAATAAAATTTCATTTTTTACTTTAATATTGGTCTCGAGTCCTTCATTCAAAATGTTTGCCATCAGGCAGTCGATAAAAATATTAAATTTGATCGGGCCGTGATCAGTGAGGGATTCTTGTAAAATCCTATTTATTTTATGCCTCACGTCATTCAAAAATAGTGGCAGATCCAATGTAAAATTGGACTGAATGAAATACGATGCAATTCGGTTCGTAAATGCTGTCTCATATGGTAGGATATAATCATTATTTGGCTGCGTGGCTAACAGATTTCTGACATGGGGGTCTGTGGGTCTTCGACTACTGTTGTTAGCGGATGGTACTGTGGTGCATAATGACCTATGGGCTTCAAAGAGGACTGCACTAGCATAACGTCCACCACACGTTTCGCATAACAAATCACATTTGCACACTAATTCATGATCTATTTTGTATAACATATTATGAAAAACTTCCCCACATTTTGCACAGTTTAAATTGCTAGTGTGCAACATTTCGTGATTGATTGTTTCTGACGGACTATCAAATGCTTCCCCACAATATTGACAAATTAAACTGTAAATATCATTATCTTCTGGTGGTGGTGAGGGTGGGGAAGAAAACCGCGTTTTTTTAAGCGGGGGCGCGTCACAGTTACTATTATGGGAAGGAGAATTGACATTACTGCCACACCTGTCGCATAGTACGAAGTAATCGTCAGCCGTCCTTTGCCCACAGGTTCCCTCGTGCTGCAATAGCATATAATGGCATGGGAAGGGCAATTTGCAAAAGGAACATGTTTTTGATGACGATGCCATTTTTTTACAACAAAAAAAAGAATAGTATGCTTCCAATAAAAAAATAGAAAAGTACTCTTATACAGGTAATTAAAAAAATCAAATAAACCCTTTTTCTATGGGAAAAAAATCAAATTAACGCTCTTCTATGAAATGGAATAACAATGAAAAAAAAGGAAAATTCTCTTTTAAGGAAAATAAATTAATTATGAAACCTCTGAACAAGAAAAAATAAATAAATGAACGCGAAAATGGGAACCAAAAAATTGTAAATAAGTAAATCCTTCTTCAAAATTGGGTCTCAAGAAATGAGTAGAGAAAAAATATTATGGAGTATAAAAACAAGTAGAAAAAATAGAACACTACTATGAGAAAGGGGTAAATACTGAGTTGGGGTAAATTAAATAAATACTTCTTCAAAGCTTGAGGGGGGAAAAAAAGAACACTATTATGGGAAAGGGGGTGAAAAATCTTTGTTTGGGTAAATTAAATAAATACTTCTTCGAAGTTGGGCTCAACTAGTGAGAAAATCTATTGCAGGACGTGGAAAAATGAAACAAACAAAAAAAACGATAGAAAAGGGAAATGAATGAAAATCAAAGTAAAGTAAACACAAAATGAGTGAGAAGAAAAAAAACTTCTACAGTTAATGGAAAAATAGTAAGGGATGGGGGGGGGGGGGGTGCTGGTACTTCAAAAAAATTAATTTCCTAACAAGAAATTAATAGGGGTAAATACCTTAAATGGTTCCTATTTATTTGGTGCTAAGGAAACTGGAGTACTGGCAGTGAGGAGCAGAGAGAGAGAGAGAGAGCTGTTGCTGTGTTGAGAACTCAGAACGAAATGTGGCTGCTGGGAGGTCCGCTGCTCCTTATATAGGGTGGGCTGAGGCGCGCATGTTCAGACCTGCTGAGGCAGGTGGGTGAGTGGCCTGGATGATTGTTCAGACCTGCTGAGGCAGGTCGGTGAGTGGCCTGGATGATTGTTCAGACCTGCTGAGGCAGGTGGTTCAGTGGCCTGGGTGATTGTCCAGACCTTCCCAAACTTGATTAGATCTGTTCACACAGGTCCTTCTAAGGTGGGTGAGTGGCCTGGGTGATTGTCCAGGCCTTTCCAAATTTGATTAGACCTGCCCACACAGGTCCTTGTAGGCACAGCTTGATATTGGGGGGAATAGAATTGTTCAGAAGGTTGGAGGTGATGGGTGAGGGGGTGGTGGTGTGAGAGGTGGTGGGGGTGGCGAGGGCAAGGGGATGTGGCGGGGGGGGGGGGGTGAGGGTGGTAGGAGGTTGATGGGTGATGGTGGATGATGGGTGGGGGGGGGGATGGGTGAAGGTTTGTGGGCGGAGGGGTAGGAGGAGGTGAGGGGGTTAATGAGGAGGGTGGGGTGGGTGGAGGTCTGGAGGCGGCAGAGGGCGGAGTGGGTGGAGTCTGGAGGCGGCAGAGGGCGGAGTAGGTGGAGGTCTGGAGGCGGCAGAGGGCGGAGTGGGTGGAGGCCTGGAGGTGGCAGGTGGCGGGGTGGGTGGAGGTCTGGAGGCGGCAGGGGGCGGTTGTAGGCGGCAGGGGGCGATAGGACAACGTCCAGGGGGGGGGGGGGGGGGTAATGGGGTGGATGAGGGTATGGGCGAGGGGGGAGTGAGGGGATGAGGGGGGAGTGATGGGTGGGGGTGAGGGGGTGAGGGGGGTGTGAGGGGGTGAGGGGGTGATAAGGGGGGTGTGATGGGTGAGGGGGTGATAAGGGAGGTGTGAGGGGTGATAAGGGGGGTGTGAGGGGGTGATAAGGGGGGTTAAGGGGTGGTCGAGGGGGTTGGTAATGGGTGGGTGAGGGGGTTGGTAAGGGTGGGTTGAGGGGGTGGCGCCACCCGCTAAGGCCCCCAGCAGCTGGTTAGACTGACGAGCATGTTGAAACAGGAATGCGCCAGGACCCGCATATTGACTCTACTCAGGGCCATCTGGATGGGGTGGGGGAGGGCACGCAACCAGAACGTGCGTGCGATGTCGGCGGTCATAATGCCGTGCAGCTGGTGCCGCAGCCGTCGGTAGAGGTGGGAGGGCTTCTGGTCGCCGAGGTGTTGAGGTTGGGAGAGGGCGGCGACTCGGGCGATTTTTGACGGCTGGTAGGTGTTGATGAGGCGGCTGCGGAGGTCGTCGTACGCAGCGGCGGCGTCGGGGGAGATATCTGAAGTCTGAAGCAGGATCTCGTAGGGTAGCAACGAAATGATCCGGGAATATCTCGTCTTCTGGCTGCGGATGTTGGCGGCCGAAAACGCAGCGTCCACCTGGAAAAACCACAGCGCGGGGTCGTGCGTGTAGAAGGGGGGCAGCGACAGAGGGAACGCAGCGGACGTAGTCATGACGTCGGCGGCGGTCGCGGCCGTAGCGGCGGCGGCGGCGGTGGCTGCTGCGGATGCGGGTGGTGAGAGGCTGGTGAAGGGGTTGTCGGCGGCGTCCGTCGTCGCAGCGGTCGGTGGCTGCAGCAGGGACGGCCGGAGGAGCGGCGGCGTCGGTGAGTTCGGGTCCATGTCTGTAACTAAAATTCAAAAATTTGACGTGGTTTTGAATTTTGAAATTCGCAATCGGCGGGAGTGGAGGTGCGTTGAGTTGAGAGTTGAGTGGTGAGGTTGGGCCAAGAATTGCGAATTTACACTGACTGTTGAAATTTGAATTTAAAATTTGGGACACCGAACTATACTGGGGCGACACATGAGGCGGGAAGGTGGGAAGGAAGAAGGTTGAGTGAACGTCGGGTTCACCACTGTGATGAATTTAAAATTCTCATCACGGTGGCGTGGAAGGAAGGAAAAGTCGCAGGCGGCTGTAGTCAACCGGGCATCTACGACTTGGGAGGAGAGGAAGGTGGATGATTGAAATTTTACCTAGGCGGCTGTAGTCAACCGTTCATCTAGGTAAAGGAAAGGAAAGGAGGAAAAGTCGCAGGCGGCTGTAGTCAACCGAACATCTACGACTTGGGGAGGAGAGGGAGGTGGATGAGTGAATTTTACCTAGGCGGCTGTAGTCAACCGTTCATCTAGGTAAAGGAGAGGTGAAGGAGAGGTCCCTTGTCTAGGCGGCTGTAGTCAACCGATCATCTAGACAAGGAGGAGGAGAGGAGGTAAAATTCTCAGGCGGCTGTAGTCAACCGATCATCTGAGAGGGAAGGTAAGAGAGAGAAGAGAGAGCTGGTTAGAGGAAGTGTCGAATGAAGCTTGAGCGCCAGGATCCGGGGTTTTATAGTACTTGGGGGCCTCTCCCTCCAGCTCCTTGCAGGGAGCTGGTAGTGGGGCCCCAGGTTGAGTAACCCTGGGTTCTGTCGCCTGTCCCCACTCATATCTTTATTTACGGAGCTTTAGTTTGGCGTTTGGATATTGGTGAGAACTTAATATGATAGGAGTGTTCCCGGGAGGGACTCACGACAACTACCTACCAACGAACTCCAATAGAGCCATCATTTTTCAAATTAAATAATATCACAGAACAACCAACTCGACTTCATACTCCGCCAATATAATCAGGTGATCCCTGCCAATGATTGGCCGTATTCACAAATTCCTATTGTGGGCGCGTCTCTGGTTACGAGATTTGGTTTGAATTGTATACAATTTCATTCACACTGGAGTCGAAAATGCCTGTCGGTGCAAACTTCGGGGCCTTACTGTGAACGAACGGCTGGACGTACGATGCTCCGGATGGTCTTAAAAAACTCGCAAGTTCAAGAACTATTTAAAACCGTAAAAATATTTACGTAAAAAAATGGTATAGGCGTTTTGAAAATTTCAACCCCTATTTTGAACCCCTTAGAGATGACTCACAGTAACGTCGAGCTTCGAGGACCAACTAGACGCCGAACGGAACCTATAACCCGAATTTCATCAATTTTTTTTCATGGTAACTAAGAAAAGTGGCCCGCACGGCGTACGGCGTACGGCGTACGGCGTACGGCGGACAGACAGAAATATTTTTATTGCAGTTTTGGATTCTACATACCTTGAAACGTAAACCATCAAATTTTGAGGGGGGGTAAGAATTTTTTTTTTCATGCTCGATTCCAATGGTTCATTATTGAAAATAATAAACCAAAATGCGGAGGGGTTGGTAGAAAATTTTTTTGCTGAGCGAATACATAGGAGTATTATTCACAGAATAATAAACCAAAAGGATTGGGATAGTTGTGCCATCCTAAAAACTACCAACATTATTCTGCAAAACTAAATCACGCATTGTTGACTATATAATACCGAATCATGTTATCTAATTGATAAGTAATTAAATTAACACTTAAACTTACCAAAACGAACTTTATTATCTTCGGCACGAACATTAAAATGAAAGCGGTCATAGTTGATACCCAAACAATTACTGCCCATGAGACTGATTGTAGCAGGAGCAATAACCGTACAGGCACCGGGCTAGTTCAAAGCAAAAATAATGCAAAATGGTTGGGAGTCATTTTTGATGAGTTTGTGAGATGTGAAGAACAAATCAATCAAGTTAATAAAAAACTGCGAAAAGTGCTCTATTTTACAGTTAAACTACGTAAAATTGTTTTCCGAACACAGATTCTTCAAATATATATTGCTCTGGCCCAAATAATCCATCCAATAAACAAAGCAATAATACATCTTGGAATATTGCTTACCGTCTTGGAGCTCAACGTATTCAACCCATTTATAAACCATACACAAAACCCAAAAAGCTATAGTCAGAATTATATGCAACAAATCAGTTAATGAGCATGTTTCCCCCCTCATCACGTCGATCAAAATACAGCCTTTTCCTGTTTTAACTGAATTATTGGCTTCTGTGGAACAAATCCTAAAAGAAAAATCATACTCCACGCCGCCATACCGAGATACTAGATTTGCAAACGATAACTGCTTCAGAATACCATTATTTAGACCTACTTTGACTATAAATAGTTACAACTATAGAGGCATAAATTCTTACAACAGCCGACCTACACCTGTCCGTAAAACAAAAAACATCGCAAAGTCCTTGTCACTTGGGTTTATTATTCAATTGGACATACCTACAGAAATTTTGGCTGTTCATTTACTGGTTTTCAAAAACACGAAAACCTCGAAATTTTAAAAATATATTATCTTTGATCATTGATAGTGCGATTCAATTGTCTTGATTCACCTGTTGATATCACTTCTAGTACGATTATACAAATGAATGAAGAATGGATTTGTGGAGCTGAACCTTCGTTACAACCTCAATTCCTTCACTCATTGGTCAAAATCGACTTCATATTGGGTCTCCTCGTTCTAAAAAGCATGGAAAACGATACCTCACAAACTCATGTAACTAATATACCACAAAACCCCATTTTTACCCCCATTTTTCACCCATAACCCCACCCTTGGGTATATTCAGATCGGGCTGCAAAGTCTCGGGACACAACAAGGGCCCAAATGGAGCCTGTGTGCGAAAGAACAAACTAATTAGACCGAAAATAAAGGAGACATGCATGAGACGGCGGACGGACAATGCATTTTTGGAATCCACGCACCTTAAAACGTGAAAGAAAAAATTTTGAGGGGGTGTTATAAAAACTTTTTGCTGAGCGAATACATAGGTGTATTATTCACAGAATAATAAACCAAAAGGAGCCAGTTATTGAGCATCCACTACCTTGGACTAAAGATGAAAAATAGTATCCTATTTTTTGTCTTTAATGTATAATATACATTATGCGAGTATAATTTCATAAACATTCAATACAAATAAATTAATTTGAAATTAAGACAATTATTACATACTTATATAATACATAAAGTACGAAACTATTTAAGATTAAAATATCCGGTACTTACAATATATTTTTCTAATTCTGCTCTAGATAATAATATTTTTTAGCCAGATATATTTGTTTACTTATGTGTATTGAGATTCTTATGTGTAGGTAAATGAAAGGTGAAATGAACTGCAGATGTCTATTACTACTACTCATCCCCTAACACGAACTCTTGAGTTTATATGGGGATTAATTTCCAACATTTAGATAAAGAAAATGTACTTACCTACATGAGCTGGCTCATTATAGGAAGGCTGAAATACATTTTTGTAAAAGTACCGATTCCTTTAACATAGGCCATAATGGAAATAAAACCTATTAAAATTTTTTTAAATCTAGTTTCAATAATATGAAAGAGATTTTCTGATTTTTTAGCCATTTTTACCAAGTTTAAACAGTCACTGACCCACAGAACCTCGGATTTTTGGTTTATTATTCTGTGAATGATACACCTATGTAATCGCTCAGCAAAAACGCTGCAAAGTCCTTGTCACGTGGGTTCATTATTCTATTGGACATACCTACAGAAATGTTGGCAGTTCATTTAGTGTTTATAATTGAAATAGCTATTTCTGGTGGTTTCCACAAATTTTGGCCCCCAAAACACGAATTAGGTAGGCTCCTTTTTTTTTCAAATTATCTTTGATCATTGATAGTACCATTTAATCGTCTTGATCCACCTGTTGATATTTTTTCTAGTGTTATTCTACAAAATGATGGTGATTTCAGACGATTTCCAAGGTTTTTGACTCATAAAAAATCAATTTTGGGAGCTGAACATCGGGTACAACCTCAATTTTCCACTCTTTGGTCAAAATCGGCTTCATATTCGGTCTTCTCGTTCCCAAAAACATGAAAAACGATACCTCAAAAGCTCATTTTACTAACATGTTACTAAAACAGAAAAACGCTGCAAAGTCCTTGTCACATGGGTTTATCATTCTATTGGACATACCTGCAGAAATGCTGGCTGTTTATTTATTGTTTATTTATGCTACATTTAGGCCCTAGTTGTGTCCCGAAACTTTGCAGCCCGATCGGAATATACCCAGGGGTGTTATGAGTGAAAATGTGTATAAAATAGGTACTTTTTGTGTCCTAGTAACATGTTAGTAACATGAGCTTTTGAGGTATCGTTTTCCATGTTTTTGGGGACGTGAAGACCGAATATGAAGTCGATTTTGACCAAAGTGTGGAAAATCGAGGTTCTACCAAATGTTCAGCTCCCAAAATTGATTTTTTATGAGTGAAAAACCTGGGAAATCGTCTGAAATCACCATCAGTTTGTATGAAAACACTCGAAAAAGTGTCAACACGTGGATCTAGACGATTATATGGCACTACCAATGATCATAGATATTTATTTAAAAAAAAAAAAAGGAGCGTACCTTATCTGTGTTCTAGGGGCCAAATTTAATGGAAACCATCAGAAATAGCTATTTTGATTACTAGGCATAAGAGTAACAATAAATGAACAGCCAACATTTCTGTAGGTATGTCCAATAGAATAATAAACCCATGTTACAAGGACTTTGCAGCGTTTTGTGTTTTTGTATCATGTTAGTAACATGAGTTTTTGAGGTATCGTTTTCCATGTTTTTTGGAAAGAGAAGACCGAACATGAAGTCGATTTTTACCAAAGAGTGGAAAATTGAGGTTCTACAGAATGTTCAGCTCCCAAAATTGATTTTTTATGAGTCAAAGACCTGAGAAATCGTCTGGAATCACCATCAATTTGTATAATAACACTAGAAAAAGTGGTTCAAGACGATTATTGTTTTGGGGGCCAAAATTGGTAGTAACCATCAGAAATAGTTATTTCAATTATTCCATATTAAGGAAACAATAAAAAATGAACAGCCAACATTTCTAACGTATGTCCAGTAGAATAATAAACTCGTGTGAAAAGGACTTTGCAGCGTTTTTTACCGTTGTTTTGATCAATTATGTTTTGACACATTTTTTAATTATATTTAAATAATCTTTTACTGTCTCGAGTCACCATTCTATACCGTTCATTAGATTTTGCGGTCATTTTGTGGTCAATTTGCGGTTTTTTGAACCAATTTGCCGGTTTTAAACGTTTTAATGCCCCTAACAGTTTGAATTAGACACCCAATTTCGTGAAAAATATGTCTCCTCATTCCAATTTTTCGGTCAAAAATATCTGAAATCACAAAAACTTATAATCGCCAGATGTGAGGACTCGAGACAAGAAAAAAAGGTTATTATCTAAGTACATTATTAAACATTCTAGCCATGCAGCATGGCTGTGAGAGTTTCAAAGCAATAATCGTGCTGTTACGTGAAAAGATGAAATAGCGAGAAATCATACCACATTCCGTAAAATTATGTCCTTTCTCGCGATTTTAAACATTTTGACAGATTTTGGACCCTTATATATAAAGTCAAATTTTACCCATTTACCCACTCTTTTTGGAGAAAAATAATATATGTTTATCATCGAAATAGTCCCTCCGCCGTCAACCGCCATCCCACACAACTTCAGGTGAATTAATATTGATTTCAGCCCTTAATACCGATTTTTGACCACCAAAAATCCAAATTTGACCCTACTTATGTATGAAAAACAACAGAAATCGTATTCTGTCTTTACTCACCCCTTCCGTACTACTTTCAGTGATTTTATATCAATTGTTTGCAATTTTAGCCGTTTTTACAGATTTCTGACCACCAAAAACTCAGATTTTACGCCCTCATATATTTTGAGAATTTCTCATCCTCGATCTCATCCTTTTGTTTGGAAATACGAACATTTTGGATTTTGGAAAATTTTGGCATTTTTATCATGTACCCGCGGTCAGATATCGTCTGGAGTGATTCACTCGAGACGATATCTGACCGTGGGTCTATAGATATACGTATACTAGGGATGAATTCAGGGTGCTCTGAAACGGATTTGCCTATTAAAAAATTTCAAAAATTCATGTTCCGAAAATTTTGGACCATCATTTGCTCTGAAAATCCACTGAGAAATAAAATTCATCAATTTTATCCTTGATAGCTTACAAATTATTGTTTAAAAACACCAGAATCAGTATAACATGACATTCTTTTGCAATGCTACTTTTTGAAACGAAAATTGGCAAATGGTGGATTTTAACGGTATTAAATCCGATTCTCATAACAATAAAAAGTTCAAATCAACACAAAGTTTTGTCTTGACAAAACTAAAAAGTTCTAAGCCACTGGAGTAGCCTATTACCTACATGGTTTACGATCCTAATTCGAAATCAGATAAGTACGACGTTTACCCACCTAGTTTGTTCAATTTTCACGTTATCAATTTCGCACTTGTACCTATTCCGAAGTTCGTTTAGGTTACAAGTGTTTTGTATGTTTGTGTCACATAACCCGTTGCGTTTCATAATTGAAATTCCTAATTGTTTGAATAACTTTTTCGTACTGGCGGAGGGGAAGGTAGTGCTGAATCCAGCCCTCGCCCCAGGCGTCTGCGATTCACCTTGACGGCCCAAGTTAGTAAAACCAAGAACATACTTAGGTTCCAAGAACAATAAAATTGTAGACATTGTACACCTGGTATTTCGATTTTCGAACCCGTTACAACTGGTTAGGTGAGTTCAGTTCAGTTGCAAGGGGTGTAGGAAATAAGCAGACGTGAATTCCCACTTCAACACGAGATTTTCGGATGTTATCAGTACAACCTATACCTTACCCTAATATAACCTAGCGTAATGCCCTGAGCAGCGCAAGAGTGGGTCAGCTAGCAAGAGAACAAAACTGAACTAGGGTAGCCAGACATACTATTTTGGTTTATTATTCTGTGAATAATTATACACCTATGTATTCGCTCAGCAAAAAATTTTTATAACACCCCCTCAAAATTTTTTCTTTTCCGTTTCAAGGTCCGTAGATTCCAAAAATGCAATGTCCGTCCGCCGTCCGCCGTACGCCGTACGCCGTCCGCCGTCCGCCGTATCACGTGTACAGGCTTCATTTTCGGTCTAAAAAAGTCGTTCTTTCGCACACATGCTCCATTTGGGCCCTAGTTGTGTCCCGAAACTTTTCAGCCCGATCGGAATATACCCAGGGGTGTTATGAGTGAAAATGTGTATAAAAATAGGTACTTTTTGCGTTTTAACAACATGTTAGTAACATGAGCTTTTGAGGTATCTTTTTCCATGTTTTTGAGGACGAGAAGACCGAATATGAAGTCGATTTTGACCAAAGACGCGGAAATTGAGGTTTTACCAAAGGTTCAGCTCCCAAAATTGGTTTTTTATGAGTCAAAAACCTGGAAAACTGTCTGAAATCACCATCAATGTGTACAATAACATTGGAAAAAGTGTAAACAGGTGAATCAAGACCATTAAATGCCACTACCAATGATCAAAGATGATCTTAAAAAAAAAAGCGTACCTATTTCATGTTTTGGGGGCCAAAATTGGTGGAAATCATCAGAAATAGCTATTTCAATCATTCCACATGAATGAAACAATACATTTAACAGCCAACAAAAATCTCTAGAACTCCAATAGAATAATAAACCCATGTGACAAGGACTTTGCAGCGTTTTTTTATTCATGGTAATAATATAAAAGAAATTTTAAAATAATAAAGGTAAGTAATAAACCGTTGTATAACAGTTTGCAGCGTTTTGACTAAAAAATGCCTATGCAAAAAGTCGTGAACGTTTTTCACCTTTTTCTCCACCACTAGAAATGATAAACTTCATTCAGGGACCAATGGAATAAAGCATATCCGTGAATAGCGAATATAGCATTCGATTTAGCATCCGAATGTTGACAGTGAAATCCAGATCAGGTAATATTTGTTTCGTTTACTTATTCCAGATTGGGATTGTCGGAAGAACCGGAGCAGGGAAGTCGTCACTCACGAGCGCTCTGTTTAGGCTGGCACCGATCGAAGGACGCGTTATAATCGATGGCGTTGACACTGCCAACATCCCTCTCGCCTCCTTACGCTCATCTCTGGCTATCATCCCCCAGAACCCCGTCCTATTTTCCGGAGACATCAGGAGAAATTTGGACCCGTTCTCCAGCTACCCCGACTACCAACTGTGGAAAGCGCTGGGCGACGTATGTTGACTAACTATGAAACTGCAAGTCTTTGTACAACTCCTGCCTATCTGTGGTATTTTTAGATTCCTCCTGCCCCTTCGTTCCAAATCATTTCGATCAAATTCAGTTAACGGAATCCGTAACAAAAGCAACTCACAAAACACAATCCCCAATTCACGCTATACACCGGATAAATATGCATCCAGACAAGGTAGCCCTAAACTGGTAGCAATTATTTGAGGTCTTAGTGAAATATCACGCTTGTCGTGAGCGCGAAGTAGGGTTGGTTTGGTAGGACGCAGGAGAGAGGAGGATGTGTCCCTTAGGAGCCTTTTAAAGTTTGCTACCACTACGCGGTTTTCACCACAGCTAGTGTTAGAGGATAGCTACCACCCCGCGGTTTTCACCACGTGCCAGCACCCCAGGTTTTCACCACAATGAGTGCCAGATCTTTTTGGGAAGCATATCCCAGGTTTTCACCACAATGAATATGCGAGGGAGAGGTTTGAGAAAGGAGGCGCAAGGTAAGCGAGAGAGAAGTCGCTGGTAGGAGTCGGATCAGTAGAATGATGAGCTGGGCAAGCCGGGCGCCTTATAAAGGTACCTCCACCTCGTCCCCCGTCTACAGACGACTGTTGACGGCCACTGGGAGTTGATGGAGGGGGACCCTTCCTGGGCTACCACCGAGGCTTCGCACAGCTCGTCTTTCTCCTTGCTATTTATTGGTTAAATCTTAACATATTTACGTTGGAGTGGACTAGAGGGTACCACGACAACGCTATTTATGATTATACTAAATTTATGGGCCCCTGGATGGATCCACTTCATACAGGGAAACTCATACTTAGCAGCAGTTTTTTGTGTGTTTGTCGGACTAAAACACCAATGGCAACGCTGAAGTCTAAAAATGATTCGAAATAAGTAAACATTTCAGGAAGTTGACTTGAGCTCTGAGAAAATTGGAATTCAATATCATCTATCAATATTTTAAACAAATTTGAATAATCCAACGGTTCTAATATGAATAAGATGTTGTATCAGATGCCAACGTCCTGAATGGCTCAATTCCGGCATTCTTTGGAAACCTTTGAATTATGTTGATTGCTGGTCCCAAGAAATGGTTGATTTCTATTTGCAAACATCCAAGTTGGTAGGTACTTGAAAATAGTTGAAAACTGAAACGTCATACCTGTACAGAATACCTACATACTTATTTTGAAGCCGTCTTCGATTTGATAGTTGGGTGATCTGAAATGTTTTCGAATTACTGGATGGATAAGGGACACATAAAATATGGTTTGTGGTTTATGGCGTGAATCTTCCTGGGGAACTCTTGAAGTTTTGCTGCCAATTTGGGACCGCTGAAGTCCAAACGGTCATTGCTATATAACCTGCAGGCTCTTCACAACGTTTTATTTTTGGGTAGATCGACACGGACGAGCTGTTGAAGGATGGCCAAGGACTCGATTCGAAAATCAGTGATGGAGGGAGCAACCTCAGTGTCGGTCAGAGGCAGCTGGTGTGCCTGGCTAGAGCCGTCGTGAAAAATCGCAAGATTATCATCCTGGACGAAGCAACTGCGTCTGTCGATCCCGAGTGAGTTACAGAACGAGGAGGACAGGCGTGCTTTTTTTTCCTTTACCATTTTAGCGAATTTTTGATGAGCAAAAATGTCACAGTGCTTACATGAATTCCTGAAAATTTTCCTTTTCAGATCATTCTGAATCCATCCCCTGTTGTGTTAGCACTGTTCCATATGTAATAAACCTACCTATTTCTCCTCTTTCCATCTGTATCCTAAGTCATTTATGTATATGTCACTCCAGAAGACCATGGCTACGAGATATTAAAACAATATTCGCCAAAATACTCGAATTGGCAAACGAAAGGATGAGTTCGGAAATGAGCGGATTTCACAATAGGAGAGAGCGTCTAAAATGGCTCAAAAATCGTTAAATATGGCTAGGTATAAACCACCAAAAAATCGTTGACTAAACTCAAGTCATTAGTTGCCTCATCACCAGAGCCCTTCAAAATATGGCACTTATTTTTGTGAAATAGGGCTCTAAAAAATATGGCAATATGGCACTTATTGTGGCCCAAATATGGCACTTATTTCTCTCAATATGGCACTTATTTTTCAACCCTCTCCGACCACCCCAGCTATTCTGAGACGATAATATCACAACGTACAAGTTATTTATGCTAAATAATTTATTTCATTTACAAAGCTTTATACAAATAATTAATTATTATTATTATTATTATTATTATTATTATTATTAAATAACAACATCAGGTGTGCTGCAACGCTTTTCACTGAAAATCCCAGCCGTCGATCACTCAGAAGGTATTTCGTTTTTGAGGGAGTCCTCTCCACATCAGCTGATGTTGCCGGGGCGTATTTCATAGAGAGGACGTCAGCAGGTTCCCAGCCTTCCTCACCAGACAGGGTGGCGACCCGTGGAAGCACCCCATTCCAAAAGGGTTGGAGGCATTAGTAATCCCTCTACACTAATGGCCTCAGGGTTCGAGAAATCTCTTGTCATTCAGAAATTTTCACTTCAAATTTTTTTAAATTTTTTTGAAGGAGTTTGGCGAAAAAAGGCAAAACATGCCACAAACATGGCATTTTCCCAAAAATCGGCCGAATATGGCATTTTACAAAAAAATTGGCAGAATATGGTATTTTTGTATGGCGCCATGGCAATATGGAATTTGAAGGGCTCTGCTCATCACCTAATTCTATCATTAGCCAACATGTTGCTGTGATGTTTTCATGTTCATATACTTTCTGGTGGTGTCTTAAATTCATCTTTTTCGTTTATTAGATTCCTTATATGTTACATATCTATAGAAGGAAGCGTAATTGGGCTTGCCCGTAATTTTGAAATAAATACATTGATATTGAGTCACCAAAAGTACCTACTACTTAATAGAAGGTGTGTAAAAACAGAGAACGACTATTTCAATTCCGAAAAAAAATGTTTGCCAAGAGATAATATTCATCCTAAGTGGTTTTTGATGTTTGAAAATAATTGCTTATAACTAGTAAAAATCACAAAAAATTGCTGTTGAATGATGAGAAATGTTAAATGATAGTAGGTAGGTAATTCATAAATTTGCTCGTAATGGTCATGCTGTATGACTGGAATGAGTTTATTTGCAAGTAAAAAACGCTGCAGTCCTTGTCACATGGGTTTATTATTTTATTGGACATACCTACAGAAATGTTGGCTGTTCATTTATTATTTCGTTCATGTGGAATAATTGAAATAGCTATTTCTGATGGTTTCCACCAATTTTGGCCCCCAAAACACAAATTAGGTAAGCTCCTTTTTTTTCAAATTATCTTTGATCATTGATAGTGCCATTTAATCGTCTTGATCCACGTGTTGATACTTGATGTAATAAACCTTCATATATCTCCTCTTTCCAACTGTATCCTAAGTCATTTATGTATATGTCACTCCAAACGTCCATGGCTACGAGATGTATAAGAAAAACGCCAAAATGCTCGAATTGGCAAACGAAAGGATGCGTTCGGAGATGAGCGGATTTCACAGTAGGAGAGAGCGTCTAAAATGTAAACCGCTGCAAAGTCCTTGTCATATAGGTTTATTATTTTACTGGACATACCTATACAGGCTGTTCATTTATTGTTTCTTTCATGTGAAATAAATGAAATGGCTGTTTCTGATGGTTTCCACCAATTTCGGCCCCCAAAACACGAATTAGGTCCGCTCCCTATTATTTTCTTTTTTTCAAATTATCTTTGATCATTGGTAGTGCCACTTAATCGTCTTGAATCGCGTGTTGACACTTTTTCTAGTGTAATTATACAAATTGATGATGATTTCAGACGATTTCACAGGTTTTTGACTCATAAAAATCAATTTTAGGAGCTGAACAATTGGTAGAACCTCAATTTTCCACACTTCGGTAAAAATCAACTTCCTATTCGGTCTTCTCGTCCCAAAAAACATGGCAAACGGTTCTCAAAAGGTCATGTTACAAACATGTTACTAAACCACAAAAACGCTGCAGTCCTTGTCACATGGGTTTATTATTTTATTGGACATACCTACAGAAATGTTGGCTGTTCATTTATTGTTTCTTTCATGTGAAATAATTGAAATGGCTATTTCTGATGGTTTCCACCAATTTTGGCCCCCGAAACACGAATAACGTACGCTCTTTTTTTTCTCAAATTATCTTTGATCATTGGTCGTGCCATTTAATCGTCTGGATCCACGTGTTGACTCTTGGTTTATTATTCTTTGAATAATACACCTATGTATTCGCTCAGCAAAAAATTTTTATAACACCCCCTCAAAATTTTTTCTTTTCCGTTTCAAGGTGCGTAGATTCCAAAAACGCTGCAAAGTCCTTGTCACATGGGGTTTATTATTCTACAGAAATGTTGGCTGTACCTACATTTATTGTTTGTTTCATGTGAAATAATTGAAATAGCTATTTCTGATGGTTTCCACCAATTTTGGCCCCCAAAACACAAATTAGGTAGGTACGATTTTTTTTTTTTTTTTTTCAAATTATCCATGATCATTGGTAGTGCCACCTAACCGTCTTGATCTACGTGTTGAAACTTTTCCTAGTGCTATTCTACAAATTGATGGTGATTTCAGACGATTTCGCAGGTTTTTGCCTCATAAAAAATCAATTTTGGGAGCTGAACATCTGGTACAACCTCAATTTTCCACTCCTTGGCCAAAATCGACCTCATATTCGATCTTCTCGTCCCCAAAAACATGGAAAACGATACCTCAAAAGCTCATGTTACCAACATGTTGCTAAAACGCAAAAAGTACCTATTTTTACACACATTTTCACTCACAACACCCCTGGGTATATTCCGATCGGGCTGAAAAGTTTCGGGACACAACTAGGGCCCAAATGGAGCATGTGTGCGAAAGAACGACTTTTTTAGACCGAAAATGAAGCCTGTACACGTGATACGGCGGACGGCGGACGGCGGACGGACATTGCATTTTTTGAATCTACGCACCTTGAAACGGAAAAGAAAAAAGTTTGAGGGGGTGTTATAAAAATTTTTTGCTGAGCGATTACATAGGTGTATTATTCAGAGAATAATAATCCAAAATGCAATGTCCGTCCGCCGTACGCCGTCCGCCGTATCACGTGTACAGGCTTCATTTTCGATCTAAAAAATTCGTTCTTTCGCACACATGCTCCATTTGTGCCCTAGTTGTGTCCAGAAACTTTTCAGCCCGATCGGAATATACCCAGGGGAGTTATGAGTGAAAATGTGTATAAAAATAGGTACTTTTTGTGGTTTAGTAACATGTTAGTAAAATGAGCTTTTGAGGTATCGTTTTTCATGTTTTTAGGGGACGAGAAGACCGAATATGAAGTCGATTTTGACCGAAGAGTGGAAAAGTGAGGTTGTACGCAATGTTCAGCTCCCAAACTTGATTTTTTATGAGTCAAAAACCTGGGAAAGGGTCTGAAATCACCATCAATTTGTAGAATAACACTATAAAAAGTATCAACAGGTGGATCAGGACGATTAGATGGTACTATCAATGATCTAAGATAATTTGAAAAAAAGGAGCGTATACCTAATTCATGTTTTGGGGGCCAAAATTGGTGGAAACCACCAGAAATAGCTATTTTAATTATTTTATATGAAAGAAACAATAAATAAACAGCCAACATTTCTGTAGGTATGTCCAATAGAATAATAAACCCATGTGACAAGGACTTTCCAGCGTTTTTTTCTAGTGTTATTCTACAAATTGAAGGTGATTTCAGGCGATTTCCCAGGTTTTTGACTCATAAAAAATCAATTTTGAGAGCTGAACATCGGGTACAACCTCAATTTTCCACTCTTTGGTCAAAATCGACTTCACATTCGGTCTTCTCGTCACCAAAAACATGGAGAACGATACCTCAACAGCTCATGGCACTAACATATTACTAAAACACAAAAAGTACCTATTTTTATACACATTTTCACTCATAACACCCCTGGGTATATTCCGATCGAGCTGAAAAGTTTCGGGACACAACTAAGGCCCAAATAGAGCATGTGTGCAAAAGAACGATTTTTTTAGACCGAAAATGAGGGCGGTACACGTGATACGGCGGACGGACATTTTAGTTTATTATTATGTGAATAATGCATCTATTCATTCGCTCAGCAAAAAAATTTTTATAACACCCCCTCAAAATTTTTTCTTTTCCGTTTCAAGGTGCGTAGATTCCTAAAATGCAATGTCCGTCCGCCGTACGCCGTATCACGTGTACATGCTTCATTTTCGGTCTAAAAAAATCGTTCTTTCGCACACATGTTCCATTTGGGCCCTAGTTGTGTCACGAAACTTATCAGCCTGATCGGAATACACCCAGGGGTGTTATGAGTGAAAATGTGTATAATAGTAGGTACTTTTTGGGTTTTAGTATAACATATTAGTAAAATAAGCTTTTGAGGTATCTTTTTCCATGTTTTTAGGGACGAGAAGATCGAATATGAAGTCGATTTTGATCAAAGTGTGGAAAATTGAGGTTCTACCAAATGTTCAGCTCCCAAAATTGATTTTTATGTGGCAAAAACCCGGGAAATCATCTGAAATTACCATCAGTTTGTATAATAACACTAGAAAAAGTGTCAACACGTGGATCAAGACGATTAAATGGCACTACCAATGATCAAAGATAATTATCTAAAAAAGAAAAAGAAAAAAAAGCGTACCTAATTTGTGTTTTAGGGGCCAAAATTGGTGGAAACCATCAGAAATAGCTATTTCAATTATTTCACATGAAAGAAACAATAAATGAACAGCCAAAATTTCTGTAGGTAAGTCCAGTAGAATAATAAACCCATGTGACAAGGACTTTGCCTCGTTTTTGGAATCTACGCACCTTGAAACGGAAAAGAAAAAAATTTGAGGGGGGGTTATAAAAATTTTTTGCTGAGCGAATACATTCACAGAATAATAAACCAAAAGTAACTATTTTTATACACATTTTCACTCATAACACCCCTGGGTATATCCCGATCGAGCTGCAAAGTTTCGGGACACAACTAGGGCCAAATGGAGCCTGCGTGCGAAAGAATGAATTTTTTAGACCGAAAATGAAGTCGGTATGCGCGATACGGCGTACGGAGTACGGCGGACGGACACTGCATTTTTGGAATCTACGGACCTTGAAACGGAAAAGAAAAAATTTTGAGGCGGTGCCATAAAAATCTTTTGCTTTGGGCGAATACATAGCTGTATTATTCACAGAATAATAAACCAAAATGCGATGTCCGTCCGACGTCCGCCGTATCACGCATAACTACTTCAATTTCGGTCTAAAAAATGCGTTCACTCTCACACATGCTCCATTTGGGCCCTAGTTGTGCTATGTCGGGAAAATGTATCTTGAGGTGTGGGTTTTTTCGCAATTTTAAATAGTTTAGAATTTTCGGGGCCATCCGGAGCATTCTACGACGTTGCCATAAAATTCGCTATAAAATTTGCTCTAAGAGCAGGGTGTATGCAGGCATCAAGCTGAGTTGAGAGCGCACTCCACTGATCCCTCGGCCAGTTTGGCGCTGTAGAGTAGTGGTTTAAGCGACGGAATGGAACGCCAAGAAGAAGAAGAAGAAGAAGAAGATCAATTCCCGAGATCGAAATCTAACCGGGACTGAATATATTTCACTCCACATCATTAATTTCCTTTCAGAACTTTATTAGTGATTCTTTTTGATATTTTAACAACTGTATGTCACTGACTGAATGATTTCAGCAACATTTAACACGTTATTTAGTTAGGTAGCTGGTAACGTGTACGCGGTTAGGTACCAAGCTACGGAGGGTCTGCTATCTACATTATAATATAATCTTCTATATCATAGACGGGTTATCTGTACAGAGAGCTGTGATCTGTAATGTAAGGTTGTTCTGTACAAAATAATAAACCGTTGTGTAGGGATTTGGAACGTTTTTATTCGATATTCGTATTCTACGTCCCTTGAAACGTAAACCATGAAATTTGTAGTGGGGGGGGGGGGGGGTTAAAAAATTGTTTCATGTTCGATTTCAAAGGTTCATTATTTAAAATAATCAACCAAAAATATACCAATATTATACCGGGTTCTGTGATCAAACCATCATCTGTAACAAACAATAACCCACATTCATTCATTTTCTAGAACTGATGCGCTGATTCAAGCAACTATCCGGAAGAAGTTTGCTGACTGCACCGTCCTGACGATCGCTCATCGTCTGAACACCATCATGGACAGCGATCGTATTCTGGTGATGGACGCGGGACACGCTGTGGTAAGCTTGATAAGACGACGAGATCCCCCTGTCCCCTTAGTACCATATGCAGAGGGTCAATCGGCTTTCTTTTCTCCGCCCAGTATATAGGGAGCAGACGTGAGTCACCTGTCATTTTCGACATCAGAATTCGATTGAATGTCTCCTCCTTAGACTTTCCAACGTGAGGGTGCGTGAAGGGGAGGTGGTACTTCCAGCCTAATTTCTGTTTCCAATTAATGACGTTCATTGGCCCCTCTAATCGTCATCGCCTAGCTTCACTCCCTTCTGTAAAGCTGTATTTTTTCCAATTTAATTTTCTTTGTGAATGTTCAAAACGAGCGTGAGCACTATAAAGAGTTTTTTGCACAAGTGGTTCTATCGTTAATTTGAAACCGAAAAGACATTACCTAGAAAAGTAATAATTGGAGAGATGTCAGTGGGCACTGTATTTTTGCCCTTCACTTATTGCTTCTATTTTTCTTTTTTTTTGGTAGATACGCGGTCACATGGTATATAGTTGTTTAAACATAGAGAGACAGACAGATAGAAAGCACGCTTTATTGATACATATATGTGTAAACATATGTCTTCGTATGACCGTCAGATGAATTCGCCTTACTTTTTACATTCATTTTTTTCATTTCATTATTCATTTTTTGATTCGTTCTAGCATACCTTACTAATTACAAAACAATAATATAAAAGTAACATTTTTCAATTTGCATGAACCCATATTCAAACATTGCTCTGCGTCTCAAGTCCCAGTCTAACGTACACTTTTCAAACATGTTTGAACTACCAGTTTTTGATAATAGCATGAAATAATATTCCTAGTTCAGTTCTGATTTTCCCAGATAACTTTCCCTAACATTACACTGCTTCTTTACGCTTGGCGATAAAATGGTACGTATTTTCAATATCCCCGCCACTACATGATTGTAGGCGCCAATCACACCAAAAGGTCACCCCTGAACAGCCACTTACAGTGCTGGAAGTTCTTGAAATACGTAATGGGTACCGCATCGCTTTCGAGTCTTAAGGCTAGGTACTCAGTATGATTTTGGGAACACAGCACTTCTTGTTCGTGCTGTTTTGTAATGTAGCAAAGCCTATTTTGTTAAGGCTCTATGGGTTTCTTCCATTCGCCCATATTCTCAAGTTTCATCAGCGGAATACCGTACTTTTCACTGAGGGTCCCCCACTCCTTTGCCCAATATACATTAAGCTTAGTACATATCTTGGCTAAATAACTGGGAAGGCGATCACTGGGTAGCTTCATGGTTTCCAATATTGTGAAAGTATTTATGGGTAGAGATGCTGCAGTTGAGTTTCGAGAAATAGCATGTAATTGGTTGCATACAGGGAGGGAGAGGATGAACTAAAAGGAAAATCACAAAACTAATTCCACATGGTCACTTGAAACAAAGCCCCAAGTTTGTGATTGATCGCACCACAGCTCTAAACACTTTCATTTTCTCAGCCAGTGAAACCTTCGGGTGAGACAAAAACATTTTCCACATACTGGAAATGGCGAGTTTTGCCATTGAAATTGTTTGTAGGGAAAGGGAAGGGGCAGGTTGAGGGAAAGGTTAACGTAAAACCCAAATATTTATACTGTTTACAATGTCCAAATATTTATACTGTTTACAATATACTGTGTCAATTTTTGGCCGCCAAATTTCCATTTTTCTCTTGTGAAGTGTGGTTTACCAACACTTCCGAAAACTGTTACAAACTGTTTAAACATAGCAAGTTTCAATAAAAATGATCTACCATCATATACCATATATATATATATATATATATATATATATATATATATTGTGATGAATTTAAAATTGGTTCATCACGGTGGCGTGAGGAAATGCGCAGGCGGCGGATATCCACCGACATCTACGATCTTTTGGTAGAATGGAGAGGTGGAGGTGAGTGTTAGAATTTGCCCAGGCGGCGGATTTCCACCGACATCTAGGATCTTTTGAGATAGGAAGTTTTGTCTAGGCGGCGGATATCCACCGACATCTAGGATCTTTTAGAGGAGGAGGTTTTGCCCAGGCGGCGGATATCCACCGACATCTAGGATCTTTTAAGAGAGGAGGAGCAAGGTAGAGGAGAGAAGAGAGAGCTGGTTAGAGGAAGTGTCGAATGAAGCTAAAGCCCCAGGATCCAGGGTTTTATAGGAAATGGAGGCCTCTCCCTCCAACCCCCTGTTAGGGGTTGGTGGTGGGGCCCCAGGTTGTGTACCCTGGGTTCTGTGGCTTGTCTCCCCACTCATTCGTTTATTGACGGAAACTAAATTCAGCGTTTGGATGTTGGTGAGAACTTAAGTTAGAGGAGTGTTCCCGGGAGGGACTCACGACAGAGGTCCCCCCAGTTTGAACCAAGATTCGTGGAGCTGAAGGCGCAAGTGGACAGGGCTGAGGGCGAAGGCAAACATAAGTAGGGCTGAAGGCCGAAGATGATAATGAAACAGAAATTGGGGGGCTGAAGGCGCAAGGTGACAGGAGCTGAGGGCTAGGGCAAACATAAATGGGGGCGGGAGGCGCCGTAGTGTGCTTAAAACTAACAATATTTATAGTAAGAATATGTACAGTTGTTGATGGGAAGAATAGGAGATGTGATATGTGGTGGGTAGTGTTTACAATAGGTGGTTAGTGTCTAATTACATTTAGGCTTAATCTACAAAGTTGTTGGTTATATACAGTTGGTTATATACAGTTGGTTATATACAGTTAGTTTAAAATTACATTTAGGCTTAATCTACAGTGGATTATATACAGTTGGTTATATACAGTTGGTTATACATAGTATTGTAGAATTTAGGTCGTGGTAGGTGGGTTGGGGTACAATTTAGGAACCGCGGGAGTCCGCCGTTCTTTGGGTATGGGTTTGGTGTTGATGTGGAAGGGTGTGGGTGTGGTGTGTAGGTGTGTGTGTGTGTGGTTGCGAAGATGGGGCGGCCGTGGTGGGGCCGCGAGGGGCGGTACGCTGTGTGTGGTAGTATTTGGACACAAACAGCATTCCGCCGCCTCCAGGCCCCGCCACGATTGCTCGTAGCCGGGCGGGGTTATGGGGCCGCCGGGACGTGGGAGTGTGGAGGACGCTCCCTCCTTCCGTTCCGTCGCCCGGGCCGTTTCGTCCCGACGGGGACTATTATGGATATCCCCGGCGGTGGTGGTGGGGTGGGGGGTGGTTGGGTTTTGCGGAATTTGGGGGGTGGGGGGCCAAAGTCGATTTTGGGGGGGGGGGGGGGGTTGAATTTGGGAGTTGGTAGCCCAAAGTCGATTTTGGGAGGGTTGAATTTTGGGGTCAGGTTGGGGGGTTGTTGTTGGGTTGGGGGGGATGATTTGAATTGGGGCTGGGGGGGGCATGAGTTCCGCGAAGCGGAACTCGTGGAGGATGGAGGACATGAGTGGGTCGGTGGGGGTGTAGGGGGGGTGTACCCCAGTGGCTTGGGCTGCGCGAAATTCGCGTAGAATTCGCCACTGGGGGTACTTCCACCGCCGGGGCCGGGGAGGTCACCCGGTGATCCTTGGCGGAATAAAAGGAAGCGGTGAAGTGGGCCCGGGCGAGGGGGGTAGGGGGGATAGCGGGTCCGGGACAAAAACGTCCCGGAGAATGGCCGCCATTTCCGGATCCGAATCGAAATCCGGAAACGGTGACGGAGGTGATGGGTGTGGTGAGCTGCGATGCGACATCGGGAACGGACGGTGGGAGCCTGATAGCGGTGTGAGGTTGAGGTAGCACAGGTGCGGGCTTGCACCTGGCTAACGGGACGGTGTGGGGTTTTCCGTCAATTAACAGGGTAGCGGTGGACTGTGTTGAGCGGATGACTTGAAAGGGCCCGGCATAAAGGGGTTGAAAAGTTTTATGCATGCCGGGCTCTTTCAAGTACATGTGAGTGGCGGTGTAAAATCTTTTGGGGTAAGTGGTGTCGTTTGTTGGTGTTGAGGTGTGTAGCGGTTCCCTGTTAATTGACGGTGTGTTGTGTGGAGTGAAAATGTCGGCTGGTAGACGGAGGGGATCTTTAAAAGCGTGTTGTGCGGGACTTGTGTTGTCTGAAGGACGGGCGGAAGTGCGAAGACTGAGTAATACATAGGGGAGAGTTTTAGTCCAAGAGGGGGATGTAGCTGACGTTGAAATGGCCTGTTTCAGGACCGAGTGCCACCGCTCTATTTTCCCGTTGGATTGGGGGTGATAGGGAGTGGTACGGATTTTTTGGATCCCGAGGGAACGGAGGAGATCTGAAAAGTGGGCGGACTCAAACTGCCTCCCTTGATCGACCGTGATTGTTCGCGGACAACCGTAACGGCTAACCCATTGGTTGAGGAAAGCCGCTGCGACGGCGTCCGCGGTGATGTGGGCGAGCGGGATGCATTCAACCCAGTTGGTGGCACGGTCGATCATTGTGAGGCAGTATTTCTTCCCATCGGAGGGGGGAAGGGGGCCGACCAGATCGAGGTGGACATGTTCCCACGGGAGGGAGTCGGGAATGGGTTGAGGAGTGACGTGGGGGTGTGCCGAGACCTTGTAAGTTTGGCACTTCTGGCACCCTAGAACCCAGTTACGGATATCCGTGTTCATATGGGGCCAGAAGTACCGTGTTTTTACTAGGTCCCGGCTGGCCCGGATGCCGGGGTGGTGAAGGGAGTGGTAGTGTAGGAAGAGCTGCCGCCTGAGGTCGGGTGGGACGTAAGGGCGCGGTGAGTCGGCCGTTACGTCACACCAGAGCTCAAGGGGCGGCAGCTGTTGTAGTTTGGAGGCGGAGATGAGGTTGGAGAGGGTTTGGTCGGATTGTGGGTTTTGGTGGGATTTGATGGCGTGTGGGGAGGGGAAGGGCAGTAACTCCGCCACCGGCGCGGGGGTGGGGCGGGAGAGCGCGTCCGCCACGCAGTTGTCAGCCCCCGGCAAATATCGAATATCGGACGTAAACTGTCCGATGAATTCGAGCTGCCGGAGGCGACGAGGCGAGGCGGATTTGCGGCTTTGGAGGAGGGCGTGGGTGAGGGGTTTGTGGTCCGTTAGGACAGAGAACTGCCTGCCCTCCACGAAGTCACGAAAGTGCTTTATGGCTTCGTGGATGGCGAGGAGCTCTCTGTCGAATGTGGAGTAGTTTTTTTGGGTGGGAGAAAGAGTTTTGGAGAAAAAGCCGAGGGGTTGGGGGTTTGCGCCGGTGTGTTGGTGGAGCACTGCCCCGATGGCCCAATCGGAAGCATCGGTGGTGATGGAAAGGGGAGCGTGGGGGTCGGGGTGGGCCAATAGAGCGGCGTCGACTAGGTCCTGCTTACAGGTTTGAAAGGCTTTAGTGAGTTCGGGGGACCAAGGGATGGGGCGGTTGTCATTTTTCTTGGCTGGTTGTGGGATTGCGTGTATGAGGGGTTGTTGGTGTTGTGCTGAGTGTTTTATGTGTCTACGGTAAAAGTTCAACGTACCCAAAAAACGGCGGAGTTCCGTGACGGTACGGGGCTGAGGAAAATCGCTGATGGCGTGGACTTTGTCAGGTAGGGGCTTGATCCCCTCGGAGGAGACGAGGTGGCCGAGGCTGCGGACGGAGGGCTGGGCGAGCACACATTTCTCCACGTTAATCTGTAGCCCCTCGGTGGCGAAGATGTCGAGAATTTGGCGCAGGTGGTCCAGGTGTTCTTCGGGGCTGCGGGATGCTACTAGTACGTCGTCCAAAAAGCAAAAGACGAACGGTAGGCCACGTAATATGTTGTCCATGTAACGCTGCCACGTTTGGGCCGCGTTCCTAAGGCCAAATCCCATTTTGACGTATTCGAAAAGGCCGAAGGGGGTTATGATAGCGGTTTTCGGGACGTCTGGGGGGTGGATGTTGATGTGGTGGAAGGCTCTTGATATGTCGAGGGTGGAGAAGATGTGTGTGTCGTGCAGGTGTGAAGAAAAGTCGCGGAGGTGGGGGACGTTGTAGAGGTCGGGCGTTGTTTTGGCGTTGAGGCGGCGGTAGTCGCCGCAGGGGCGGATATCCCCGTTGGGCTTTTGCACTATGTGCAGTGGGGAAGCCCAAGGGGATTTGGAGGGGCGGATGATGCCGTTGGCGATTAGTTGGTTGAAATGTTTGCGGGCTTGAGAAAGTTGTAGGGGGTGGAGGCGGCGGGCTTTGGCTGTGATGGGGGGTCCAGTGGTCTCTATGTAGTGTTGTATGGTGGATATGTGGGCGGAGGGGCGGCGCTGGGGGCGGTATTGACGGAGGAGGGTTTCAAATTTAGAGGGGGGTTGATTTATCGCATGTATGAAGCCGGGGATAGGTTTGTTGGTGGAGGGGTCGATCAGGCGCGCGTTTTTGACGTCGACCTGGAGGCCGAAATATGCCAGGAAATCGGCCCTCAGGATCGCCTTCTCCACGTCCGCCACGGTGAATTCCCACTCGTACGCGAGTCCGCTCATGTAAATTGATGAGCGGTACGTCCCGTACGAGGGGATGGTGGTACCGTTGGCGGCGTAGAGAAGCTGGCGATAACAGCGCGCCTGACGACGGAGAATGGAGTTTGGAAATATGGAGAGCGCCGCCCCTGTGTCGATGAGGAAGGGAACATTGGTTTTTTTACATCGGAGGAAAAGACGTTGATGGGTGGGGAGTGCGTTGTGCAAGATTGCGGCAGTGGGGGCGGGGTGTGGTTGGTCCGATGGTGGGGTGGCAGCAGGAGTGGCGGTTTCGGTCAGCGGTGGGGGCGCGTCTCCCTTAAAGGAGACGTGGAGGGAGTGGCGCCCGTTCCGTGGTGGGGGAACGGTTGTTGGCTGGGAGAGGGTGGTGGCGGCGCAGCGAGGCGCGGTGGTGGGGTTGACGGCCGTGGAGTCGGTCGGGAGGGGGCCGTTCCCTGGTGGGGGAACGGTGAACGGCCGGGGGAGTTTGGTGGTGGCGCAGGGAGGCGCGGCCGTGGTGAAGGTGGAGGGGGTGCCGTTCCTGGGTGGGGGAATGGTGGCCGGACGGGAGGTGGTGCCGGCGGTGCGGCGAGGCACGGCCGTGACGTTGGCGGCCGTGGAGGTTGGTGAGTGGGGTCCGTTCTTGGGTGGGGGAACGGTGTGCGGTCGGGGGAGGGGGGTGGTGGCGTAGCGAGTTGCTGTTGGTAGGTTGGCGGCCGTGGCGGCGGCGTAGGAGGGGTAGGAGGCCTTGGTGGCGGTGGTTGAGTTGATGCGGGCTGGGGGGGAAGGGAGGTGGTCCCCCCCGTTTTGGCGAGGAGGGGGGCCCGCCGGGTTTACCGTCGGGCGTCTTCGTTTCCCTGCCCGGAGGGGAAGGAGCAGGGGGCCTGGCATTTGCGGGCCTCCCCACCGAAGTTCACGTGGTAGAAGCATCGGTGGGGGTGGTCGGCGGGGAGGTAGCTCGTCCTGGCGGGGCGAGGCGTGTTGGAGGGGGTCGTGCTGGGCGGGGATCTCCCTCTTCGCTGCTCCCGAGGAGGAGTGGGGCGGCGTTCGGGGGAAGGCGGGCGTCGGCGGCCCGTGGAGGGGGTTCGGCGGCGTTCCGTGGAGTGGGGCCGCCCGCGCTCGCGGGAAGTCGTGGGGCGTTGTCGTGGAGGGGGTGCGGTGCGGGGGTTGCGTATTTCGCCGACGCTGGCGGCGGCGGCGAGGTCGTGCACCGTGTCGGCGAGGCGGAGGAGGGGTTCGTCCGGGCCGTCGACGTGGCTGGCGAGAGACATCTGGATGGGGTGGGGTAGGGCGCGCAACCAGAACGTCCGGGCGATGTCGGCGGTCATGATGCCTTGCAGCTGATGTCGCAGGCGCCGGTAGAGGTGGGAGGGCTTCATGTCGCCGAGGTGTAGCGGCTGCGTCAGGGCGGCAACTCTCGCAATCTTAGACGGCTGGTAAAGGGAGATGAGGCGGCCGCGGAGGTCGTCGTAGGCGGTTGCGGCGTCGGGGAAAATATCTGACGTTTGCAGCAGGATGTCGTACGGCAAGAGGGAGATGATTCGGGAGTAGCGCGTCTTTTGGCTGCGGATCCCTGCGGCCGAGAATGCTGCATCCACCTGGAAAAACCATAATGCGGGGTCATGAGCGTAAAATGGCGGTAATGTGAGGGGGAAGGACGCAGAGGCGGTCATGACGTCGGCGGCGGCGGCGGCGGCCGTGGCTGCAGCGGCGGCGGCGGGCGCCTGTGATGAGGTGGAGCCGGACGGTGAAAGGGTGGAGAACGGGTTGTCGGCAGTGGCCGCTGCGTCCGTTGTCGGGGCGGCGGGCGGCTGCAGCGTGGATGGCCGTAGGAGCGGTGGCGACGAGTGCGGGTCCATGGTCGGGTCTGTAATTTGAAAAAAATTCAAATTTTAAATTTCAAATTCAAAAATTCGCAAATGGGGAGCGGAGATGTGTGTGGCTGAGCGGAGATGTGAGAGGTTGCGATCTCCGAGCGGTTGAGGTAGTGTGGGCGAAAAGTGCGAAATTTAAACTGACTGACTGACCGAATTTGAAATTAAAAAAGGGACACCGAACTGAACTTGACTGGGGTTGACACAGAAGGGAAGGAAGGTTGGGTGAACGTCGGGTTCACCACTGTGATGAATTTAAAATTGGTTCATCACGGTGGCGTGAGGAAATGCGCAGGCGGCGGATATCCACCGACATCTACGATCTTTTGGTAGAATGGAGAGGTGGAGGTGAGTGTTAGAATTTGCCCAGGCGGCGGATTTCCACCGACATCTAGGATCTTTTGAGATAGGAAGTTTTGTCTAGGCGGCGGATATCCACCGACATCTACGATCTTTTGGTAGAATGGAGAGGTGGAGGTGAGTGTTAGAATTTGCCCAGGCGGCGGATTTCCACCGACATCTAGGATCTTTTGAGATAGGAAGTTTTGTCTAGGCGGCGGATATCCACCGACATCTAGAATCTTTTAGAGGAGGAGGTTTTGCCCAGGCGGCGGATATCCACCGACATCTAGGATCTTTTAAGAGAGGAGGAGCAAGGTAGAGGAGAGAAGAGAGAGCTGGTTAGAGGAAGTGTCGAATGAAGCTAAAGCCCCAGGATCCAGGGTTTTATAGGAAATGGAGGCCTCTCCCTCCAACCCCCTGTTAGGGGTTGGTGGTGGGGCCCCAGGTTGTGTACCCTGGGTTCTGTGGCTTGTCTCCCCACTCATTCGTTTATTGACGGAAACTAAATTCAGCGTTTGGATGTTGGTGAGAACTTAAGTTAGAGGAGTGTTCCCGAGAGGGACTCACGACATATATATATATATATAATTTTGTGTTCTTTTTTTCAGGAATTAGCCTCCCCGTATGAACTACTTCAAATGAAAGGCTATTTTTACAGTCTTGTTCAAGAAACAGGAACCCAAATGGCTGCAAAATTGACTGAGCAAGCAAGAGAGGTAAATGATAGTCTTACTGGAATTTTTTTCGATATTCGGGTTGTGGAGACCAGGCTGATCATTTTGGTTTGAAACTTGTCATATTTGGTCATTACGGTTCTGCACCTTCGGTCAAGTTCCACACTCCGAATACTTTACCGATTCGACTACTTAAATCCGTTTTCTCTCGCTTCCTGGGGATAAACAAATTACAGAAGAAAAACAAAGTGGCACGGAGTGGGAAGATCTGAACAGTTGTTATTCGTCACCGATTACATTCCTCGTGAACGAGCTAATTATTATGTTGTCAAGAATGCGTTCTTGTTACCTGAAATTCACAATAGACGTCTTCATTATTTCTGTACCACAAATCATCATTTTCCATTATATTTCTACTCCATTTTACATCCAATTTTCTCACTTTCAGCAACATTTTCACTACTTTTCCCATAATTTGCAATATTAAAACCAGAAATCAATATCCCGGTCTATCCGTTTCGTCAACAAACCCATTCCACCTGTTCCTCTCAGCTGATTCACGGCCGATATTAGCAGGGGTGCCAACCTGTTGATGCTAAAATTATTTTTTGCCCATGCGCATCGTACCTACTCGTTCAATAGTTTTTTTTCGCTCCTTTAGGGTTTTTATTGTTAATTTTTCTGGAGGATTATGCATTTATTACAATTTTTAAAAAGTGGGTTTTCAACGCATCAGCTTCTTCGTGCTTGGCATGATGACGTCACACCACTTCACTTTGTTCTGACCTACGTAACTTTTCGTAACTTTTTTCCCGAGAATTTATCTTCAAGCCCGGCCGCACCAGTTGTCCCGCAAATTATTTAAACTCCCGTTGCATTCATGACGGACGCATTTTGGTGCGGTAAACCAAAACGCTCACCGGGGGAGTACGGATCGTATGGAAAACAAACCCCAGACTTGGTCTTTCTGGATTGCTTCGTGGACCCTGGATCACCAAGGAACCCGGAAAGACCTTAGCGGTATATCCATACGTCGCCACCAGAGGAATATTTATATACCTGGGAATCCCATAAACCATTTGGGTGACGACTGTTAGTAATACGTAACCATTGCTGACACGGGGTCGTGACAATTCCACCGAATGTGTATACTATTCCATCCACCGGGGTCTACTCCGGTATCTACTCCACCGGACTTCAACTCCACCGGACTTCAATTCCACCGGAATGTAGGGATTGTACAACATACATAGATAAACAGGGTGTCCCAGTTCCTTCTGGAGAATCTCAGGGAATCGATTTTACTCTTCATTTGGAACAAAAAATGTACCGTTCAAAGTCCGCCGCAGTGTGGAAGGCTCCAACGTCAAGGCTAATTCATTACATTTTCGAATTAGGTAATTGAACATAGTACTTTAAGTACTTCATTTTTTGTCTGGTAGAAGCGAATAAACCGAGGGGATAAAGTGGCCGTTTTTTATGACGTGAATATCAAATAATTGGACGAAAAACAGTGCATAATGCGAGAAATTGCCATCAAAGAATATCGTTCTTGCTGTGCAGAGTTCCTTGAAGTTGTTGCAGGTAGAAAAACAGGCAATGTTGTTGACCACATCGAAAATTTGAACGAACGATTCTCCTTGAACAACCATCACATCTGAACCATTAAGGTCTTCGAGTGTTTTAAGAGATTCTGCAATGCCTTTCGGCAATCGTGGATAACGTTTGCGGCGGGCACGATATACATTTAATGAAATCCTACGCACATCCTTACGTGATAAAGTTTGAACTGCATTACAAGCTACTATTTCTGCTCTAATAATTTTGGGCGGTCTATCACACATATCGTCTGCAGATTCTCTCCTAACGGCATTCAAAATTATTTCCTTTAAAATCTTGGTTTCACTCACTTGTTGATGACTGTGAATACCGTCCCTTTTCACTATAACGTCGCTGTTTTCAGGGATACGCAGTTTGGCACTGCAGCTTTTCTGTGGACAACTCTACTTGTGAGCGTCTAAAGATTAGATGAAATCGCTTTTGTAGCCGTCGGACACCGCGAGTTGAGTCCCTCGTTCAGAAAACATAACATACACTAGGCTGAGACATCGTTGAATACTGAAAGACCTCCCGAAAGTGAAAGTAGACAAGACCCGGTGGAACTGTTATCGGTCGAACTGATTAGTGAATCTGCAAGGTGGAAACAAGTGGAATTGCAAGTTTGGAGGATTAGTGGTAATTGGTTACCTCCGGTGGAGCTGCTATCGACCCGCTGACACTGGGTAACAGCGGATACACCGACTTACAGTTTTATTGCACCCCTGAGCATCCCACTGGTCCTTTCAGAGTTCATTCAATAGTTCACAGCTAGGATTCAGTTTCAAGGACCAGCAATTTATCGAGTCGTGTGTTGGGTAATAATTGTCTGAGTTTTATCTAGAAACATAAAGGGCTCACCTACACACGCGCAGGAGTAGATTGGAATGGATTTACTAACAAATATTTCACACCGCCAGGAGCGTGGCTATCGGACGACTCCTAATGATCATTCGATTAATGTTCGATTCGAATAAATTTACATGGCTATATGGACAATATGTCATTATAGTATCCATAGTGGCCGTCGGAATTTCGAATAATTCCACCTTTCAGTGATCATTCAATACTCGGTATTTGGCTCAGATACCACAATTAATTCGACTATCCTACCTCTACGTCAACTGGTGAATAAGAAGAACGGTAAAACCAATTCATAAAAATAAACTTTCATGAGTCAATATTTCAACAATAACTATAGACAACCTTTTAGCGATATCATTAAACTTGATGTGCCCCCTTTGTATCTCTTCTCAAGGACAAGAAAAGAATTGGCTTCCAACAATACACCCCCAATGGAAATTGTCTATGCATTTTTATTGCATTCCTATCAAGCAAGGCACCGAAAGGGTAGAAGACCACTTTTGAGGGATGAAAATGTACTCCTTCCACTGTAATATATTTTATCTACTAGTTCACGCAGTGTGTGCAGTCACCCTCCCCTCGCGACAAGTACCTATAGAATTAAAATTTGTCCAAAACATCCATCCGACGAACTGAGTATCCAATTCGAATTTCGTTCTTCAAATTGTTCACTCAATGGGGTATGCCAGTGAGTCTGAAAATAAGATGATTTTTGGAATAATTTAGTTCAAGTAACTTTGAAAAGGAAGTAGAGTGTGGGAATGCGAAATAAATATATCGGATGTTGAAAACGTGGAGGCCCTACGTCTACGTCACAGCCGGGCTCTGTGGGTGGTGTGTGTGTGTGTGATGCCTTACCGTAAAAGCCGTAAGGCATTATAGTAGGTATCCATGGGGATCTTGGCGATCAAGGTCTCCGCTCATTCTGTCTAACGTTACTCTATCGTTCAAAAGTGGTCAAGTTATGTTAGAGGAAACTTCAGCTATTATATTATTTCCATCTCTATCTTGTTTATTTCGTTTTAGTTTGTCCCGACACTGTGCATTTTCGTGAAACTTGATGGTGCAGTGAATGATCTCAACGTCACGCCCCCTTTTTTGCAAACTCCCAATTTCTATTTGCTTCTCCAGTTTTATGTTAACATTTTCTCGACTAACAGATCCGATTTCATGAACTTCAAGCAATACACATAGGATTTTTTTTTTTCTTTCTAATGACTGGAATATGTTGTGCTTGCCTATTGTCCACATCGAATATCCGTCTTAGATGTACAACCAACTGAAGAGATGAGCTACCAGACTCAAAATCCGTCAATCCGTCATTCTGAAAACTTTCCTTGAGGCCCCATTGCAAAAACAGCTAATTGTTGGAATGGCTCAACTTTGGAAGTGAATAACATGGCACAAACTGAATTACGAAATCGTGGAACCCCATGTCAAATAAAAACTGAGTTATTAAAACGTTACCTATCTACTTTCACTAAGAATAAAATACAATTTTAAACCGGTTTCGGTTATGAGACCATCGACAGTAACAATGAATCAGCGGTAACAATGAAAGTACATTATAGGAGCTATCTGGGCAAAAAGTACGGAAGGAACCAAGCGAGTTTTTATTGGTCTGAGAAGTTCGGAAAACGCCTTCTTTTGGTTCAGCGTGAAAGATTAAGAAGAACACCGCCCCCCACCCGCCGCCCGAAAAACTTCCCCTGGAACCTAACTTCCTTAAGTCATGTCGGTGTCTTATTGGCAGAAAAGCGAAAAAATAAATTGTACCAACAAAATTGGCGTTTTTTGACGTTTGGATACGACTCTCTCAATTGATAAATAATATAGTTGCAATGAAATTACCTATACCTACTGTCGGATATCTGAAATCACGAGGAAGTTTTGCCATGAATGTCCACCAGATTTGACCTGGGTTAATATGGACAATTTTCCAGTAGAACATTTTCGTGATTTTTACATTAGAGCGATTTATCGATTCCCCCTTTGTTAGTTTATTCGATTTTACATTTTTTGGTACAACGACTGTTGCTATTGTTTTCTAGCTATCATTAGGTGTCTTCCCGGAAGGAAATCCAACGCCCTTGCAACGATACCCTTGATTTAGATAATATCATGTAAACTAAGGGTTTTATGGCCGTGTTAAAGCCGTTAAGTCGGCAACACGGAAAAAACACTCGTACCTAGGGACGCGGGTGCGAACCACCCTTCAGGAAAACCGAAAACGTCCATACCTACCTACAGCAACCACTGTTTACACGACTACCGAAGTAGCCCCCCCCCCCCCCCCCCGAGGGTCACTGATGTTGATTTTTGTACACTGATTCTCGAGGGGCTCCTGAGGAAGTGTGACAAATTTCAACCCACAGGACGATCAGGTGCCGGAATTATGGAAGTTTGAAAATCGCTATTGACATGATACCCTCAAAATATACCATTCCTGTAATTATTGGATTGTTATCAATAAAGACGCAGACAAGTCGAGCTGCGTGATGCAAGAGACAAAGCCAGGTAGCTCTCCTTCCAGTGATCCCCAGCGGCTTCCAACGGCCATTGGTGGACCGGAGGAGGATAGAGGCACCTTTATAAGGCGCCCAGCTCGACATTCTACCGATCTCTCTCGAACCAGAGCCTTTTCTCTCTTACCTTACCTCACTCATCTTCAACTCACCCTTCTCCTCAGCCCTACATTCTCAACGTGGTGAGAACAGGACGAGAATTTCCATCCCAGCACTCAACGCGGTGATAACCGGACGAGTGCTTTTCCAAGTATCCAACGTGGTGAGAACCGGAGGGATATGTTCCTATCCTCGAGACGTATCCAACGTGGTAAGAACCGGAAGGATATCTCCTTATCCCAATACCCAACGTGGTGAGAACCGGACGGATATCTCCTTATCCCAATTTGGTGAGAACTGTGCGGATACGCTCTCATAGTCCTCTCTTCATCCAACCTCACTTTCTCAACCTCGCCTTCCAAAACCAACCTCAAACTTACCACTCACCACAGCTATTTTTCACGTTTTTCTACTTGCTGTCGTCCTTGTCGTTGTCGTTGTTCTTTGACGGGGCTACAGCATCACAGACATAACAGATCGAGCTGAAATTTTGCACACACATTCGTTATGCTCCAATGTTGTACAAATTTACTCGCCAACAAAACCTCCTTAGTCGCAAAAAGGATTGATTAATGCAAAAAGATGTTATCCCCCCCCACCAACAAAAAGCGGGCAGCTTTTTGGCCGGCAGGGAAATAGTGTAAAGAGACAGCCTGAAAGAAATTTCAAGGTTTGGGGGGAAGGAACAGGTTTCTATATTGCACATCCGCGAGCGAGTTACGAAGCACCAGGCATGTCACTTCGGTGGGCAAAATGGATATCGATCCTTTTTGCGGCCCAGGAGGTTATACCGTTTTCTTTTATCAAACCATCGTCACTAAGAATAACTGTTTATTGTTTGCAAAAAAGTAACTGTTTGTTACTGACGATGGTTTGATCAACGAAATCGGTGTAGCAGTATTTTTTGTATATTAGTGGAAATAGGCAACCTTTCAATAACAGCTTTATATTTTGAAATCGGTTTTCACGACTTGACCGCTAGTTATTTAATTCTTCCCACAACCTTTATTCCAAAGGGTCTTTTTGTTCATTTTCACCCCAAAACACATGAAACTAATTTCTTTTTGTTCGAAGTTTTTTACCAAAAAAGAGGGCATTCATGGACCCGTAAAATATGGTATAATAGTGATCAGCGTGTAATTTCTTGTGAAATGTTCCGCAACATACCTAAGTGGGTCAGATTTGAGTTTATGGGGGTGAAAAATTGCAAATGAGACAGACCGAAGACCACGGTACCCCCCCCCCCCCCCCCCCACCAGATTTGATCATAGAACATGGATGGAACCCTGCGCTTTCACGCCGTCTTGACCCACATGTGACAGCACAAATCCTACTTCCGTCTCACAAAAAACTTGGGATTAAAAATCCGTAATAAAACCTTTCCTACCTATTACTTCGAAGTGAGGAATGCGAATCCGAAATGTTTTCTAAATAAGAGGTTGATGTGAAGTCGGGCAAACACACGTATAACAAATTAGTAATATAATACTTATGCCCACCACCAACGCATACCATTTTCATTTGCGTTTCACTTAAGTGCGTTTCTTCTTCCTTTTCAGCGCCATTTCTCTCGGAATAAGAAAACTGAATGATTTTGGACGGTGTTATGGATTGATTATTTTTGATAGCAAGTACAACCTTCCTCACTCATTATCTTTTGTAAAGATATTCTAATTTATTGGTATTAAACTGTTGAAACAGCTTTTTTTATTGTGGCGTCACCCGTAATCCAAATGTTTCAAATTTGTTTAACTTGTAAGCTTAATTTTATTGTTTCAATTGAATGAAAGTGATGAGAACTTTCCAAAAGGTGCAATACGAAATGGTTTGTAAAAATTCCTATTGAATTTGGTGACACATTTCGGAGTAAAATGCATAATAAGAAAATAATGTCCACTTGACAATCCTATAGAGGTACAAAAATAAAATGGACCTAACAACCCGTTTTCAATTGACATAAGTAATCTTCACATTTTTTCTTCGATGGGAGACAGATTAAAATTTACTAGCGAGGAAATAGTATATTTTACCAGTTTGATAGTAGGTACCAATAGGTCCCTGATATCTAATAGCAGTGTTTCATTCTTTTGTGTCTCTTGTATTCAACTGCATTTCAAGTCCCTGGCTGATTTTCAATTTTTCAATTCTATTTTTACTAAGTAGGTATTTATAATATTTATAATATAGTAATAGGCCGGCAAAAAATTTTCAGATTTCGTTACAAACAAAAACAAAGGTTTATTTATGAAAATAATAAACCAAAAAGAAACTATATTCTAGAGCATAACTAATGACACTGCTCATGACGGGGACCTTCTACAGGGAGAGGCAAAACGTAACACTCTGTTTTAAAAACCAGCAACAGATTCTATAATTATTGTTTAATAATAATATAATCGAAACGGTGGTCTTCCAGACAAATGCTCCGGTACGATGTTGGAAGTTCGAATTAAGACGCTCGACCGTGTCGTGCGAAATTTCTTCATTTTCTAGAATTTTTTGAAGCACCGCCAATTGTTATTAAAGAAGAAATTAAAGTACGAAATTTCACAAAATATGCAAAGCGGGTTCATTTGAATGTCCAAAATCGTCTAAATCGGTGCACTGAACTTGAAGGCAACCACTTGATGATTTTCATTCTAAACATTAAGGAGTCCCAAATTAATATTGGGACCTACTTTACTGTTGCTTCAAATAAATTTTTCATTTTTCGATTTTTGAATTTATTAGTTTTCAAAATTGGGAATTACGTTTTGTCTCACCTCGTAGGACGTGATAACTTGCTTCCCATACAATTCACGTTGGTACATCGTTCGGTTCGACTGGTATGGCGTCGTATACCATCGGATTTCATTAACGAACATCGAATTACGTTACTCCTAAACAAAAATTTCGTTTGATACCGATAAGAAATCTTTCAATAGTGAACGTTGGTGGAGGATGAATTTAATATTAGTCGTTGGTGTTGGGTTTGTTTAATATTAGTCAGGAACCTGCAACATAATGCTCACGATTTATATTAGTAGTTAGTTAGCATGAATTTACAGCTATAACATCGCACAAAGTTAGGTACCTATTCCTCACGCCGCTGTCCACGGAGGTTTCTTTACTCAAGCTTTTGGTTCATTATTATCAATAAAGAACCTTTGGAATCGACCTTGAAAAAAAAGTTTAATCCGTACGCCGACTGCGGTTTTTATCCTTAGTTCCCATGAACCAAAATTCACGAAATGTGGTATGTGGGTCCCATCTGGGCTCTAGTTGGTCCTCAAAGCTCGGCGTTACTGTCACTCAACTCTAAGGGGTGAAAAATAGGGGTTGAAATCTCCAGAGTATCCCTATCTCGGAGAATTGTATTTTGAGGTGTGGGTTTTCTCGCATTTTTAAATAGTTTGATTTGTTTCTGAATTTTTGAGACCATCCGGAGCATTCTACGATGTTGCCATACAATTTGCTATACAATTTTCGTCGTAAAGAGCAGTGTGTATGCAGGCATCAAGCTGTGTTGAGAGCGCACATCACTGGTCTCCCGGCTAGCTCGGCGATATAGCGCAGTGGTCTACCTAATGAACTGATAGGTACGCTAAATTTCCAGAGATCGAAACCCAACCGGGACTGAATATTTTTTTCACTCCACATCAACAATCTCCCTTCAGAACTTATTTAGTTGTGTTTATTTTTGCCATTTTAGCTACTGCTTTTCATCGACAGAATTATGCCGGGGCTGCGATCTACGTTATATGTATAGAATAGTACATAAATTATATAGAAGAGTTGATCTGTAACAGAAGGGTATTCTGTACAAATTAATAAGCCTTTGTGTAGGGATTTTCAGCGTTTTTACTTTTGGAAATATCCTCCCCGCTGGAATTAAGCGTGGTATACGTTGCGTTCCAGTATCTGTGGTTTCGCCCATTGACGATGTAAAACTCCGTACTTACCAAGATGAACCGAACTTCCTCGCACAGCCGCACAGACACCACTTCGTGATCCATAAATATGCTGTTCGTAATCAACTCTTGATCGATCTGACGCAGTAAGTTCTACGGGTGCATTTTCATTCGAAGTTGATATGCGGATGCGTCGGTCGTCGCGGCGATTAGGCTGACGGATCGCCTGAAATGTTTCATCAGAGTCACTTTTCGTGATGATTGGTGTGCCAGGTGGAACTTAGTGCACCAATGTAAAATCATATTTTGACTGTCAAATATGCAGAAGGAGTGCACGTAACCTGCTGCTAGCTGAACCTGGCAAATCGTAGCGATGAAGTTGGCTGAATGATGGGCACAAGAGATAATGTTGTTATGACAACTTACCTAAGTCTTTTCCTCACACTTACGACTGTATACATTAATCCTATGCCTAGTTTCCGTTTGGATAGGCAGCATGTAGGTACCGAATAAATTTTAACCTTTGTAACGCAGCTACAGCGTGTCTAATGTGGAGAAGTGCATGGATTGTGGGAGGAGGGCCTTTTGGGTTTGCACCAGAAATTTGTAGACATTTTAGTAGAATTTGTTGAGAATCAATGAGGTCAATGGCTGCCACACGTGGGTAATCGGCAGATATAATCCACGGCTCGGTCGAGGCAAGAGTAGGTACATCTATGCATCCACGATATTGATTCGAGTTAGTATAAGACAATCGCTTTTGTAGCGTTGTAACAAGGTGGATATATATTCAAAATAAATTTAACAAAAGTTGAATGAAGAAATTGTTGTTAAAACCAGGTGGAAAGTCGTGTTTTGGGCATCATCGAAACAGCGGTGAGGAGGGAGAACTTCATTGTATGACGTCACTGCAAGTGAGAGGGTAATTTTGAAAACCAAGTGCATATACGATATTTCTCCTGACTAACTGGTATTTCGTCATCAGTGTACAGCGCGAATACGATTTGAGGGGAAAATCAGCCAATGTCAGACCCATCGGTGGGTACTCCTCAGTGTGCTGATATTTGTACAGGAGATATGATCTGTAAAACAAAAGTTTAAACTGCCTGTTCCTATGGAAGTATACAATCATTTTACGAAGTGGAATTCGGTTTATTATTCATTTTACCTATTATTATCTAAGGACGTGGGAGCCCGCCGAGAAAACCAAAAAATTCGAATCGACGAAGAACACTGTTATGTTTACAGGCAGACAGAACAAGTAGGGGTTTTTACCCCTCCCCCCCCTTACTCGGCCCCCTGGGGGTCACCGGTGTTGAATTTTCGTCCTCCTATTTTCGACGGGCTCCTGAGGACGTGTACCTAATTTCAACCCTCGGAGCCATCAGTTGCCGGAGTAATGGAAGTTTGAATATAGTTATTTTTAAAATTTTCTCCTTGTTCTTACTCTTCTTCTCGTCTCTGACAGGGCTACAGCCTCACAGACATAACAGATGGAGCTGAAATTTTGCACACACATTCGTTATGCTCCAAGGAAGTTCCTTTTTCTCAATCCCCCCCCCCCCCCTCAACCACCCATTTGACCCCCATTTGGAGGGGTTGCCAGTTTCTAGGAGTAGGTTAGAGAGGGTTTTAAGACATGAAATTCGGTAAGTACACTTTATAAGAATCTGAACGAGAAAGTGTTCAATATCTGAACCCGATTGGTTCAGCAAAAGCCTAGCTGTAACTGAAGACGCTGCAAATTATAATTATGGTCAAATAACCGATTTTTGTTTTTCAACGTTTGGTGCGCTGTACCTTTAGCTTATTACGCGCATTAGGTATACTTTCCAGCAGCGTTTCCTAAAATAAGTTAAAAACAAATTTGAAAAAATTCTTAAAATTTGAAACAAATTTGAAGAAAATTTAAAACAATTTTTTAAACTTTTTTAAACTTGAAAAAATTCGAGGGTTATTTTTTGGAGGAATAATTATTTATGTATATACAGTAGATATCGCTTATTAGCAATTCGGTTAATATGAACTTCCGCTCATTAGTATCAGAACAGGTCGGAACGAAACAGATCAGCAAAATACAGTGGTATTTGTCCGCATATTAGCAATGCGTTTCCGTTTAAAGGGTTCAAGGGTGAAATGCAGAATGAGGTTTTGATAGTGAGGATAGAACGTTGAACCTTGATTGTAATGTGTTTATTTGTATGAGATTTTAAAATCGTATGCCGCCCTGTCAAAATTGACGCAACGAGAGCCTGCAGATCATCTTAAAATGTCTCAGTCGGTACTCCGCAGGCAAATAAAAAACAGGTACGTTATTGAACTTTCTATTCAGGAAAACGCGAGTGGAAGTAGACAGCAAGCTGATGCTGACACTTCAGCAGCACAAAAATGGATACATGACGTCTGGCCTGCTTCAGCTGCACAGTAACAACCCTGCGATGTGTACAATGCAGACGAAACTGGCTTTTATTAGAAAAAAAACAAAAAACAATAAACAATACATACTTTTTTTTTTACACATACATACATACATACATACGTTTATTTTGCTATATTTGTATATCACGAATAATTAAACACCACTTTAAAATCACATACACAATTAAAATTTTTAATTTTCTCTATTCCTCTCCTTCCGTTTATTAGAATCATTCGCTCATTGGGTTCAGTGTTAGGTGGTCCCGATGTGATTCCAATAAGCGATATCTACTGTACCTGTTCACTTACCAACACATACCTGCACACTTGAATACCTGAAAAAGGGAATAGGTAGTTTTTTCTTTCTTTTTTGATAGTTTTTCAGGATGACCAGAAATTAGGTAGGTTCCTACCCAAATGTGGTTCACGTATCAAAAGTAAGAAATTGATTCCTATTCGAAAATATGAGGCTGCGGTCGCTTATCTTAATATATATTCGAATTAGTCGAAGCGTGATGATAATCTCAGAGGGGCCAACCGCAAGAAATCTAATATAAGGTGCGAGAAAGGGACCGAGTCAGAGGATGTGGGCTATGAGTCCAGCGTGGAGGGGTCCAGAGTTGTAGAGGAGGCCCCATCTGAACTTCTTACATCAAACCCTCCATAGCCCACCCATCTACCACAAACTTTGACTCATAACAGTTCTTCTTGGCCCGTGGAAGTCATTAGTGGCCACATCTGTTCCGACACAAGATCCGAACCATTCTGCAAGGCAGTTTCCTTGATTAAATTCTATTGTAAACTATCAAACTGTCGGCGTATTGCTGCCAAATCGCCTGGGAAAGGTTTTGTTCAGCATATCTTAATGGCGAAGCCGAGGGTGGGTGTTAGCGTAAAATATCAGAGTCTTAGGCAAAAGATGAGCATTTTTTCAATGGTAAGACAAATTTCCAAACCCTTCCACCCCTTGCAGACGGTAGTTATTCCCCACCCTGGCTGGAATTTCAGCACATAACCCAACGTGCGTTTGTGATGTTTCAACAGCATTCACACTCTAGAAATTGGTTATAGCCCATAGTTGATTACCACTCGACTAATCCTTTATCTCTCCGTTCATCTTACTAATGAAGGTACGTCTCCGGTAATTAATACGACTGGCGACTAAGATCGAGGACCACGGCAATCCCAGAATGTGCTCTGGGCAAGCCAGTGGCACTTGGGGGACGGTTCCATTGGTGAGATTTTGAGATGCGATGCAATGCGATTCCCTCAGTTCAGTTTGCTTGAAAATGGCATCCCTGCGAGATGCACTGTTTCAAATGATTTGCTACACAATAAAAATTTGAAAACATATCAGAGATTTTTTGAGATTTCGAGAAACCTAGGTTTTTTATTTGAAAATATCTCAAAACTGGATGAAATCCGTAAAATTGATAGAAATAGGAGACCCAACCCATAGTGAAAAAGTTCGGGCCATGAAGACCCAATTAGCAGTTTTCGAAGTAACGTAGAGTTATCGCAAGATGAGTTGGCCTAAATGAATCGTGAGGCGATCGATTCATTAACCAACTCCTACCACAAGGGAGATGAAACAAACTTTCAGGATTTGATCGTTTTTATGGTTGAAGCTCTAAGTTTGTGGAACTCCACTATTATGTGAGTAGAAAAAGACTTCAGTTCCACAAATGTTTTCAGTTTTTCACTATATATATTTCAGGCACTTTATACCCATCTTCAGGTGGTTATTTATAATACCCTTGGTGCTTGATATGTTTGAGTTGGTGTCGTTGTTTTAACTTGTTTAAGAACTATAAATAACCACCTGAAGATGGGTATAAAGTGCCTGAAATATATATAGTGAAAAACTGAAAACATTTGTGGAACTGAAGTCTTTTTCTTCAACCTACTCACATAATAAACTTTCAGGAGTTTTTTCGTCTCAACCTAGCTCAATTTAATTTTGCTCTGGCGATAACTGAAGAAGATATCCGCGAGGTTGAAACAAATTTCGTAGTTGTCATTCTTATTCCTTCCCCCTTTGAGTAGTTATATAAATATGATGGAGAAATATTGCTCTTCCGTTCATCGTTGTTGCACTCGCTGGATCTTACATGCCGTCACTTCCTCCGTTCGATGATTAGATGACGCGAACATTGAAAATCAAAGATGGCGCTTGAAGAGATTCGTGGATTCAGGAAGAACTTAGGAAGTCGGAGGTTATTTTTAAATGGTCACGAGTCGCGATGGCGCGATGTTGAATACGCGCACATTTAAAACAAATTGAAACAGTCTATCCACCAAATATCTCATTCTGACTTGATCGAATCTATTGGTTGCACAGTCGCAGTTGCGCTGGGACCCTTGTTGTCACAGTACAACGTTTTTTTTTTTTTACGTGCACGCCTTGTATTCTTCTTTTTGGAGGGGATGGGAATGAAGATTGCAGTGGGAGTTTCACAAAGTCCCCAAGAATTTTAATTCTAACCAAAATGTTCTCGCCCGTAGCCACTACTTGTGCTCTTGAAGCTGAAGGATTTTTGCGAGACGATAGGCGATTTTGGGTGCACCCTTACAACAGAACGCGAGGTAGGAAGTTTCAACGATTCACCAGGAGATCCGTAGCCACGAAGATAAGTTCCACAACTATTATCGAATGTCGATGAAATGTTTTGACGAGCTGCTGAGCATTCTGAGACCTCACCTTAATGGGGAAAATGAAGTAATTATGCGTGATACGGCGGTCGGCGGTCGGACATTGCATTTTTTGGAATCGACGCACCTCGAAACGTAAAAGAAAAAATTTTGAGGGGGTGTTATAAAAAGTTTTTGCTGAGCGATTACATAGGTGTATCATTCACAGAATTATAAACCAAAAGCAACCGATGTCTTGAGAAAATGGGTGTGGAATATGTGCTGTTAACTCCAACCGTATCAACTTCGACAACCAAAGGACTTCCTTCTGTGGACCAACCCCCCCCCCCCCCCCCCCCGAACCCTATTTTTAAACTCTCTGGAACCCCCAGTATTCACCATAATAGCTAGGTACTCGTAGCAACTGGCGAAGATTGAGAGTTAGAGATACTCGAGGACATCCCAATTTTTTCGAAAAAGTTATAATTTTATCGTATTATGTATGACTGGTATGTAATTCATGCGTCTAATGTGTTTAGTTCATCTACAATGTGGAAAACACGAATCATAAGGCTTCTGGCATTACGAGGGGGCTGAAATGTAAAACCTAATACGTTGAAAACAAAAAGGAGCGATAATCGAATGTTCACACCCATACTCAAGCTACAAGTTTCAACAAAGAGTGTCCTGTAAGTGACGTGGGCTTGACTGGCGATTACTGAGCGCTTTATATGGAAACTCGCAAAAATGACTCGGCCGAAGGACACCCAAAGGACTAGGGCCGCTAAGCGAATAATATGATGAGTGTAGACTTTGAGTGGCAGGGAGCGTCGCAGGCAACAGTCATGATTGGTGGGGGGGGGGGGGGGAGGCTTTAATTTTGCAACTCTGTATCCTAGTTAGTTTTCTACATACCCATCTACGTATTACCAGCTGTCTTCACCATCTTACAGGAGACGCTGTACAGCAGTATAAATTTATTATAGTCAGTGAGATATGAGAATAGGACTGAACAAAAAAATGGCCCCCCACCATCGGTAAGCCTCAAGCACCGCCCTTTCTCCCAGAGCGGACCACTGTTGCCACCGGGGGGGGGGGGGGGGGGGGGGGGGTTTGCCCTACTGGTCCGGGAGTTTAAGGCCTCCCTCAAGTGCTCACAATGGAGATGAGTCAAAAATAGATGTTACAAACATTTTCTGGGCCTCAATTCAATTCCAGCAATCGATTCAAAGGTATTTTTCATGCGTCATGTCTGCCCTTTGCATTCCCTGCGAAACAGAGCTTAAAATTAAAAAAATTATAAAATAAAAAACTCTTGTCAGTATGTTGTATTGATAATGGTACCGGTCTACTGTTCTGTTTATAATATTTTGTGGAATAAAGACTATTTCATTTGATACGTGTTTTCTTGATAAGTCTTAAAATGGATTTCAACTATCCCACTGCATCTGCCACACGTTTTAAACCTCGAAATCCCTAACTGGCGAAGATGTATTTGTTTCGCGTTGAAATGGCCCAAAATGTGATTACGGATAGCCATCTGATCGAACGAATCGATGCCCGTTTTTAAACATTTCTTGGGCTTCGTTTTACCAGGCTTCTCGAAAGCTTCTTCACCTTCAGATTTCCCTTCCCTCAAGATCATGGTTACTGTGTTCTTGTTGAGGCCAGTTGCGTCGCAGACTCTTTCCGTCATTTTGTTGATGTTTTTCAAAGGACCCTGGTGTTCTTTTTCTTTTTGGAAGAACTTCCACACTCGAAAAACCAAGCAGCGTGCTTGCGATTTGAGGGGTTTTCTTCTCTTGATCACCGTCCGAAGACCGGGAGGAATTTCGATTGTTGAATCCGGCGGTGATTCCATTACACACAAGCTTGTCTAAATAAAAACCAAATGAATTCCGAGAACTGACTCTACGAAACCAGAAACCAAAATGTGCAAGTCCGTTGAAAAGCCAAGATCGAAACCAATGAGACAAAGTGCGTTTATACAAACGATTGAAAAAGCTGAAAAATGCAAGTTGAGCGTCGGTAACCGATGACGAAGTGGCTCAGAGCGAAAACAAGTGGGTATGAGGGAGCTGGTACCTTAGGTAATATTTTCCCTTTCAGGTGGCACGCCTGAAAACCGCTGAAGGGGTTACCCCCAACAGGGTCAGCAGGTCTCACGGACTATAATTTGCACTGATCGCTATTCCAGTAGGAGATTCAGACAGACTATAATCGTCGGGTTCCGGCGTTTCGCTCCCCCCCCCCCCCCCCCCCCCCCCGGAAAAATCCGGCGTTTGGCTCTTGATGGTGACACAGAGGTGTGGCGTTTCGCTCCCGTCTGTGACAGAGAAAATGGAAAAAGTATTCCATGCAATGTTTTATTATTTATTATTTTATTTTTTGTGTATTAGTGGAAATTTACAGTCTTTCAATGACTCAGTTTTTATTATTTCTTCATATTATACTTGTGTTCTGCTCAGAATCGCACTGCTGTTGTAAGGTGGTTTTCAAAATCCGACTTGTGAAATCATCTCGTGACTTCTTAACTCGAAAATCGCCAATTGGGTGGCTGATCGTTCATTTAGCTGGCATTTGCCTGTGCATTTGAATGTTCCTAATTGTTTATATGTAGGAGTGGGACAAAACGCCAGTTCTCGCAACACAAAATCTAAATAAACTTCCAACTACAAAAACATGGTCTTTTGACTCCCGTCGCTAAGTCGGGAGCTAAAGGACAACTTCGAATATACGACACCGGAGTCAAACGCCACACAGCTCAATCAGAGAGAACCACCCCGGAGTGAAACGCCGGCCTCCCATGCTCGTACCTATTATTCCTACTTTACCTATGTCATTGATGAGTAGAAAATAATTAGGACAGCAACAATTAGGCAAATAAATTTCAATTTACGCATCTGTTGTGCAGAAAGTTCCGGCGTGAAGATTGCCGGTCAATACTTCCATGTTCTTCATAATAGCAGGATACAATATTACCACACCTTCCGGAGAAATCCGTCTTCACTAGCTGGTTGAGTACGGGAGGTGAGTGCTTCCGATGCAATGACATCATCATCAGGCCGTCGAGAGAATACTAGTCATTTCGTCAGTTGGTCCTCATTTATGTGGTGGGGAAGTGAGAGGTGTCTAGCTCTACAGGAACAAAGTAAGTGAAAGGTTTTTAGGCGTTAGGCAAGCAAAGGACGTGAAGGGGAGGATAAGGTTGTTGGTCTGTCCTGTCTATAGGGGTCGTACATGTAACATCTGGTGTATCTCATGTATGGAGCTAAGGTCTAACTTATTTCTACGGTAACCTATAATCTACTAACTATACTCACCAACTTATTTGTATGGTGAATTATAATCTTCTACCTATACTCACTAACTTATTTCTTTGGTAAACTATAACCTATTATCTATGTACTGTAATATAAAAATTAATAGTTATCATAATACCTGCCATGGTACCCCTCTAGAATACCACTCAAATGTACATACTTCGATTGTCCTAAATAAATCAAGTGAATGGTGGGCCTACGTGACACAAATGGCATAGGTAGTCCTCTCCCTCCATCGATCCCCTAGTGGCTCCTAACGAGGAGGACCGGGGGAGGGTAGAAGAGCACCTATAAAATCTGCTCTTCTCACACAGATCGCCATTCTACGCTCAAACTTCAAGACGATGACTTCTCTCTTTCTCCTCAAACATCCATACATCTCTCGCCTAAAAGAACTCAAGAGTGGTGGAACCGGTTTGGTGATAACCAATGTGGTGGAACCGTCTGGGCACAACCTCTCACGTTTCTAATGGTGGTAACCTCCCTGGCTTCGCCATAGGTGTAACCTGTCAAACGATAGCTATCCAAACATCAACATTCACATCTCAATCTCACCTATCCCAGCCAAGCCTTTACCTATCTATCACCACAATACCTAATACTTAATTATGAATTAGGGCGAAATCTGGAGTCCCTAGCTCGTTTTGCTTGTGTGGTGGTGTCTTGTCTTTGCCGTTTACGTTTATGTGGTTGTATGTGTGTGTAGTCAAGTCTCTGTCCTTTTGCTGTCAGGTTATCATGGTGTCCATCTGTTAATGCCCTGCAGTTGTCTATCAGTTTTTGGAGTGGAGCGTGAGTTTGTGGAGTACTCAGCCAGCTAGGTATGCTACTTACACTAGCGGAAATAACCCTTCACAATATATACAAGTTTGGCAAATGACTGCAGTGTTTCTTGCAGTCATTTTTTCAAGTCGGTAGAAGGAGTGGAAGGGTATCGATGTCTTCAGTCTGTCTCCACCTCAACTATCTCAATGGGGAATTTTCGCCAATTTTTTTTTCACGAAAGTATTCAACTAAGAAGGAATTATTACTCGCATTCTGGTTATCATTATCTACCATTACGTACAACTAATAATCATTTTACTACCTTTCATAATTCGTATTATAGAAGTTGGTTACTTGTTTACGGCCTCCTTTCCAATACGTTCAAAATTTGAACCGATACTTTCATACTTAACGGTTTATTGAACAGGGGGCAAAAAATGTTCACTTTCCAAACCAACTAGTTTACTTGAAATAATTCAAACTGTAAAAAAGGCAATTACGCCGGTTGCTATCCGATATCTTAAAATTTAGTAGGTACCTACTCGGTTTTGTACTTTGCAAAGGCTAGTCTTCGGAGAAATTAGTGACTAGATATCTATGAGGCTACCTACCTTTCAAAAATGTTCAACATTTGAATACATGTCTTACGGATATTGGAAAAGAGGGCAACAGATTTGTTCTTGCTTCCAAACCAACTAATCCAACCAACGCAACGTGCAACTAATGAGGTAATAAGGTAATAATGACCAAGTTTTTAAAACAACCAACACTACCTTCATCCCTAAGTTTTGAACATCGGGCAAAAATGTGCACACTTTGAATCAACTATTCTAGGGTAACAACAATGTACAGGGTAATTTTTCAATAATTTTCAAACTTGCAACATATTAGCTAAGCATACGTTTTTGGAAAGGTGGACAAAACTTTACCCACTTCCTGAGCCAATTTGCGTCCAATTCATTCATGTCAGGATAGAGAAGTAGAAAAACTGGAAGGCCTGAGGTGGCCAAGAACACTTACCCCCTCCCCCACCCTATAGTCAGAAACTCCCCATCTTGACCCTTGTCCCCAAAATCCTGGAAACGGGAATCTCACCACTACAGCCAAGTAGAAAAATTCTGAAAACGGAGTTGTATTCTCTAGAGTCCATTGCAAGTGCCCATGAAGCCACTTTTTGAAAATGTTCAAAATTTCAACAACTTTTTTGGAACAATAAGCAAAGAAATTTGCACTTTATGAACCAATTACCCGGAATTCTACGTGAATATTGATGAGAAATCCGTTCTCCGAATTGAAATATCTCGCTCCATTCTCAAATGAGAAGTAGAATAAAATTGACTCATTTTGGTGCTGTCACGTGGTGGTGGATTTCGCAACTAAACTCATTTAGCCTTAACAATGTGTTGGTAAACGATTATTTTTTTGACTCAAGGTACCTGCCACTGGATTAAGTTTAACCATCGCATTATTTATTGTTTTTGCTTGACAAGAAAATATTTAAATGGGCCTGTGTGAATTTGGTGCACTGGATATCCTTATTAGGTTTTGAAACGGGTAGTATTTTTACAAGCCACCCACTATCGCAGTACCTGGACCTTAACGACAGATCACTGACAGCTTCAACGAACATACATGCGCCTTGCAGATGTTGGTATTTAATCTTAGCATAATTTCTTTAATCGAGTCCTGGCGCAGATCCTGACTTGTTTAACAGGGCCGCGTCCAGCTTATTTCCCGTGAGCAGTCCATTGCAGCTGTCAGCATTGACGGTTATCGCATTTTTTGGGTTCGAATGTAATATTCTTATGTGTTTTGTGAGAAGTTCACAAACTACTGGAAGGTGCTGTTTCGCTGTATCTGGTCACAACGTTATAACGCACTGGTCGAATTGAATTTTCCGGCCTGTCGAATTTTCACTATTCTCCAGGTTCCTGTCATATCTCGTGGGTCAATTTCAGGTCTAAATTGGATTCTCATCTGTCTCTGCTCCGAATTGATGGATTTATAAAGTCGGTTACATGTATTTTCAATATGTAATAATTAGGTGGGCAGGATTCGTCCGATATACTCGTTGTACCCTAGTTTTCCTCATGTCTACCTACCGCTTTTATTTCGTCATTTCACTATGGTTTTGGGTAGAAGTTACCAATATTATAATGGGGTGTAGTGCGTGTTATAGCTATTCCGGCAGCATTATCCATAGCATTCAAGATCCTATGTACATCGCGACTTTCCGATTGATTCAGGTCGCTCAAAGCGTCATTTTGGTATTTTTCGGTGAAAATGCGCTTGGGGGCTTAATTGCATAAAGATGAGTTCGCAGCGATTCTCATTATACAATGGTCGCTCCCAAGGGTTTCCTTGTTCGGTTCCCAGTCCATTGCTCGGGCTATGTTTGGTGTTGCGATCGTGAGATCTAATGTTGATTCTCGTTGGTTAGGTCTTGGTAGGTATGCAGTTTCACTGTCGCTCATGCTAACTAAACTGGTGCCCTCCAATCCTTCTCGAATCATTTTACCCCTAGGGTTCTCCGGTATATTACCCCATAGGGGCCAATGAGCGTTCATGTCCCCAGCTAGAACAAAAGTTCTGGAATCTAGCGGTCGTGTGTCTGATAAAACTATGAATGTGTGAACCCGTAATATTCACATCACCTCTGTTAGGGGGAAAGTAGGCCGAAACTATCATCAGTTCGGGAGATGAGTTGATGATTTTTAGTGTCCGAGATAGTGAAAATAGATTATCTATTTTGAAAATCTCCTGGAAGAGATAGTCTCCCTCGGGAGACAGTCTCTTCAAGTGTCTCCCAGGTTCGTCTATTTTACTGAATAGCTCTCAACCCGTACCTGCTCAGACGTTTTTACTCATGAATCGATAATATGTATATATTTTAATGAACAATCGACTTACCTTTAAGAGATGAAAAAACATACATCAAAATGACCAATATGGTAGCCGATGAACGAAGGATGATACAAACTCAATATAAAACAAACGAGAAATTAGAAAACGACTCTCTCTTTCGAGAAGACACATAATTAGGTGTCTCCCTGAAAGAGATCGAAAATGCCAAGATGGCCGCCAACTCTCTCATTTAGAAGTTACTGAAAAACCCTGTCATGGATACTATAAAAATCTCTTCTGCCAAAAGAGAGAGCTAGACCGAAAAGATATGTCTCTTTTGCTTAGTGAACAGGCCCCCTGTTGATTGTTACTCCAGTCGTTTCAGTCGGCGATAGATCCGGTAGTGTTCTCATCTCGTACAGGATTGACATGTGTAATATGATGGCGACACCGCCATTGGATGGATCTTCATCACTTAGTTTATTTTCCGTTTTGTTTTACGACTCTATCGTTTCGTAGCTTATAAGTAAAGTTGTCCATGAGACGGTTTATTTCGCAGAGGACAGTGTGATCCACATTGTCCTGTTGATTGATGTGCATTGGTTAAATTCATGATTTCTTACAATTAATTATTTTATTAACTGAGCTTTGGCAATTGTGTTGTAAAAATCGTAGAGTATATCTACTCCACGATTTCTATCTCGCACGATTCTCGGATGTTCTTGATTTATATATCGGTGTTAGAATGATTACGTTTATGTGATGCTTCTCCTTGAACGATCTAGTTGTCAGTGAATACTTTTGAGTTTCAATGTCAGCAAAACAAAATACCTAGTTTTTTTTTCAAAATCCGCTAGTACGGCGCATATAGAGCATGTTGGGAAACTCCACAGCTGCGGCAATGTGAGTTCCAATTCATGTTCATACCCAAAAATAGAAACGGAAGCCTCCGCAAGGTACTTGGGTGTCATTATAGATGAGGACCTTAGATGGGAAGATCATGTTTCATCACTTGTTAAAAAACGCTGCAAAGTCCTTGTCACATGGATTTATTATTCTATTGGACATACATACAGAAATGTTGGCTGTTCATTTATTGCTTCTTTCATATGTAATAATCGAAATAACTATTTCTGGTAGTTTCTACCAACTTTGGCCCCCAAAACACGAATTAGGCACGGACTTCCCAGGTTTCTGATCCATGAAAAAATCAATTTTGGGAGCTGAACCTTTGGTAGAACCTCAATTTTCCACTCTCTGGTCAAAATCGACTTCATATTCGGTCTTCTCGTCCCGAAAAACATGGAAAACGATACCTCAAAAGCTCATGTTACTAAAACTCAAAAAATACCTATTTTTATACCTTTATGGACAAGGATTTTCGGTTCAAGTCCATGGTTCAAGTCACCATTTTTGTATAAGAGTTTTGAGTGATTTTTAGCCATTCCAGACGGTTTTTAAACGATTTTACTCGCAAAAGTTAAAATTTATCCACTATTTCCAGATAAAGTATTTTTTGACTGATTAATCTTTTTAGCGAATTTTCGAAGAAAAGGAAGCTATTGTTCTCGGTCCAAAATTTTTAAAACTCGAATTTCCGAAAGATTTTTATACCAAAATCCGTTTCAGACCATCCTGAATTCACTGCCGAAAGACACCAAAAATTATATATATATATATATATATATATATATATATATATATATATATATATATATATATATATATGTATGTATGTGTCATTCCAGACGATAACTCTCGACAGAATTGAGATAAAAAGTTCAAATTTGCATGAAAAATCTGTCTTGGCAATCGACAGGCTAAGTTCGTAGATGGGCAGAATCGGGTCACTCTAAGGGGGAGTTTTGGGGAGTTTTAGGGGGGAAAAATTACCCATAAATTCCCAAAATGAAACAGTCTGACAAGTGACACCTCATTTTAAAGGTTTTTGTACGCTGAACACGATGGTGAAATCAGAATTGCGATATCTCATTCCGTTCTCAAACTGGAGCACTTTGAAGATGAAGGAACGTGGTTATTTCTTGAGATAAAACAGTTTTACATAAAATCAGTTATTTCTTCGAAAATTCGCTCTTATAGCCATGCTGCATGACTGTGGTTTTTTCTGTTTTGAGTCACCATCCCGTAACATTTTCGATGGGTTTTAGTATAGTTGGGGACTCGATATTATTTATGACAAGTTAGTGATTTTGGACACAAAAACTCAAATTTGAACGACTGTTCAGTAGGTAATGAAAATTCAAGCTCAAGCTTCAAGACGCTGTCCAGATGATACATCTAAGAGTGGATTAATATGCTTCGTATAAACAGTGTTCTCTAGATTTCTCGAAGTGTGTCGACACCCCTCGACACAGAGGTATTTTTGAACATCCACCTTAAACAAATTTCGTTCTCCCCAATTCCGCTTGAGGCCCAAGTCAAATAGAATTAGCATCGAGGGTGCCGGTGTGTGATGCGGAAAAGAGATAGGATGAGTCAGAACGATGGCTGCTGTAGTATGGGAAGTAACTACTTGAATTGCTTTCCACGACGAGGGAAAACGAGTATTATAGCCACATGAAGGGGTCGACGGAGCTACCTGAAATCGGCAGATAGCTATACGATGTTTAATGGGCAGCACCGATCATAACTGCAGATAAATCAAGTTTAATTTCCTCCCGTAAGATAGTGATCTGTAACGTGTGCCACGAGGTACCCCCTCTCCAGTTCTCGCTTTCGGATCCTGATGAAAAATTCATCAACGTTCATGCATGAAAGGACTAGGAGATAAACAATAAATTCGCATGACCGTCGCGATCATCGGATTGAATGATTAATAATTCCGGCCATTGGTGATTGAGTGATTAAATATTTTATTAAACCTGCCTTCTTCCACACTGATAACGCAGCCGCTTAATAAAAGTTTTAGACGAACGTTCTATCAATTAGGCTTCGTTCGACTGTCAAAATGCAGTTCGTATGTTCTATCAACATGAATAGAAGATTATCTGGGTGGATGGGTTTCGGGAACAGAAATCGAAGGACATGGAGTGGAATAAGAGCGCCAATCATTCGTATCCTGGGTCAATGGTGTTTTAATTATGGCGTACTATATTTGTACCGATTATCACCTGTAAGTAACAAGTGAGGAAGGTAAACCGTCAATTATGCTGGGGCTTTACGTGTGAATGCTTGCCGGCGTCGAGGCCTGATCCAGTAATTATTTCCCTAATGGCTACCCATCGCATCACCGCCCGGGCTTATGAGGAGGGGCGCGGGGATTCGAACCGACGGAGTAGTCGCCGTCCCAATCCCAACCTATAAAGGTGCTTTTACATCAAATGTTACTAGCAAAACCTTATTAATTGCATAAATGTTTCTGACAAAAACCCGCGGGGAAAACGGTATTAGCCCCCCCCCCCCCCCCCCCCCCCCTAACCACCGGAAGACTCCCTCGTTCCGCGAATCTCTTCATCATTACTCACTGTGACTTCTACTTTTTGAATGATTCACTTGACTAATTGAAATCCCATTTTAGAACTCACCGACAGGTTTCTCGTAGTTTTTGGTTTATTATTCTGTGAATAATGCACCTACCTACGTAATCGCTCAGCAAAAAATTTTTGTAACACCCCTTCAAAATTTGTTCTTTTACGTTTCAAGGTGAGTAGATTCCAAAAATGTTATGTCCGCCCGCCGTACGCCGTCCGCTGTATCACGTGTACCGGCTTCATTTTCGGTCTAAAAAGTTCGTTCTTTCGCACACAAGCTCAATTTGGGCCCTATTTGTGTCCCGAAACTTTGCAGCTCGATCGGAATATACCCAGGGGTGTTATGAGTGAAAATGGGTATAAAAATAGGTACTTTTTGTGTTTTAGTACCTAACATGTTAGCTAGCATGAGCGTTTGAGGTATCGTTTTCCATGTTTTTTTGGGACATGAAGATCGAATATGAAGTCAGTTTTGACCAAAGAGTGGAAAATTGAGGTTCTACCAATGGTTCTACTCTCAAAATCAATTTTTTATTAGTCAAAAACCTGGGAAATTGTCTGAAATTTGTGTTTTAGCAACATGTTAGTAACATTACCTTTTGAGGTATCTTTTCCATGTTTTTGGGACGAGAAGACCTAATGTGAAGTCGATTTTGACCAAAGAGTGGAAAATTGAGGTTCTACCGAAGTTTCAGCCATAAATTTCGTTAAATTTTGGTCTAAAATCGCCGTTCTTCCGCACACAGTTTGGGTCCCCATTTGGGAACACATTAGGGTCCTAGTTGTGCTCCGAAAGATGACAGCCCGATCGGCATACACCCAGGTGTTATGGGAGAAAAATGTGTGTGAATATAGGGGTTTTTGAGAGATTTTTGAGGTTTCAGTGAACATGAGCTTGTGAGGTATCGTTTTCCATATTTTTTTCGGGGGAGAAGACCGAATATTAGGTTGATTTTGACCGAAGGTCAAGCTCCCGAAATTCATTTTTTATGAGTCAAAAAATTGTCTGAAATCACCATACATTTATATAATAACACTAGAAGTAGTATCAACGGGTGAATCAAGACAATTAAATGGTAGTATCAATGATCAAAAATAATCTGTTGAAAGGAAAAGCCGAGCCCAATTCGTGTTTTTGGGGGCGAAAATTGGTGGAAACCATCAAAAATAGCCATTTCAGTTACTGCGCATGAAAGAAACAATAAATGAACAGCCTTAATTACTGTACGAATGTCCAGTAGAATAATAAACCCATTTGACAAGGAGTTTGCAGCGTTTTTTTAAATGTATAAATGCTTTATTGCGTTGTCTACTATCAATTGTGACTACAAATCTGTTTTATACAACATCACATGGGCCTTGTGGCATTAGGTCCCTCCCCTTGGAGGGCAGGATAACAGTAGTATAAATAGGATAACAGTAGTATTAATAGTAGGAATATAAATTAAAAAACCACAGTCATGCAGCATGGCTATAAGAGCGAATTTTCGAAGTTTTCGGCATCTTCCTCCTCCGCCTAAAATTTTCTGAAAATTAATTTTCGGCCAATGTTTTCCCAACTTGATACAAAATTAAAACAGGAGTAGTTTTACGCAAAGTAAAATTTGGAGTGGAAGGAGGGGGAGGGGGAAATCAAAAATGTTTTGAATACCAGAAGTGTTGTAGGTATTGGGTACGTAACAAATTTTTTTTTCCATTTTTTGCCGAGTAACACCTCGGTTTGTAGATTTTCCAACGCTGAACACGATGGTGAAGTCAGAATTGCGATATCCCATTCCGTTATCAGATTAGAGCAGACGAACCAGGAAGAACATCTCAAGAAATAACCACGTTCCTTCATCTTCAAAGTGCTCCAGTTTGAGAATGGAATGAGATATCGCAATTCTGATTTCACCATCGTGTTCAGCGTACAAAAACCTTTAAAATGAGGTGTCACTTGTCAGACTTTTTCATTTTGGGAATTTATGGGTAATTTTCCCCCCCTAAAACTCCCCAAAACTCCCCCTTAGGGTGACCCGATTCTGCCCATCTTCGAACTTAGCCAGTCGATTGCCAAGACAGATTTTTCGTGCAAATTTGAACTTTTTATCTCAATTCTTTCGAGAGTTATCGTCTGGAATGACACATACATATATAAATAATATATATATATAAATATATATATATATATATACATATAATTTTTGGTGTCTTTCGGCAGGGAATTCAGGATAGTCTGAAACGGATTTTGGTATAAAAATCTTTCGGAAATTCGAGTTTTAAAAATTTTGGACCGAGAACAATAGCTTCCTTTTCTTCGAAAATTCGCTAAAAAATATTAACGGCATAACAAACGGAAATGTTAAGTAATAATAACTACAAACAATGGAGCAACAAGATGAATTATAAATTTAGGTTATTCGGGAGCATGTGTGCTTAACAGATCGCTATGCCATTTTCGTTTTAGCCTGCGTTGGATTCTTGCGGGGCGAGGCTCGACTAGTATTATAGATCGGACAAGCGGGTTCCGGTGGTGGTACATACGGCTGGCAGCGTTGTTGTACGATACCGACAGAACGTCCACCGTAAGGGGTATGTTGAGGTCGGCGTGCAGAGTAGCACTGCGTACGAACCGCGGAGCACCCGTGATTATACGCAAAATGGGATTTTGAGGGAGTTTCCCGGTTGACTTCCCGAGTGACGCCTTTTGGCCCTGTTGACTCCCGAGGGAAGCAAAACTGGAATTCCCTTTTGACTCCCTTGAGGAAGGGCGGTCTGGTTGACTCCCAGGGGGATCCAAACCGAAATAATGACCCGCTTGACTCCCCATGGCCGCAGTGCGTGAGCGCGACAGTTTTCCGCAAATTTTCCTTCCCACATCACAGACTTAGGACTGTCTGCACAACAACATGCAGGTGTGATTAAAAAGTTGTGGTGTTGAAAAACACTTCTTCAATGAAAACTAACCTAAGTCAGGTCTGTGTAAACAACAGATCGTCATGAGAAATAAATAAATAAACGTAAAAACAAATAAACAAACGTAAAAATAAATAAATGATAAATTAAGCGAAATCCCCTACTGTGGTTGCCCCTCCTCGTCGTCCTCACCGTCCAAGTGTGGCCGTATCTTGGTTGATAACCTCTTGACGAATTTGTACAAGGAATACCGCTCTTGTGTTTGCCTCTCGATGTAATTTAGTATCCACTTTTGGCGTCGGTGTACGTCAGGCCTTGGCTGGTGAGTCTCACCACGGTCACAGGAATTAATTTTCGTGTAAGTTTCGCTTTGGATGTTCAGGAGGGCTTCCGAGCTGATAGTTTTTAACTATAGGCTCAGGAGAGAGTCATTTTCCCAGGGGTCAACCGGGTCAGCAGGCGGTTTAAAATTTCTCGGGCTCAGGGCCTCCAGGAGTCAACCGGGACTGCTCCTTGATCGCGCCCTCCCAGTTCTAGTCCGCTGGGAGTCAACCGGGTAACGCCCGATTTTGGAGCGTCTGAATTCTTCTGATTTGCGTGTTTGATGCAGAGCTCCAGATGCCGCAAGCACACTGCCAGATTGGTCGCAGGAGTGAGAGGTAGAGCAATCTTTTAACATGGAGGAGCAAGACTTCGCTTACCAATAGGTACTTGAGTTTTCGTATTCCTCATCTGATCGCCCCTTGGAGTGAAGAGATGTGAGGGTTCCAGAGGAGTTCACTGTCCAACGTGACACCCAAATACCTTACCGAGTCCTCCCTGTTTACCTGTTCCCCGTTGAGTATTAAGTCTGGTACGAAGACGTTACGCTTATATGTCAAGCACACCATTTTGGTCTTTGTAGCGTTGTGCCGAATTTTCCATTGAGTCGTCCAATGCGAGAGCCTGTCAACGTACTCCTGGAGAACGAACTCCTGGATCCTGTCAGCGTACTTTCTCGTAGTACCTACTGGTTTGTGCATCACTTAGTGAATCTTTTTTTTCCCTATTGTTGTTTTGTTGGTTGTTGTTTGTTGTATTGTAATTTTCATTTCTATATGAAGTGTCTTTTCTTTTTGCATCATTATTTTCCGTGAACTGTTTCACTGTCTGATTTGCATTATATCTTCTTGTGCAACTGGGCTTGTTCCCCTAATAAATAAATGAATAAATTTGCAAAGTGCGAAGAACTAACATGGATACTAAATCTGTTCCATTCTGTTATAGGTCTCGAGAATAGGAATGTTTGTTACAGTATTAATTCCAATGCTTCATAAACATATATGTTTCGTAATCTTAATATAGAATCTAAGATAAATGAATCGGGTACATAGAATCATATGTTTATTATAAATCGGTAACACTGCTTTTGGTGAAGATGGGTTGTCGGTCGCCATACTTCATCTCACTTGCTTCGTTCTATTCCATATAGACTGATCCTCTCGTATCGCTCTCTTATTCATTTTACTGTTTTATAGTTTCAAACCGATTTCATAGTGTCAATCGAGTTCAGTATTAAACAGTGCATTTAATTCAACATCTATTGAAGTTTTCCTTGACTTGAAACCTTCAAAAATAAGCATTCACCGTCCTTTATCCTGCGGTGAGTAATATCGTTTCTACCTAACCATTCTACTATAGAAATAGAGGTTTTTAGGGTAGCTCACCTAACCGAACGGCCTTTGAATTAATACGAATTCGTTGTACAACGTCCCTTGGGAGTTCTTATAGCCGATGAATCAGATTATTTCCTATCAGAAGCCCAACTGTTGAGAAATTAGTCCAGATTTTCTCTCTAATTTTGGTACATTTTCGGACTCGTAGTTGTTAGTTCATGGTATTCCCGCATTTCCGATTGGCGTCAGGCGCTGCAGTCTACACAGGAACTTCCGACGCTCCGATTAATGGCCGACTTCGATGCTGTGGAATTAAATTGAAATTATTATTTTTCCCAAAGGTCACTAGGAGTCGATCCAATTCAACGTAGATTCTCATCGAAGATACAAATCGTATAGGATTTCCTTCCTTTTTACTTTGGTTTGCCGGTCCGATTGTTGTTTTGTGGTTTTTATTCGTGATCAAGAACTCTGCCGGGTACCCGGTTGCTTTTTATGAGCTGAGTTCTGCCTTGCCGCTATGTGAATCTGCTAGTCTCCTGCGGTGTTTCCGAAGTCTAGATAATCTTGCTCCCGACAAGAATCTAGGCGCCGAGTTGCGCGATAGTCGTACAGTATCAGACTAGCCCGAGTCGGTTGAAGTGTTGGTCAGGTGTGCACACATAAATCGAATTAATAGACCTCGGACCAACAGTGCACACTTCGTATCTTTCCAACCGGCGACAAATAGGGTACCTAGAGTACTGAGTGCCAGGCGAGGTCCATTTACCTGGGTCATTAACACCAGTACGTCTGCCGGCCGCAACTCACAATAGGGGCATAACACTAAGCATCGTGTGTTATGAGTCGGGCCAAGGCCCCTTTGGAGCTAAGGACCTATAGTTTTGCTACATCCTTATATAAAATAAAAGGGTAGCGGCGCTAGTTAAGCGTCTGGTTAAATAGTTTGATCACGGATTGAGTCTGAAAATGTGCCAAAGTTTCGAAATGTTCGAGAAAATCTATTCGGGACCGATTCTACCTTGTCCATCCTTCTGGAGGTGGCAGGAGTGAGGAACCAGGCATGCCCTTTGTGGATGTTCATGTCTCAGTCTGAACCCTGGCCTGCTCTTTGTATCAATATCAGGGGAAAGGGTCTTTTCATTGTATTCTGTCTGGCTTCAAAGGTATAAACCTGGAATGTCAGAATTAATTTTAAATATTTTAAATAGATTTTACAGATTCAAAATTCAAATTAAAGAATTTATGGAGATTCTAAATATTTTAAATTATTCACAATGAACGGGATAGAAATCGGGGACTATTATTTCTCTACAAGACGGAAATTCAACGAGAGTCATACTGCCTCGTTTTTGAATCAGGAGTCGTGTGCCTCCGCTTGAAGTGTAGATTCTAAACTCGGTTCACTCAAAGGATCAAGGGCAGTTCAGGTTCTGAGAGCTATAATTTGATATTTATACCAGTAGAGTTACATTTATTGTGTTGTGCTATCTTAAGTATTTTTATTTGACTCATGCTTCGAGGTAAATGTATAAATCTATGCTTGAATCTTAAGTTCCGTGTGTTTTTGGCCAATCAACCACTGATATAAATGAATAATAATTTCAAATTCTTACCTCAAAAATAAATCCATTGAATCAAATTTTCGCCTCAAACAGGCATAGCTGTTCAGGGGATCAGATTTAAATTTTCTTGGTCGGATTTTATATCACGGTTTGAACAAAATAATTCAGGATTTGTGGTTTACAACCATTAATTGACTCAGGGGGGCCCCCCATATAGAATTAAAAGTCATGAATCATCCTGATGTTCTAATAATCAGGCACTACAAATACTTATATAAAAGACTGTGACTCATTAATTATAATTACTGGTTATTATAACGAAATATTATCTTACAGGTCCCTATCATGTCCGACCACGAATTAAATTACGAGGATGATGTTTCTCTGGACGGACGATTCGCTCAGGACATGTTACGAGAGACGTCTCCTTCATTGCCGTCGCCGGGCCATGCTCGGGTACTGGATGAGGAGGCACGTCAAATCGTGAGCAACATGTTTCGGAGCCCTACTCCCCAAATTGTTTTAGAGGAGGAAGTCCTTAGGGTCCAAGCGGCGAGAACATCCGATGAAACGCTCGTAAGATATTTTGAAGATCTTAAATCACAAATGGAGGCAAGTCTTGGGCACATTCGCAATAAATTGTCATCGCTCGATAGTAAATACAGTTCACTATCACAATTTATAAACGTTGCTCCCGCTCAAACTCAGGCCCCTAATCCAAATTCGTTCGTGATTTCAAATGACTCTCAAACTAAAAATGATTCTGCTCTGGTAAACCAACCTCTTCAGGGTGATGTGGGTGACAGTATGGATGTTGACGACTCCATGGAGTCAGGAAATGCTCTTCCTCAGTCCAATGTTGGCGCAATACACCCTCAACAGTCAGGTGCTTCAGATTTTCCTCCTGTGCGTAATTCTAATTACTATGTACGGCCATCTGAACGGCAGGAACAGAATCGTGCCCGTGAAGAACCGTACAGGGTTAAATGGATTGACGCCGTCAAGTTGCGTCCTCTGGACAAAAAACTTGACAAGGAGGAACAGTTTAAGTACTGGAAGAGGAGCATCGTGGGTCAATTGGAAACTCAGGAGTGCATCTTTTTGTTGGATCCCTTAGAGCCAGCGCCTCATGACTTATCAATGCGTGATCTGGCAGTTGCTAAAACAAAGGCTAGGTACTTCATTTTCGAGTCGCTTTCCCAATATTTTCAGGACTTGGTTCAGGATTTGCGAGATCCTAAAGATATTATGGATAAGCTACAGAAAACTTGTGATCCCTCATCTAAATTTCAACTTAAACGAGTAGTCAATGAATTTAACTCAATTCAATTTGACCCTAAGTCTGAAAAAGCAGTAGAATTCTTAAACAGATTCGATGCCGTAAAACAGAAGTTGGCAAGCATAAATGCTCCCATGCTCGCCCCTGAATATGTCAAAACTATTTTCGAATTGGCAATTGATGGAACAGTTACTTATCAAAAAGCCGAGCTGCATAGCTTTAAGTTCTCTTTAGCTGAACTTCGTGACATGCTGCTTGAGGAACAGCTTCGTAACGACCAGTCATCTTCAGGGGGTAGCAGCTTCAGCTGTTTTCGTGATAGAGTTGCATCATCTAGGGGTCGAGGTAATCCTAGGGGGACATCAAGAAACAGCCGAGGTGGCTTTGCTCGTGGGGGATCCATACCAAGCTTCTCCGGAACTCATGATCAGAGAACTGTCTCCCAACCCTTGAATCGACATGGTGTTGCCTCCTCCTCTAAACCGGGAAAGAAGGAATACTGTGTGTATTGCAAAAGGTTGGGTCATATCAGAGCAAATTGTCTTAAAGCTAATCGATTGTGTTTTAAATGTGGTATATCTGACAAACACGTAGCTAGAGATTGTCCAAATCCTTCAAATGTCCGCCAACTTAATTCCCCCCAGCGTCCGACTAAAGCTTCGAACCCCAAAAAGGCGTCTGCCAAGTCCAGGCAAGCATTTTCGGGAAAGCCGCGTCTTTTCAAAATGCCCCTGGGCCAGGCCAAAACGTTAGCTCGGGAGTTCCAGTCGAACCCAGATTCCGTTTTTGCGATTGTCGGTCCGCAAGAAGGTGACGACAACTCTCAAGTCTGGGTAACAATGGGAGGAGAGGAGGAGCAGTTCGTCTCCACCCTCAACTTTGTTCAGGAGCGTAACGGAAATGGAACTGCCTTCCAGCTGACTGAAGGTGAGACAACTTTTAAAGCCATTGTTGACACGGGTTGTACAGAGCATCTGACGTCAAATAAAGAAATCTTGATCAATCTTCAAAAGTTGACAAAGACTCGAATTTTTAAATGTGCAAACAACGATGATAATGCAAATTTAAGTGTAAATTATAAAGGAGATCTTTGCTTCATCAATAATGGTCAGTTGTCCACATTGAATGATGTTCTGTACACTCCAGGTCTTTCTACTAACTTGTTTTCTGTGCGTAAGGTTACGCAGTTGGGGCTTGATGTTGTTTTTACTCACAAGATAGTGAAGTTTATTCAAAAATCCACAAATACTGTTATCAAAACAGGGTTCTTTGAGAACGGTCTTTGGTGGATTGAATTCACACTTGCAACCCCCTCCACTAAACGGGCAGGTATCCTGCGTGCTCCCATTGAATCAAAAAGGCCAAGGCCAGATCTTGCTTCTCATGGGCAGCCTTGCAGTTCCACTGCTTCACAGTTATCAAAATCATCGTTTGAGTTCAAGGGAGGGAGAGTTCAAGCTTCTAGCCCTTCAGGATTTGCTACAGCGGGAGGGAGGAGTTCATACTCGTCTGTGCCCGCAGTGTTTTCTGCAAGTCTGGGAGGGAGGAATCATGAGAAGCTGGATAGTGGAAAATGTAATACTCTTACCAAACAAAATCATTCAAAACCCCAGTTAGATGGACCTGGAAATGTTGACTTAATTGATCTTAAAATTGCTAAATTTGACAAGGAGAGTCTAGAAAAACTCTATACTTCTTTACAAAATTCAGACATCCTATGGCACATTCGCCTGAATCATGTCTCCAAAAATTACCTTGAAGCTGCTAAAAAGTTTCTCCCAGAGCTTAAAAATGTGAAAGTTACGGATAGCATCTTAAATTGTGAAGATTGTCATCAGGCTAATACATTGAGGAAGTCTCATACCCAGGTTCGGCATAGAGCTGAGAAACCATTTGCTGTGCTTTACTCAGACTTGCTTGGCGCTATAAGCCCTGTCAATTTCAGAACTGGGGCTTCTTACATTGTGATTTTTGTCTGTGGGTATTCACGATATTTGTTCGCGTACACTCTCAAAAACAAGAAAGAGGTTCATTTTGCGCTTGAAAAGTGTCTGCGTGAAATTGCGTCTATAACCTCTCAAATCAAAAATGTTTTCAAGCTCAGGTCTGATCGAGGTCTTGAATTTCAAACATTAGACATGAAACAGTTGCTTTCAAGGGAAGGGATTACTTGGGATCCATGTCAGCCTCACACACCACAACAGAATGGGTGCGCTGAGAGGGTTAATCAGGAGTTAAAGCACAAGATTCGTGTTAACCTACTTTCAGCCAAAATGCCTTATTCATTCTGGGGACATGCCCTAAATTATGTCGTTTTTGTCTATAATAGAATGCCTCATTCCTCAAATAATTTCAAAAGTCCTTTTGAATTAGTTAAAGGTTTTGCTCCAAGTATTAAGCATGTGAAACGCTTCGGTTGTCTGGTTCACTATGTAGACGTCTCAAATAAGTCCAAATTTGCTCCAAATGCGAAGAAAGGTTTCCTACTGGAATGTAATGATACGGGTTATGTTATTTTTTCAGAACAACATAAAACTCTTGTGAATTCCAGTGACGTCAAATGTATTGAAACTATAGTTTACGGGGATCGAATTAAAGACTACCCAAGACCACTTGCTGAAATCTTAGACTTGGACGGGGAATTAGAAGATTCAGAGTTGGTTCCTGAAAGTTCTACAAGTTTGGAATCTCAACCTGGAAACTCAAATAGTACGAGTCTCCAGAGTGAGAACTCAGAACTTCAGGCAACCGTGAATCAAATAGTAAATCACGAATATACTGAGCCCTCTTCTTATCGTGAGGCCATGAGCGCCCCGGATAGGGATCTGTGGGAAGAGGCTATTCGTAGTGAGTTAGAGTCACTAGAGGAAATGGGTACTTGGGAACTTAAGCATCGATCCGAACTTCCACAGGGTGTCAAGGTTATTAAGAATCGTTGGGTCCATAAACGAAAAGTGGAAGCTGATGGCTCGCTTAAATATAAGAGTCGCCTAGTAATTAAAGGTTTTGCGGATACTAATGACTATCTGGTATCTGAAATTTATGCACCAGTTGCACGTTTGAGTGATGTAAGGGTGTTTTTATCGGTTGCAAACAAATTAGGTCTGTACTTACATCAACTTGACGTAACGACGGCGTTCCTTCATGGAACTTTGGAAAAACCAGTGTACATGCATATCCCTGATGGTTTAGTGGAGCTTGCTGATCAGCCACTTGACTTAAAAGGGGAATATGTCTGTCTTCTCAAAAAATCTTTGTATGGCCTGAAAGTCTCGCCTAACTTGTGGTACAATAAATTCAGTAAAATTTTAACAAAATTGGGATTTGAAGTTTATCCATTTCAAACTTGTATTTTTAAATGGAGTCAGGGAGATACTTACCTCTTGCTTATCATTTATGTTGATGATTGCATCCTGGCCTCCAATGATAACAATAAAGCTTTTGAGATTATTCAGGCCCTACAAATGGAAATTAGAATAAAGAATTTGGGAGCTCCTAAAAAATTCTTGGGTTTTCAGATTGTTAGGGATGAGTCCCGCAAACAGCTTTTCATTCATCAAAGGGTCATGATTCAAGGTTTGCTGGACAAGTACCTAAGCCCCGAGGAAGATACTAGTGATATTCCCATGCTACCCACTACTTGTGCGATGGGGGCACAACAGGAATCAGATCTTACGACGTCTCCTGACGTCCCGTACCGAGAGGTCATTGGAGCTCTCTTGTATATTCAAAATAGTACTAGACCAGACATTGCATTCGCAGTCAATTATTTAAGCAGAAAGCAAATAAGTTTTACCTGGGATGACTGGAAATGTGTCTTAAAAATACTTAAATATTTAAAAGGTACTTTGAATCTTGGTATTATGTTCTCTGGTAGAGATGAGGGTCTTGTTGCATACTCAGATGCCTCATTGGGGACTAACGCACCCAATGGTAGATCAACAACTGGCTATGTGGTTGCGGTCTTTGGAGATATGGTGTCTTGGAGATCTAAGAAGCAGACTCACGTGGCGCTCTCGACGTGTGAATCTGAGTATCTGGCCATGTCTGAAGCGTGCAAGGAAGTCATAAGCATTCAAGCGCTATGTGGTTTCCTTGCGGGTGTGGATGTGCTTCCTACGTTGAGATGCGACTGTGCGCCTGCTATCGCTGTTGCCATGACAAACGATTCAAAGACGCTCAAGCACGTGGTGAAACTCTCTCTACATTTTGTTCATGATTTATTCAAAGATGGGAAAATCCGGATAGAATGGGTATCTACTCATGAACAGATCGCGGACTGTTTGACAAAGGCATTAAGTAAAATCAAGTTCCTAGAATTTCGAAATGCTATTATGTTTGATTCTAATGCCCTGTTTTGAACGTTTCCCAGGAGAAAAGGAGTCGTGGGCCTAATTGGGCCAAGAACCGCTCTGCTGGCTTGACTTCAACGCTGTACACGTTTCCATGACTTAACGCCAGCGGTTGTCAGTCTCACTTGACGCTTCGTACTGTCAGCATCGTCCGACGTTGACTTCTACTTGCTTCGTCTACGTCCGACTCAGTTCGTCACGTCAGAGTGTGAAAAAGTGAAAGTTCAAATGTGAAGTGAATCAGTGACGCCTATTTCTACTTTAATGCTTCGTAAAATAGGAGTCTCTCTGTATATTCTCATAACGTAAGTCCCACGGGACAGATCTCTCAGAGTAGGATTCGAATCATCTGAGAAATGTATCTAGAAATTACAAACTTGGTCATGTGTCACAAATGTTGTTCATTTGTTTTTCAATCTTGAGTCACCATACAGAATTGTATAGTATGATTGGTTCAGCTTATGAAATCTTGCTAGAATCGACACATAGGATTTGCGCTCAGCCTACCTCATTTGTAGAGGAGGGAGTATTAAAATATAGGGTCTCCAAATGAGATTCATCCATGGAGAGAAGACTCACATGGATACTAAATCTGTTCCATTCTGTTATAGGTCTCGAGAATAGGAATGTTTGTTACAGTATTAATTCCAATGCTTCATAAACATATATGTTTCGTAATCTTAATATAGAATCTAAGATAAATGAATCGGGTACATAGAATCATATGTTTATTATAAATCGGTAACACTGCTTTTGGTGAAGATGGGTTGTCGGTCGCCATACTTCATCTCACTTGCTTCGTTCTATTCCATATAGACTGATCCTCTCGTATCGCTCTCTTATTCATTTTACTGTTTTATAGTTTCAAACCGATTTCATAGTGTCAATCGAGTTCAGTATTAAACAGTGCATTTAATTCAACATCTATTGAAGTTTTCCTTGACTTGAAACCTTCAAAAATAAGCATTCAACGTCCTTTATCCTGCGGTGAGTAATATCGTTTCTACCTAACCATTCTACTATAGAAATAGAGGTTTTTAGGGTAGCTCACCTAACCGAACGGCCTTTGAATTAATAATAAATGAATAAATTTGCAAAGTGCGAAGAACTAACATTTTTAGTAGCATTAGCTATTTGCTAATAACAATTACCCATCCAGAACAGTGTTAATAACATTGTTATAAATGTTGTCTACCAAGGCAGCAAAAGCATTTCGTTCTCCTGTGGGAGGAAACAAATATTTTACCCCCAAAATCAAGATTTTTTTCAAAATAAAAATTTCCTTAATAATTATGGTTTCGTGTTTGTCTGCCGGTCCACAACTTTCATACGATTATGATGAAATTTTCGGGGATTACGCGGGTTAGGCCCTAGATGAGCCCATATGAATTTAATCGCTCGCTGATCAATAGTTGCCTCTGCGCGCACGCGGACGTACAAAAGAATCATCCTGCTTCCATGAAAAAGAGCGATTTTGCAGGTTTTCCTCCCACAGGAAACACTCAACCTACCGCCCACCCATCAGACTCTTTATTTTTATTTATTATTACTATTTTGTTTTATTATTATTATATACTTTCCATCTTCCATTCTGAAACGTTATCGCTCCCAAAACGATAGTAAAAATAGACGTTGCTAACAATGTTACCGACAATGTTGGAGAAAAAAATAGCAAGTTATTCAAAATGTTACTTTCATAACCATGTTTCTCCATAAACATTTCGGTGAAGTACTTGTCGCTAACTGACATTTTTCGGTTACTCAACATTGTTATTAACATTTAACCTACGGCATTATTAGAAACATTGTCGCTAACAATGTTATTTTGGTGTAAAGGTAAAACATTCCGGTAAATCCTGAAAACATTGTTTCTAGCAAAGTTATCGCACGGTGTAATAGCTCTCGGCCACTGGCTTGAACCACGAATCAGCAATAATTGTTGTATGGGATGAGAGGTTCTATTTGTATCCTCTGTCTTGGCTGCGTTAACTTTCTGGTTTATTACTTTCGATAATGAACCTTTGTAATCGAGGATAACAAAAAATTGTTTAACTCCCCCTCAAAATTTGATGGTTTCCGTTTCAAGGTATGTAGAATCCAAAAATGGGGGGAAAAATTGCTGTCCGTCCGCCGTCCACCTTAACCGTACTTCGCACTTTCCTTCGTTACCACGGACGAAAATTAATGAAATTTTGTGTATGGGTCTTATTTGGGGTCCAGTTGGTTACTGTAAGTCATGTCTGGGGAGGAGGGGGGATGGTATTCACCACAGAAAACAGTCATATACGTAGAAGGGGCATCTATACAGGTACCTACCTAAAAAACTGCTGTGTAATAATTTGCAGCGCTTTTCATTGCTAGAGTCTGGAGGTAATTAAAAGTAAGTAGATAACAGCCATTCCAGGCTGGAACTTCCATTTTCCAGAACTGGGGTGTACGATGGACTTGATCTATGGGTATTATGATCCAAACTGAATCGAAGGCTTTTCATTATTTTCGAGCATGGGAAATTGAATTTACAAAAAGGTGAGAAAAAAAAAACTCAAAATTCTATGGTTTTTGTTTCAAGGTACGTACATAGAATCCGAAAAATGGAATGCTCTTTTCTTCGTTACTATGAACGTAAGTTAATTAAATTTGGTTCGTAGGTCCCATTAGGGGTCTATTTGGTTCGCGAAGCTGTGCGTTATTGTTAGTCATCTCGAAGGGGTGGGAACTAGGGGCTGAAATTTTCAAAACGCCGCTGCCGTAGCTCGAAAACTTTCAATAGAAGAGCATAGTTTTTATGGCATTTTGGTTTATTATTCTGTGAATAATACACCTATGTATTCGCTCAGCAAAAAATTTTTATAACACCCCCTCAAAATTTTTTCTTTTCCGTTTCAAGGTGCGTAGATCCCAAAAATGCAATGTCCGTCCGCCGTCCGCCGTACGCCGTATCACGTGTACAGGCGTCATTTTCGGTCTAAAAAAATCGTTCTTTTGCACAGATGCTCCATTTGGGCCGTAGTTGTGCCCCGAAACTTTTCAGCCCGATCGGAATATACCCAGGGGAGTTATGAGTGAAAATGTGTATAAAAATAGGTACCTTTTGTGTTTTAGTAACATAGTAGTAAAATGAGCTTTTGAGGTATCGTTTTCCATGTTTTTGGGGACGAGAAGACCGAATATGAAGTCGATTTTGACCAAGGGGTGGAAAATTGAGGTTGTACCAGATGTTCAGCTCCCAAAATTGATTTTTTATGAGTCAAAAACCTGCGAAATCGTCTGAAATCACCATCAATTTGTATAATAACACTAGAAAAAGTGTCAACACGTGGATCAAGACGATAAAATGACACTACCAATAATCATAGATAATATGAAAAAAGAAGAAAAAAAAAGGTGCGTAGCTAATTCGTGTTTTGGGGGCCTAAATTATGGATCAGAAATAGCTACGAGTATTTCAGCTATTTCAATTATTTCACATTTAAGAATTAATGAACAGCCACCATTTCTGTAAGTATGTCCAATAGAATAATAAACCCATGTGACAAGGACTTTGCAGAGTTTTTAATTTGATTCCGAACATGAGCGTTTTCGAGACCACCCGGAGCTAGGTACGTCCAACCATTCGTTCACAGTTCCCTGAAGTTTGCACCGGAAAGCTTCGTCAACATGAGTGTCAGTCATATAATACGGAACACATGTAAATCCAGCTCAGATATCGTTACAAAGGAACAGCTGATTATAATCACGCATGGCTTTATAAAATCGAGTTGGTTGTTCCGTAATATTATTTCATCTGAAAAACCCTGCAAATCATTACACAACGGTTTATTATTTACCTGTATAGATTCCCCTTCTGCGTAGATCACTGTTTTCTGTGGTCATTACCTCGAGCTCCCTCCAGGGAAGCCCTAAATGGAGTACTGGAGCCGGCCCGGGAATTAAAGTTTCATCAAAATGCGCGGGATTCAATAATTCAATCATTAATTATTTTGTAGTTATTCTTGAAGCATAAGGTAAATAATAAATCGTTGTGTAATAATTTACCCGTATAGATGCCCCTTCTGCGTAGAAAGTGTAATAAACTGTTGTGTAATAATTTACCCAATAATACGTCAACGTTAGTTCAAGTTGCAACAGTACCAACAAACAAAATCCAAAAGAGCCATCATTTTTCAAATGGAATAATATCACAGAACAACCGACTCGACTTCATACAGCCGTCCATGATTATAATCAGGCGCTCCCTAGCAATGATGTCTAGGCTGAATGTATACAATTTCATTCACCCTCCTGTTGACGAAGCAAACAGCTCCTGTTGTCGGTGCAAAATTCGGGGCCTTACTGTGAACGAACGGCTGGACATACAATGCTCCGGGCGGTCTCAAAAAACGCCCAAGTTTAAGAACTATTTAAAAATGTAAAAAAAATTCGAGGTAACGGCGTCCTGGAGACTTCAACTCCTATTTTTCACCCCTTAGAGACGACTGACAATAACGCCCAGCGTTGCGGACCAACTAGACCCCAAATGAGACATACAAACCAAATTTCATCAGTTTTGGTTCATGGTAACTAAGGAAAGTGCGAAGTACGGCGTATGACGTGCGGTGGACAGATAGAAATTTTTTAATTGCATTTTCGGATTTTACATACCTTGAAACGGAAACAATCAAATTTTGAGTGGGGTTAAACTTTTATTTCATGCTCGATTCCAAAGGTTCTTTATAGAAAATAATAAACCAAAAGATGATAATTTTCTATTTTCTTGATAGTTACTTTTGTAAATTGAACAAATTTGGTTCGGTGTCTGCCTGTCCGTCTGTGTGTCACACGTATTTCTTAAGTTTCACGTTTGTGCAACTGCTATTCGGTAAAACGTATAATTTTTGTTTTTATAAACACTTTCCCCAAATATTTGAGAGACCTAATTATTATTATATGCAATAAAGATTTTTTGTTCGTTTAAAAAGTATAATTCTGGCTTCAACAAAACACTATCCGTAGGGAATGTTTTAAATACCAAGTTATTACATTATTATCTGTGATGAATTTAAAATTGGCTTATTCATCACGGTGGTGTGAGGGAATTGCCCAGGCGGTTATGAGCGAATCACCACCGACATCTAGGATCTTTTGGGTTGTGTCCAGGCGGTTATGAGCGAATCACCACCGACGTCTGGAATCTTTTGAGGAGAATTTGCCTAGGCGGTTATGGACTGACCACCACCGTCATCTAGGATCTTTTAGGTTTAAGGAGAGAGAGCAGGGTAGGAAGAGAGAGAGTAGCCAGCGGCTAGAGGAAGCGTCGAATGGCTCAAAAGGCATAGGATTCGAGTTTTTATAGCCAGGGAGGCCTTCTCCCTCCAACCCCCTGTTAGGGGTTGATGGAGGGGTCCCCAGGTTGTGCACTCGGGTCCTGCAACCTGTCTCCCCACTCGTACCGTTTATTCAAGAGAACTAATATTTGCGGGTCAATATTTGGCGAGACCTTAACTGTGAGGTGGAGTGGTTCCTGGAGGGACTCACGACAGAGGTCCCCCCAGTTTGAGCAAAAATTTGACAAGAGCTGAGGGCTACGGTACAGATGGGGCTGAAGGCGCAAGGTTACAAGAGGCTGAGGGCCAAGGCAAACATGAAGGGGTGCTGAAGGCAAAGGTTACAGGGGCTGAGGGCCAATGCAAACAGGAGTGTGCTGAAGGCAAAAAGGTTACAGAAGGCTGAGGGCATGGTGCTTAAAACTAGGGAACATGGGGAGTTTATAAACTAGGCGAGTGAACAAAAAGGCTGAGGGCCTTTTGGAGGCTAGTGGAGGTATTTACAATGATGAGGGGTGGCGTATTTACATGGTGGTGGGTAGTATATAGTATAGTGATAGGTAGTATAGTAAGAGATATGTAGAATTAGTTAGTTAGTAATCTATACATATAATAAAACAGTGTCTGTCTGTTTGTTTGTTTGTTTGTCTCGGCATCAATTGAGAACGGCTGAACGTAGAAAGTTTCGGCTGGTACCATTTGACGCAGAATTTATCTGGGAAGGTTTATGAAAAATCCGCATTTGAATCTGTCCATCCGTTGAAACGCTATGAATGAAATACTACTAAAAAACGTGTTATAATCACTTCTATGAGGACGTTTATGCTTATAATAACTTTGAACGGTTGGACGTAAATACGATTGTAGAAAGTTGCGGCTGGTACCATTTGACGCAGAATTTATCTGGGAAGGTTTATGAAAAATCCGCATTTGAATCTGTCCATCCGTTGAAACGCTATGAATGAAATACTACTAAAAAACGTGTTATAATCACTTCTATGAGGACGTTTATGCTTATAATAACTTTGAACGGTTGGACGTAAATCCGATTGTAATTAGATTCTGGATTCAGCTCGACGAGTACATTCAAGTGGTACTTCAATCAGGATGTTAGTGGGAGGGGGGTACAGGTTATGAGAGGGGGGGGGGGGGGGTCTACAGAAATTTCAAAACTACTTGACCAATTGGAGTGCAACTTTGGGAATTTGTTGTGTGAACATTGAGGAATGTTTCTAACCAGGTAGGGAGGGTTCATAGGATACGGGGGGGGGGGGGGTTAAAGGCAGTTAGGGTTGGCATTGGGGAAGGTTTCTGATCAGTTGAGGAGGGGGGGATACAGGCATATTAAAATACATGACCGTTGGCTCCATTTATTTAAATCGCAGCAACACGCGTCGGTTCAAATAATAAGTGTAAATAGTGTATATTACACAAGTGTAAATAGTGCTGTATATACATTCAAGTGGTACTTCAATCAGGATGTTAGTGGGAAGGGGGTACAGGTTATGAGAGGGGGGGGGGGCTACAGAAATTTCAAAACTACTTGACCAATTGGAGTGCAACTTTGGGAATTTGTTGTGTGAACATTGAGGAATGTTTCTAACCAGGTAGTGAGGGTTCATAGGATACGGGGGGGGGGGGGGGGGGTTAAAGGCAGTTAGGGTTGGCATTGGGGAAGGTTTCTGATCAGTTGAGGAGGGGGGGATACAGGGGGTGTCTGTTCTACCGTTGCGAAGCGCGGGTACACAGCTAGTTAGTTATAAGTGTTAGGCACTAGTTGATATTTACAATAGTTATTTTACAGTATAGTTGATATTTACAATAGTTATTTACAATGTTTGGGTATAGAAGTTATTTACAATAGTGCGATGTACAATGGTATAGAGGTTATTTACAAAAGTGCTATATACAATGGTATTTACAATAGTCTTGGTTGGTTGGGGTGGGTTTACAATTTGGGGGGTGCGCGGAAGTCCGCCGTTTTTTAGGTATGGTGGCGGATTGTGTATGGTGAGGGTGTGGGGGTGTGGATGGGTGGTGAGGTGACTGTAGTGAAGCGTATGGGAGCCACGGCGACGCGACCGGCCCCCTGACAGGAAGAGAAGAAAACCTGTCAGGAGGGTCGTCCGCCTCGCCGGGGTACCCTTGATGAATCCGGAGAGTGCGGCGACGTTGGGAGCTGCGGCGGCGGGACTGCGAGAGGCGGGATGATGTGTGTGGGCGAGTTGTACACAGACAGCATTCCGCCACCTCAAGGCCCCGCCGTGATTGCTCGGGGCGGGGCAGGGTATCTGGGCCGCCGGGACGGGTAGAGGGTTGCGGCGCTCTCTCCGTCCGTGGCGTCGCCCGGGCCATTTCGTCCCGGCGGGAACTATGGAGGATATCCCCGGCAGGGGTTTGGGTATGGGGGGTGATGGTGCGTGTTGTGGGGCCGGTGGTGGGGTTTGTAATTGGGGTGGTTTTGGAGGGTTTATTTTTAGCTTTCAAGGAGTCAACATCTCTGTGGAAGTGCTCTCAAGTAAAACTCGATTTTTGGCGGTTAAAAGTGACTGAATCTGGACTGTTTTTGGACTGTGGATCGGTAGTGACAAGTGGAGTGATCTGTGTAAATTTGGTGAAAAACTGGACTGGATTCGGACTTCTTTTGGACCCTCAAAGAGGTATGCAGGCTTGCCTATAGGTAAGTCTGTGTTACAATTTTCTTGTTTCAATCTGTTTTGGGAGTTATATACATATATAGTTAGCTGATCAGGTGATTGAGATTGGCCAATCAGTGTGTGGAATTTTATTATTGCCTTTTTAGGAGTGGTCTCACTCCTGACCCCCCCCCCTCTGGGAGTTAAGCTGGGTTCACATCCATCCGTTCGTACGTTCAAGGTCATGCGTTTGGAGCAGTGGAGGGGGGTCTGTCAACGCGTCAACGCGTGAGGGCGTTCACAACCATCCGTTGGGTTGCGTTCTGTTCTTTTAGTTTGTAGTCTCGGCAATTCTACTTTTACTTCTTTGCTTTGTGGTCTCGGCAATTCTGCCATGCCGGACACTTGTTTTCTCTATGGAAATATTATTTTCAATAATAATATTTCCATAGAGAAAGGATGGGATGTCTGAAGAAGATGGCTCAGAGCAACAGTAAATTAATACAACTCGTAGGTAGGTATCTAAAAGACGGCGATCATCTGTGTGAAGGCATCCTGGATGTGTCCCATTGATTGATCACGTACCTATTTCAGGATACCTACTAAAAAATAGGTACCAAACTGCAAACAGCAAATTAAATGCAAAACTAAATGCTTCCTTGTGACCCGAATGAACTAGCATATACAATACCTACAGGGAGATACTAATTTTTGAATTCTGGTGTTACTCAAGGGCCTTTACATTAGGGTTTATTGTTTATGAGGCCCCTTTGCAATAGGTACATAGGTACCTAAAATATTTTATTATTATTTCAACTGGACTTTATTTTGATGGAGTTTAATTTTAACTGGACTCTATTTCCATGACATAGATAGAGATAGCATAAGGACCAAAGAGTGGAAAATTGAGTTCTACCATATGTTCAGCTCCCAAAATTGATTTTTTATGAGTGAAAAACCTGGGAAATCGTCTGAAATCACCATCATTTCGTATAATAACACTGGAAGAAGTATCAACACGTGGATCAAGACGATTAATATAGTTAATATAGTTAACCACTGATCAAATATAGTTATTTAAAAAAAAAAAGAAAAAAAAAGCGTAGGTACCTACCTAATTTGTGTTTTAGGGGCCAAAATTAACGGAAACCTTCAGAAATAGCTATTTCAATTATTACGCATAAAAGAAACAATAAATGAACAGCCAACGTTTCTGTAGGTGTGTCCAGGAGAATAATAAACCCATGTGACAAGGACTTTGCAGCGTTTTTCCTATGGAATGGAGCACGAACGTTATAATGGATCTGCTTTCTGAAATACCAAAGACAACCAAACGACAGACCATAAACAACACACTTGCGCAGAGGTCTTCTGCGCCGTCCGTTCATCCGTTCATACGTTGAAATATTTAATTTTTCTAATGCGGACAGTCTTCGCCAAAAGTGTGTATCCGTCAAAAATCGCCCCCCACCACTTCATGGTATGAGCCAATCAGATGCTCCAACGCATGACCATGAACGTACAACGGATGGATGTGAACCCAGCTTTAGTTAGGGCCGGTTCCAAAAAAAGCTGAACCACAGGGTTGGAGCCAACCCCAGGGTTCGCCAACCATGGTAAGAAAAAGTGCAGTTCCAAAAAAGTTCGTAATCGATTTATTTTGCAATATCTCGAGAAAATTACTGTGGTTCGACAACCCCAGTGTTTTCTGGGGTTACCTCGGTGAACTCGAATTCTATTGGTCGAGAGGTGAAGCCCTCACTCGCACGCTCGCGCGCACAGTAATTGCATATGGCCGCTATCAACATCAGCTGTTTTGTGTTTGTCACTCATCTGCAAATTACGATTAGGTATTATTCAATTCAATTCAATTCGTAATATATTTCCGATCCGCGATGGATGATTTTTATAATTTCATCGACGATGAAGACGACGATGATTTTTATGAACTGGCGTCAGTTGTTGAACCGCTCAGATTACGTCAACGACCCCGGCATCCCAACTTCAACCATTGGAGTGACACCGAGTTTTTTCACCGGTTTCGCCTTTCAAAAGAAGGAGCGTCGTTCGTTTGATACGACAAAGTATAATCGCAGACAATAGGTACCTAAGTGCTTGAAATGGTGTTACATTACACATTACATTACAGTTATCTACCATGTTCCCCCACGACCCCTCGTCTTTTTGAAGGATCGTGCTATTTCGTTGTGACCAAGTATGTTGCAGCTTCATTTTTGACAGGAATATCTTATATTATCGTATTGACATAGATTATATCTTACCGCTCGGGGTCAGTCAGAATCTTGTCAGTTAACTGTGAAGTGAAAATTTACTAGGGTTTTTACTTACAACCAACCCGTTGCTATCAATATGTTGTAGTAACTTCGTTAGTTTTCATCGCACGAAAATCGCTCTCCATTCGCTGGAAAGCTCTTGATTTATCTAAGTATTTATATTTTAGGTATTTCATACCATTAGTACGTATCATTCAGAGGCCACCCAGTGAGCCCTGAGGAGAAGATTTTATGAGATTCGTTTCACTGGAAGAATGAGATGGGAGGTTGTTATCAGGTTGCAGATTCAAGTGGGCGCGCGCGATTAGAAAACAGTGTTACAAGAAAATTGCTTCGGATTCGTTATTTTTAGCTTGAAAAATACATCAACCCTGGTACAAAAGTCTTGGATTTGAAGTATCCACGAGTAGAACAGAGAAAAAATAGTATCCATTTTCAACTATCCATGCCAATATCCAGGTTCAGACGTTTTGACGCAACTAATCGATTCAACCATGGTTACCACGATCGATGAAACTTTTTGGAACGCACACACCGTCAAAGCCGTGGTCACCGAAAAATCGAATCGAACCCCAGGGTTACGTGACTATCGTGGTTGCTGATTTTTTTGGAACCGGCCCTTAGAGGGAGAAACAGTGGGAAAAAGAGGGAGTCCATCTGGGCCTTAGTAGTGGGATATTAGAGGTTGGCAGGAGCTCTCTCTTGAGAGGCCCTGTTAGAGGCTGACCAGTATCTGTTCTTGGGGCCGACTGAGGATCGATTCTAGGGACCGACCAGTATTTGCTTGGAGCCCGACCGGGTATCCATCTGGAGCCCGACCTGGTATCAGCCTAAGGGCTGACCAGGTATGTTCATTTCTTTTCACTTCTGTTATTAATGACTAGCAGGATGCTGAGTGGGATGTCGGATGACGAGTCCCTCCCCGGATCGGAGAGAGGACTCCCGACTTCGGGCGGACCTGCGACCCAACGGGCACCCCCACTGGTTGCTAAAAAGAGGAAGGCAGACACCCCGCGGGAGGATGAGTGCGAGCGCCTCTTGGGGCCACTTGACCAGCTGAACGAAGCCCTAGGAAAGGTGACCTCCTACATCGTGAGTCCGGAGAGCAAACTCAACAAGACTCAAGCGGGATTCCTGGATGCCTTGTTGAGGTGTGCCATGTCATCTGCAGCAAAGCTAGCCGCAGAAAATACGTTTCTGGCTGGGCAGCTCCGGGTTTACAAAGAGAGCCAGAGGGCACAGCAGCCTGTGGTTAAAGTGGTGGATGCCCTCAGGGAGGAGATCCGGGAGTTGAGGGCCGGAAAGGTTGCGGCCATCAGTGTGGGTGATCACGCCCAACAGAGTGCAATGGAGGCAGGGAGCCCACCGAACACGTACAGTGGCGCGCTAAGGAGTCGGGAGGGACCTGGCGCAGGCCGACCGCGGGAAGAAGGATGGCAGGAGGTAAGATCCGGGAGGAGAACAAGGACGGAAGGGGGGCAGTCGCAGCCTCAACCCGACCGTACTGTGCGACCCCAGCTGTCAGTCCCCCAAGTAAAGGCCGAATTGAGGGCCGCACTTGCGGGCAAAGGAGGACCCACACCGGCCAGAGAGGGGGCAACGGTGATTATCACGGCGGAGAAGGGGGCGGACGTCATGGGAAAGCTGGCGGAGAAAATGACCCCCTCGGACCTGGGAGTCACGATAAGGAACATACGACCGGTCAGAGGGGGGAAGGTAGCCATTGACCTGACCGAGGAGGCAGATGTGGGGAAAATTACAGGAAGTGCGGCATTACGGGAGGCAGGGCTGTCCGCTGTCTCGGCTCCCGCGCGCTTCCCCAGGCTCCTTGTGCACGACATCCCATCGACCGCTTCAGAGGACAAAATCATTGAAGCATTGGCTGCTGCTGCGGACCCTCACGGATCCGATCCCGACGCCAAGAAGAACATACTGCCACTCTACAAGGTGGGCCCTAAGGACCGACCGCAGGTCAAGTGGGTGGTGCAGGTGTCCCCAGCGATCAGACAGGGGGTCCTAAAGGCTGGCCGGGTCTTCCTGGGGTGGTTTAGTTGCAGAGTGGTGGACCATGTTAGTGTGACCCGGTGCTACAGATGCCAACAGTACGGGCACATCTCTGCATCCTGCACTGCGGCCCAGGTTTGCGGATATTGCGCGCGGGAGGGCCACCGCTTCTCGGACTGCCCCAGGGGCGGCCAGCCGAGGTGCCTACCATGTGTCAAGGCGGGACTGGCCCACGAGCACGACGCAGGCAGCAATGCCTGCCCCAGTTACAAAAGGGCGATTGAAAACTATGTGCGAAATACTGACTATGGCAAATGACAGCGGAACCCATCAAAATAGGCCAGCATAACATGAACAGACAAGCAGTGGTTGCGGACCAACTTCGACAGCGGGCGGCTGAGTCCGGGATTCACGTGCTGGCCGTCCAGGAGCCGCCTACTGCCGGGGGTCGCGTCACCGGATTTGGACTCACGGCCCGGGTACTCTGCAAGTACTCCGCGGAACGCGCTACCAGGGCCGCTGTGGTTGTGCTGGACCCCCGGCTGGACGCGACATTCATGGACGACTTGTCGACCCCAGATATATCGGTGGTTCTGCTGTCGGGAAGAGGCCACAAAGTGCACATAGTCAGTTTTTATATCGCGCCAGGAGACCCTATGAGGGAGCACCTGCACTGCCTGACCCAGGTCCTGCAGCGGATTGGGAGGGGACGGGTGGTGCTGGCTGGAGACATTAACGCCCACGGGCTGGCATGGGGCTCCAGTGCCAACAACACTAGGGGTCAGGAGGCCTCCTTCTGGATGGCGGCGGAGGGCTTGACTCTGCATAACGACATCTCCCAGGGCAGTACTTTTGATGGCCCCAGGGGAGAGTCATGCATCGACGTGACCCTGTCTACCTCACCGGAGGATGGGTGGCTCCACGGCTGGGGGGTCCAGTTCGCTACCACGAGCGACCACGCGCTGGTCACCTTTGGGCTGGTGCCGGAATTGGGAGCCACAACAGTAGCGGTGACGCGATTCATCACGAGGACTGCGAGGTGGAGAGCCTACAAGGCGGAGCTCCAGTCGGCTATGGTTGATTACGCCCTAGCTGTGCGCCAGACCCCGGACGATCTAGATGGGGACCTATGGGATCTCAACAGCGCCGTCCTGACGGCGGCCACCAGAACCCTCAAGAAGGTGGTTAAGGGAGTGGTGAGGGGGTTGCTGTGGTGGGACGAGGAGGTGGCAGAACAGCGGAGGGTCACCCTACGGGCACGCAGGCGAGCAAGGAGGGCCCGCGGACCGGTGCACAGACGTGAGCTGAGGGCGCTCTTCTACTCAGAAAAGAAAAAGCTGAAGACCATCATCAGGATCAAGAAGAGGGCCGGCTGGAGGCAGTTCCTGCAGGAGGAGATGGGGGAGAGACCCTGGGGGATTGCCTACCGCATCATAAGGGAAAAAATAGGGCCTGCGGCAGCCCTTGGTGCGTTGGTCGTGGGGGGGCGGAGAGCGGAAGATCCCGAAGAAGCCTGTAGAATGTACCTCACTCAGGTGTTCCCGGCAGATGACGTCGCGGCGGACACGCCCGCCGAGATGGCCACCAGAGAGGCAGTAGATGTGCCACCCAACACGCCGGATGCCCCGGGATGGACGATACAGGATCTCCACAGTGCCATAGCCACGTTTGGGCGGTCCAAGGCACCTGGACTGGACATGATCGATATGGCGATGATAAAGGAAGCGCCGGCACTATACCATGAAGCGCTCCTGGCGCTGTGTAATTAAGCGCTCAGGAGGGGCGAGTTCCCGGCTCCCTGGAAGGTGGCCCTGATCAGAGCCCTGGCCAAGGGAGGGGACCGCGACCCCTCCGACTGTAACTCCTTCCGCCCCGTAAGCCTGCTGCCCATGAACGGCAAGGTACTGGAGAAGATGATACTGGGCACCATAGCTGGGAACCTCGAATCGCGTAGCCAGCCGCGCCAGTTTGGCTGTACCAGGGGCCGCAACACGGAGTCCGCAATAGCCGCACTGGTGGGACTCATCAGGAGCGCGGGGCAGCCGCACGTCTTGGCTGTCTTCTTTGACATCGCGGGGGCCTTCAATTCCATGTGGTGGCCCCTGGCCCTCCAGAGGCTGAAGGAGTGTGGGATCCCTCGGAACATCTATGTGCTGCTACGAAGCTACTTCAGCGACAGGAGGGCCATCATGGAGACGGGCACGGCGGAGCAGTCGACGGCGGTGACGAGGGGCTGCCCCCAGGGATCTGTACTCGGTGCGGCGGTGTGGAATCTGGTGTTTGCCGATCTGTTGGCGCAATTTGCCGGTACAGGTTGGGAGCCGGTGGCATACGTCGACGACCTCGCGGTGGTGATAGCGGCGCGGACCAGAGCCTCGGCGGTGGAGGAGGCGGAGCGATGTGCACGGTTCGTCGACGGGTGGTGTGGGAGTGCCCGCCTCCAGCTGGCAGCGGAAAAGACTCAGGTAATGGTGTTCCGTGGAGGGGGGGACCGGAGGCATCCAACCCATGTCAGGGTCAGAGACACAAGAGTGAGAGCAACCAGCACTGCGAGATACCTCGGAATCACGCTCAACAACAGACTATCCGCGGAAGAGCATATTGAGTCGTTGATAGGTCGCACAGCCCGGATCGCGGGGGGAATGAGGGGCCTCGCAGGGGCCGGATGGGGAGTGCCATACCGGGACAGAATGAGGTTCTACAAGACTGTACTTCTCCCCTCCGTAATGTATGCGACCTGCACGTGGTGGCACAGACCAACGAAGGCGATGCGGAACAGGATCAGGACGATGCAGAGGGCGGCTCTGATCTCTGCAACAAGATCATACAGCACAGTTTCGCATGATGCGCTGCAGGTCGTGGCTGGTTGCGCTCCCCTCGACCTGATAATGGATGCGCGTGTTGCCTACGCTGCCCTCAAATGGCCCGACAGGACGTGTGCAGAGGTGCGCCCTGACCTCAGCCAAATCCTCAATGGTGATGGAACAGCAGCAGACAAGGAACAGAGAATTGAGGACTGGGTAATGCAGAAATGGCAGGCAGGGTGGGACGCTGTGGACAAGGGCAGAGCGACCTACCAGTTCTTCCCAGATGTCAGGCAGAGATGCGCACTGGCGTTCGTGACGCCCAGCTATGAGGTCACCCAGCTGCTCACTGGACATGGCAACTTCAGCTCGAAATTGCACTTTTTCAGGCGAAGGGACGAGCCAGCATGCCCATGTGGAGCTGAGGATGAAACGTCCGAGCATGTTATAAGGCATTGCCCCCTGTATGATGACCTGAGAGTGGCACATCTGGGAGGACAGCAAATCAACGGGCCTCTCACACACCTTGTCAATGACAGGCAGTCTTACGCTCAGTTCGAGCAGTTCTGCAGAGCCTGGGCCGGAAGACGGGGCGGCGGAGTAGGTATGGCTGAGGTGGAGCGGTGAATTGACATTGGTATCTCCTAATTTAGAACAGTAGACGGGGCGTTAGAAGGGGAAGAGATGGGAATATTTATAAAAGTACCTCTCTCCCCCAGTATGTGTGTCTTTGTGTTTAGTTTGTATGACAGATTCTGCGCGGGCGTAGATCACAGTGATATTAGGTTAAGGCGTAAAGAACGGGCTGTGATAATAGGTGATCCTTAGATTAGGTTTAGATTAGAATACTGTGATACTAGCTTAAATTGTGTGTGTGCACATAGTCGTGTGGGTGTTGGGGGCCCTATCGGTCCCTTGGGGGGGCAGCAAACCGATAGGTATTTTACTTAATCCTGATTTATTTATTTTTGCATTTTGTTAAATTTCTTTTTGTTAATTTCATGGGCTGTAGGCCCCCTGGTCACGTGGAAGCCCTTCAAAGCGGGTACCGGTGGGGCCATCCTAGGAAGGGTGGGCTCGAGGGTGCTGGTGGGGTTTTCCCCAGCCCTACCGGCTAGTATGAATGTGTCTGTATCCTGGCTGTGACTGTATTTATCGAATGAGAGTAATTTATAGAGCGCATGGTCGTAGTATATAGGGAAACGAATGTGATGTTGGGCTGTGATATTAGTGAGTAGTATGGCGGGTGGTGAGTAGTCACTCTACCTCACCATACCGAGCAATTCGTGGCAACAGCCAAGGCACCATAACGAGGAGGAATTCGGCAGCGACGGGAAAACCTCAAGTTACGAGAATAGGAGGCAGAGTACCTGAAAAGCGACGGGAAAACCTCAAGATACAAGAAGAGGAGGCAGAGTACCTGAAAAGCGCCGACCCCCGTCCCAGGATGATCCCTGTAAAACTGGCACCTCCGCGTGGTCCATCCCGGGCACACTCCCAAGGAGTGTGGCTAACGCCAGAAGGGACGGGGGGGCCTGCCGTATCGTCAAGAGAGAGTGGCATTGAAGGGACAGCGGCACAGAAGACCAGCAAGATTGCGATGGGCCTGAATGGCCTTAGATGCAATCTCAATCCACTCTGATACAGCAGGAGGGTTTATTTTGAGGGGTGGTTTGGGGGGGTCGATTTTGGGGGGTGTGGGGCGAATTAGGGTTGTTGAGGGGGGTGGGGGCATAATTTGGGCAAGCCGAAAGTCGTGGAGGATTTGGGACATGAGGGGGTCGATGGGGACGTAGGGGGGATGTACCTGAGTGGCTTGTGCCGTGCGAAATTCGCGGAGAATTTGCCACTGGGGTAACTTCCACTGCCGGGGCCGGGGAGGTAGCCCGGTGATCCTCGGAGGCGGAAAGAAAAGAAGCGGTGATGTTGGCCCGTCGAGGGGGGAAGCAGCGATAAAGGGTCGGGGACGAATACTTCCCCGAGAATCGCCCCCATTTCCGGATCCGTGTCGAAACCCGGAAACGGCGACGGAGGTGACGGGGAGCGGCGGTGAGGCAGTCGATGTGACATGGTGCGCGGACAGAGAGAGACTGATAGGGGTTTGTGGTTGAGGGAGGACAGGAGCGGGTTTACACCGCGCTAACGGTACTGTGTGGGGATTCCCGTCAATTAACAGGGTCGCGGTGGTAGGTGTGGAGCGGATAACTTGAAAGGGCCCGGCGTAAAGGGGTTGGAAAGTTTTATGTATGCCGGGCTCTTTCAGATACATGTGAGTGGCGGTATAGAACCGTTTTGGATAGGCGGTGTCGTTAACGGGTGTTGTGGTGTGTAGCGGTTCCCTGTTAATTGACGGGCTGTGACATGTGAGAAAAATGTCGGCGGGCAAGCGGAGGGGGTCTTTAAATGCTCTTTGTGCGGGGCTAATATTGTCGGACGGTCGGGCAGAGGTGCATATGCTTAATAGTAAGTAGGGTAGTGTTTTGGTCCAGGAGGGGGATGTAGATGAAGTAGAGATGGCCTGTTTAAGAACGGAGTGCCACCGCTCTACTTTCCCGTTGGATTGAGGATGATAGGGAGTGGTGTGGATTTTTTGTATGCCGAGGGAACGGAGGAGGTCAGAAAAGTGGGCGGACTCGAACTGCCTCCCCTGATCGACCGTGATTGTCCGCGGACAGCCGTAGCGGCTGATCCAATTTGTGCAGAACGCCGCGGCGACGGCGTCTGCGGTAATGTGGGCGAGTGGTATACATTCGACCCAGTTAGTGGCACGGTCGATCATGGTGAGGCAGTACTTTTTGCCCTCGGAGGGGGGAAGAGATGTGTTCCCACGGCAGGGAGTCGGGGATTGGGTTAGGAGGGACGCGGGGGTGAGCCGAGACCTTAAATTGCTGGCACTTCTGGCACCCCAGAACCCAGTTACGAATATCTGTGTTCATGTGGGGCCAGAAGTACCGCGTTATGATGAGGTCCCGGCTCGCTGATGTAAGGAGTGGTAGTGGAGGAACAACTGCCGCCTGAGCTCCGGTGGGACGTAAGGGCGCGGTGTATCGGCCGTCACGTCGCACCAGAGATCGAGGGGCGGCAGCTGTTCCAATTTGGAGGCAGAAATGAGGTTGGAGAGGGCGGGGTCTGAATTTGGAAGTTGCTTGGATTTGAGGATGTGTGGGGAGGGGAAGGGCAGTAGTTCCGGGGTGGGGCGGGAGAGGGCATCCGCCACGCAGTTGTCGGCCCCCGGCAAGTATCGAATATCGGTGGTAAATTGACCGATAAATTCGAGTTGCCGGAGGCGACGGGGTGAGGCGGATTTGCGATTTTGGAGTAATGCGTGAGTTAGGGGCTTATGGTCTGTAATGACAGAGAACTGCCGGCCTTCCACGAAGTCACGAAAGTGCTTGATGGCTTTGTGGATGGCAAGAAGTTCTCTGTCGAATGTTGAGTAATTTTTTTGAGTGGGGGAGAGAGTTTTTGAAAAAAAGCCAATGGGTTGGGGGGTGGCGCCGGTGTGCTGGTGTAGTGCTGCTCCGATGGCCCAATCAGAGGCATCCGTGGTGATGAAAAGGTGGGCGTGGGGATCGGGATGGGCTAGTAGAGCGGCGTTCACTAAGTCTTTTTTACAGGCTTCGAAAGCGGAAGTTAGTTCGGGGGACCAGGCTATGGGGCGGTTATCATTTTTTTTGGCCGGTTGGGGTATCGAATTTATGAGGGGTTGTTGGTGTTGGGCTGAGTGTTTCATGTGGCGGCGGTAAAAATTTAACATACCTAAAAAAAGGTGGAGTTCCGTGACGGTACGGGGTTGGGGGAAATCGGTTATTGCTTTCACCTTGTCGGGTAGCGGCGTGATCCCGGCGGCTGAGACGACGTGTCCTAGACAGTTCACTGAGGGTTGGGCGAGGACGCATTTTTCCGTGTTGATTCGGAGGCCTTCGGAGGAGAAGATGTGCAAAATTTGACGGAGATGTTCGAAGTGTTCGTCAGGTGTACGGGAGGCGACCAATACGTCGTCCAAAAAACAAAATACAAATGGGAGGCGTCGTAGAATATTATCCATGTAGCGCTGCCATGTTTGGGCAGCGTTTCGCAGGCCAAATCCCATTTTTACATATTCGAAAAGGCCGAATGTTGTGATGATGGCCGTTTTCGGTATGTCGGGAGGGTGAATGTCGATGTGGTGGAATGCGTGTGAAATGTCCAGGGTGGAGAAAATTTTGGTACCGTGGAGATGGGACGAAAAGTCGCGGAGGTGGGGGACATTGTAGAGGTCGGGGGTGGTTTTTGAGTTGAGGCGGCGGTAGTCGCCGCAGGGGTGGATGTCTCCGTTTGGTTTTTGTACAATATGGAGGGGGGAGGCCCACGGGGAACTGGAAGGGCGGACGATGCCATCCGCGAAGAGCCGGTCGAAGTGTTTCCGTGCTTGCTGCAGTTGGAGGGGGTGATGCCTTTGCGGAGAGGGGGGGTCCTGTGGTCTCTATATAGTGCTTGACGGACATTAGGTGGGAGGAGGGGCGGCGCTGGGGGCGGTAGTTGAGGAGAAGGGACGCAAAACGGTTGGGGGGGTTTTGGATGGCGTCGATGTATCCGGGGATTGGTGTGTTGGTGGAGGGGTCGATCAGGCGCGCGTGTTTGACATCGACCTGGAGGCCGAAGTATGCTAAGAAATCGGCCCCCAGGATCGCCTTCTCTACGTCCGCCACGGTAAAAATCCACTCGTATTTCGACCCGTTAAGGTGGACGGACGAGTGGTAGTTCCCGTAGGAGGGAATGGTGGTACCGTTGGCGGCGCAGAGGGTTTGACGGTGGCAGCGCGCCTGACGACGGAGTAAGGAGTTGGGGAAAATTGAGAGCGCCGCCCCTGTGTCCACTAGGAAGGGCACATTGGTCCGCCGGCATTTAATGATGAGCCGTTGGTGGGCTGGGGTGGCGTGCGGCAAAATGGCGTCGGTTGGAGCGGTGGAAGGGGGGGGGGGGGGGTGTGGGCGGCCTCTGCGTAGGTTCGTGGGGCGGTATTGGTAGCCGTGGCGTCGGGGTGGGGCTGTCGTGGTGGTGGTGGGGTAATGTCTCCTGCATAGGAGACGTGGTGGGGTGTGATGTTCCGTGGGGGGGGGGAACGGGTGTGGCGGTGTTACCGCGGGGTGGGGTGGTTGTGTTGGTGGCCGTGGTGGCGGCGTTGGAGGGGACGTTCCGTGGCGGGGGAACGGGCGTTGTTGGGGAGGGGTTTGCAGCGGCACAGTGAGGCGCGGTGGGGTGGTTGGCGGCCGTGGTGGCGGCGTAGGAGAGGTGGGGGCTGCGTCGCGCTCCGTTCCGTGGTGGGGGAGCAGTTGCCGTGGTGGTGGCGGAGATGCAGGCCGGATCAGGGGGGCCCCCCCCCGTGTGAGCGAGGAGGGGGGCCCGCCGGGTGTACCGGCGGGCGTCGGCGTTTCCCTGCCCGGGGGCGAAGGAGGAGGGGGGGTGGCACTTGCGAGCCTCCCCACCAAAGTTGACGTGGTAGAACCATCGGTGGGGAGGGTGGATGGGAAGGTAGGCGGGCCTGGTCCGGCGAGCCGGGCGTGTATCGGAGGTCCGGCGATCCGGAGAAGCGTCACGCCGTTGGTCCGGAGGTGGGCGGTGCGGCGATCGGCAGAGTTCGGGCGCTGGCGATCCGTGGAGGGGGGTCGGCGGCGCTCCGTGGAGGGGGAACGGCGGAGCTCAGTGGAGGGGGGTCGACGTCGGTCCGAGGAGAGGGGGCGCCGACGGTCGGGGATGTCCTCTCGCTGGAGAGGGGTGGGTGCGGAGCGGGGGGTGCGAATTTCGCCGACGCATGCGGACGCGGCGAGATCGTGGACTGTGTCCGCAAGGCAGAGGAGGGCTTCGCCCGGGCCGTCGAGGTGGCTGGCGAGCGCCATTTGGATAGGGTGGGGAAGCGCACGTAGCCAGAAGGTCCGGGCGATGTCGGCGGTCATAATGCCCTGCAGCTGGTGTCGCAGGCGTCGGTAGAGGTGGGAGGGCTTCATGTCGCCGAGTTGCTGTGGTTGCGACAGGGCAGCGACTCGTGCGATTTTCGACGGCTGGTAGAGCGAAATGAGGCGGCCGCGGAGGTCGTCGTACGCAGCGGCGGCGTCAGGGGAGATGTCTGACGTTTGTAGGAGGATGTCGTACGGCAGTAGGGAGATGATGCAAGAGTAGCGGGTCTTCTGGCTGCGGATGCCGGCGGCCGAGAACGCTGCGTCGACCTGAAAAAACCACAGAGCAGGGTCGTGAGAATAGAATGGTGGTAACGAGAGAGGGAATGACGCAGAGGCGGTCATGACGTCGGCGGCGGCGCCCGTAGTGGGCACGTGTGGTGAGAGGGTGGAGAAGGGGTTAGCGACAGTGGCCGTCGCGTCCGACGTTGAGGTGGTGGGGGGTTGGAGTGTGGCAGGTTTGAGAAGCGGAGGCGTCGGGGAGTCCATGGTTTTGATATTTCAAATTTAAAATTGAAATTTGAAATTACAAATTTGAAATTCGCAAAAATAGAGAAAAATGGCGTGGGTTGGGCGGAGATGTTGGAGGGCTGTGATGTCCGAGCGTGAGAGTGGGCAGTGAGTGATTTTTAGAACTTGAAAAGTGCGAATTTAAATTGGGGAGGTGCGAATTTGAAATTGGACTTGACTTGAACGGGAGGGTCTGAAGCGGCGTCGTCGAGATGAGACGGGAAAAAGGAGGACGGTTGGGTGAACGTCGGGTTCACCACTGTGATGAATTTAAAATTGGCTTATTCATCACGGTGGTGTGAGGGAATTGCCCAGGTGGTTATGAGCGAATCACCACCGACATCTGAGATCTTTTTGGAAGAGGTTTTGCCTAGGCGGTTATGAGCGAATCACCACCGACATCTAGGATCTTTTGGGTTGTGTCCAGGCGGTTATGAGCGAATCACCACCGACGTCTGGAATCTTTTGAGGAGAATTTGCCTAGGCGGTTATGGGCTGACCACCACCGTCATCTAGGATCTTTTAGGTTTAAGGAGAGAGAGCAGGGTAGGAAGAGAGAGAGTAGCCAGCGGCTAGAGGAAGCGTCGAATGGCTCAAAAGGCGCAGGATTCGAGTTTTTATAGCCAGGGAGGCCTTCTCCCTCCAACCCCCTGTTAGGGGTTGATGGAGGGGTCCCCAGGTTGTGCACTCGGGTCCTGCGACCTGTCTCCCCACTCGTACCGTTTATTCAAGAGAACTAATATTTGCAGGTCAATATTTGGCGAGAACTTAACTGTGAGGTGGAGTGGTTCCTGGAGGGACTCACGACATTATCCATTTGATTTCAGGCAATTTGGGTAATCAACCCATCCAAGATCGGAGGCATCATAAGCGTTTATCATTATAAATTAACGTTAGCATGACTAAATGTTATAACAATTTGAGGAAAATGGTCTGAATCTCACGATTTAGGGAAAGTTGGATTGGAGGATTAGATCCAAATTTTTTCACATGCTTCATAATCTGCAATCATTTATTTATGTACGTATGGACGGATGTGCCTAAATGTTTCTGTGGTATATAACCATGAATGACCCATAACTACACGAGAAAATGGCTGAAATGAACTGACAGTTTGAAGGTATATGCGGGTGAGTTTACGGTACAAATGGAATCGAGATGGTACCGATACCATCAAATTCCCACGCAACTTTCGTCAGTCGCAAACGTGTTTTTCATGAAACCCCCATAATTCCTCAAAACATAGTCGAAAAGCACTGAAATTCGGAGGGTAGATGCGGGTGGTTGCTCGGCTTTTCCTCACACGCATTCAATATCTGACCCCAAGTTTCGTCTGCATATGAGCAACGTTTTTTTCCTTGCAACAGCTTCGAGTACCCGAAAAAATTACCAAAATGTACTGGAATTTGGACGGTATGCGAGGTTTGCTTTCCAGGAGGTTCCTCATCAATTTCACTGTTACGAGTGAACTTAGTGTTGCTTATACTTTATTTAGATGTAGGATATTTATTTACTGAAGGATTATCCTGAGACCTGAACCCTGACTTGCAAAAGAAAATGTTGCTAGAAGAATGTACTCAATACATTGTATAAACTATTCAGTTGCAGTAAATGAAAAAAAAAAAAAAACTGTTAAAGTCCTCCCTATGAGAAGTATCTTTTCCTGCTGGGTCTCGGTCTCATAGTATTGGCAGCCAAGTAACCCATGGATCACAATGGACTGAAAGTTTTCATTTACGAGGAGGTACATTGTGAGAGGTGACCGCGTTGAAGCGAGTGAATTTTAAATATCACCGTTTAAAACCTCGCATTGTGAAACAAGTCTAAATAGTGATGCATGGAATCCTCAAAGGAATCTTAAACGAAACAAAACAGGACGGGTAAGCAGGAGGGAGTCCCCCCTCAGTTGGTTGACAGCGCACCTATGGGACACCGAAGTTGAAAGAGTTTGAGATTGATTAAATAAGTTCTAGGGTGACAACTGAGCCGTTGGGGAAGGCGATAAGACAGTCTCGTAAATTATGCCGTTTCCCCTTTCACAGGTTCCGGAACCCAGTGAATTTCTCGAGTGGTAACATTTACCTTCACTTATCTTCATGTGTCAGACGAATTTGAACAGGCAAACAACGAAATAGGTACCGAGTGCAGACAACGGCCGCATTCGCAAAATAATAATATTAGGTAGTGAGTTTTTATTAGACATCACCATTAGAAATAACGCCAGTTAATGACTTCCGTTGACCAATAACAGCTTGATACCAGACGCATAAAAGAGATATATTATTCAGGAGAGCTTAGGGCTTACCTACACCCTAGCCATGTTATCGGAAAAATCCCCCAACCATTATAAAAATTACACACACGGGTCGAAAACGATCAATCATCTTGGTGGCGCCAGCATATTTCATCAGCAAGCGAAACTAGCCCATCACTACAAGCTACCCTCTTCTCTCCTAATCGCGAATGCCGAACTTACGCCCATGGAAGTTGCCACCGAACTCCTAGAGAGAACCTAACTCAGCGAGCCGACATCATACCTGACTCCAAAACGTTCAGTCTCATGCTTGGAAAATATCCACAAAGGTAATTTGTAAAATTATAGCACGGAGAGAAATCTGAAAATTATGGTGTCGGGGAGAATTAAAGTCACGGGCAAAACAGCCAAAATTTTTAAGGTGCTGGGTATATTTTTTAATGTCTCGGGTAGTTTTTCAAGGTCATTTGGTGGCTACCCGACACTTGAAAGACGTACCCGCGACGTAAAATGTGTTACCAGAGACAAATAATATTTTAACCGAGAAAAGAAAAAATGCACCCGAGATGATAATTCAGCTACCCGACCCCTTAAAAGTACCCGAGACCGTAATTTTGATCACTACCCGATACAGTTAATGGGTTACCCGATACAATTAATGAGGAGATATGTAGTGTCGGGTAAATAACCATTTGCCAGGGACAAAAACCAGTCCATCACCCGAGCTTTTTATTGTAATACATTGTGGTGACGGGTGTTTGGCTGATTACCCGCTACCGAAATAGAAATTGCTCGGCACCTAAAATAATAGCCGGCGTTTAAATTGTCACGTTTACCCGTCCTTTTTTTCATAGCATTTCAGGTGACGTGTGTTGGGCCAAGTACCTTTCACCTAAAATATTGCCCTACCTTATAAATATAGCGTTTTTACCCGTCCTTTTTTTCATAGCATTTCAGGTGACGGGTGTTGGGCCAAGTACCCTTCACCTAACATATTGCCCTACCTTATGAATATAGCGTTTTTACCCGTCCTTTTTTTCATAGCATTTCAGGTGACGGGTGTTGGGCCAAGTACCCTTCACCTAAAATATTGCCCTACCTTATAAATATAGCGTTTTTTACCCGTCCTTTTTTTCATAGCATTTCAGGTGACGGGTGTTGGGCCAAGTACCCTTCACCTAACATATTGCCCTACCTTATGAATATAGCGTTTTTACCCGTCCTTTTTTTCATAGCATTTCAGGTGACGGGTGTTGGGCCAAGTACCCTTCACCTAACATATTGCCCTACCTTATGAATATAGCGTTTTTACCCGTCCTTTTTTTCATAGCATTTCAGGTGACGGGTGTTGGGCCAAGTACCCTTCACCTAAAATATTGCCCTACCTTATAAATATAGCGTTTTTACCCGTCCTTTTTTTCATAGCATTTCAGGTGACGGGTGTTGGGCCAAGTACCCTTCACCTAACATATTGCCCTACCTTATGAATATAGCGTTTTTACCCGTCCTTTTTTTCATAGCATTTCAGGTGACGGGTGTTGGGCCAAGTACCCTTCACCTAAAATATTGCCCTACCTTATAAATATAGCGTTTTTTACCCGTCCTTTTTTTCATAGCATTTCAGGTGACGGGTGTTGGGCCAAGTACCCTTCACCTAACATATTGCCCTACCTTATGAATATAGCGTTTTTACCCGTCCTTTTTTTCATAGCATTTCAGGTGACGGGTGTTGGGCCAAGTACCCTTCACCTAACATATTGCCCTACCTTATGAATATAGCGTTTTTACCCGTCCTTTTTTTCATAGCATTTCAGGTGACGGGTGTTGGGCCAAGTACCCTTCACCTAAAATATTGCCCTACCTTATAAATATAGCGTTTTTACCCGTCCTTTTTTTCATAGCATTTCAGGTGACGGGTGTTGGGCCAAGTACCCTTCACCTAACATATTGCCCTACCTTATGAATATAGCGTTTTTACCCGTCCTTTTTTTCATAGCATTTCAGGTGAAGGGTGTTGGGCCAAGTACCCTTCACCTAAAATATTGCCCAACCTTATAAATGTAGCGTTTTTACCCGTCCTTTTTTTCTGGTATTTATTGGAACTAGCGTTCAGCCGATTACCATTCGCCTAAAATACTGCCCGACCTTTTAAATTTGGTACGTTTACCCTTCCTTTTTTTCCCCTGCATTTATGGTACGGTTATTCGACCAAGTACCCTGCACATAAAATGTTGCCCGGCGATTTAAATGTTGTACGTTCACCCTTCCTTTTTTCATAGCATTTAATGTAACGGGTGTTGGGCCAATTATCCTGCACCTAAAACATTGCCGACCTATTAAATTAATATTGCTCATTTACCCTTCCTTATCTGTCCTATCGATTTATGGTGAAGGGTGTCCGACATATAGCCCGGCATTAAAATACACTACCCGCCACCTAAAATACCACCTGTGATCAATGATTTTTGTCTTGGCTGTATGACATGGTCGACATTAAATAGGTATGGGCCAAATTGGTAGCTTGTAACTGCTTACGACGTAGGCATGTATATCGTTATAATAGCTTATTTTGTATAATAGAATCGGCGTATATACACAACTCGTTATCTGTAGTGGAATGGATTTTATAGGTAGGTAGTATACCTACCCCTTACTCTAATGCAGAATGATCAATGTGTGACTAGTATAATATATGGAATTGCAAATCTTTCTGTATTGTAATGGTTTTTGTGAAGAAATCTCCTACCTAATTAGCCTTTTATTTTCGTAGAATGCCGTTGAAGCTATGTGGAACGGGTATTGGTAGTGGAAGGTATACCGTGAAAAATGAAAAACGACGGAAATAGAACATGAAGGTATAATACTTACTAAGGATTTACCTAGTTGTTGGAACCAGGAGAAGGATGGAAGATATTCCATATTTTGTTGACTGAAATGTTATGAGATTTTTCGTTATTTGTGAAAGTTTCGATAATGACGGCGCCTTTGACAGGTATTTTTCTGCTCTTCCCTTTTAACCTTTTGCAGCTGAATGGATGATGGGTTTGCTTTGTCAGGAAACCGAGGATATCGAGGATAGGTGGATCGTGCCAATCAATGTTTGAAACGTTTGTATGTCAATAAGGAACTCCATGTATGGTGTATAGGGTTCGCGCTAAGTGGCCCATAGACACAATTCCGCGGAATTAACTGTGTTAAAACGGAGGTATGTATGAAGTGGAATGACTGAAAAAGCAGGGAAAATTTCGTTTTTCGTCGAAAGTACTTCGGAATAAGGTGTAAAATTATTCTTCGCTAGCATCGGGGGAGGGGGCGGATGAAAAGTTGTGGTCGCGAAGAATTTAAGTAAAATTGTCCTCCTGTCGAGGTTTCCTCGTATCACGTTTGTATTTATATGTAATTGTTCACTCACAATGAAATGAGACCATCGCTGATTTTGTAAGCTTAATAACTGGCGAGTTATCAGGAGAAATGCGTGTACTTTATCGAAAAGTGTCATTCAAAATTGTCTGTCACATCAATGTAGAATGCGTGTGTCTTCGCAGTATTTCGATTTGTGTGGCTACGGCGCGGCGTCCGGTCAACATTTCCATATTACTCTGAGTTGCGCGTTCACTTTGCTTCCCAGCCCCTCTATCTCCCGAGCGAGGCTAGTATGGAGGCTCGCAGAGCACAATTTATACGGAGAATAAGTGCTCTGTTATATGCACAATCGGTGCAGGGGGTACTACCATGACACGAGCTTTTCATCGTCAAGGCCCTGTACCGTTGCCCGTGGAGGATTTTAGTCACTGCTCCTATAATGACCTCCTTGATGCGTATGCTTATTTACTGATCGGTTCTCCATATGCACAAAGACGTGCCAACGGCAGGGCTCGCTCGAGGGATAGAGGTGGCCGTCCACGTTGACAATTTTAAATATTTTGATCATTTTTCTTGTATTTTTCTTTTATTTCATTTTTTCTTTCTATTAATTTTTTTTCTTTCATTTTTTAATTTTTTATTTTATTTCTCTTTTTTATAATGTTGATCGGTATGCGGTAGGTGGGCACTTGGCAAAGCATATCGATGCAGCACCCTTAATCGGTCGTTTTAAGGACCAACACATGAGTAACCTCGCCTAACTTCACTTCATAATAATTACAATGTAAAGTTGCCGGGGTTATTATTTTGTGGTGTTGGAAATCAAAATCGCGTCGTGCGTGATGACCTACGTCCATTTCTCCATGCACCATCATGAAAAGTAAGTTAGGTATATGAAAAAGGGAAAGTGTACGTAGCTTCCTGCAAGTATCAGTATAAAATGAACAGTAACTCGTTGAGAATCTGAGAGCATGTTTAAATTCAAATACTGCAAATATTTGCATACATGTTATATCGCTGCATAAATTTGAGAACATGTTTACATTCAAATGCTGCATAAATATTGAGGATTAGCCTCATCTGTACGAGACCAGTCCAATGTATTGTGCCTCAGTGGCTAGGATGCTTCATTATTTCGTGATGTACGAAAGTAGTTAGGTAGATTTCATAAGTGTTGCATAATTTGCAACAACTGCGTAGTAACCATTACATACGAAATCGACCCAAAATAATCATTTATCGTTGGTAACCATGAACAATCCATTTTATTGTGCTTCTCACTTCAACGAAAGTGGCTAGCAAACATCATTATTTCGTGATGTACGAAAATGGCAAAATTGGGCATTTAAGTTCGTTTATTTATGGTGACGGGAAGGTATTGTGGTAGCGGGCAGATAACAGGTGCTACCCGCTACTGTCATTCGATTATCCGCGACATTTATTCCATTACCCCACACCACAATATTATTTCAGCAGGGACAAAAATTATTTAGTGATCGGGTAAAATAATTTAGGTGGCGGGTGCTAGAAAAAAAGTTGCGGGTGAACGAAGTAATGTCTCGGCTAGACACGTTTGTCTCCGGTAGGGGAAGCCCCCACTCTTCCGATTCTATATAAGGCACCCTGGCGGAGGGGAGGTATCATCCGCGTTTTTGACTGCGTTGTGAGACGTTCGCTCTGTGCTCCTATTTCATAAACATTCTATAATTTTTTGTTTCCGCGTTTTGACTCGGTGTGACACGTTGGCTCTGTGCTGGTACTTGACTCCTAGGTACCTGTCTTAATTTTATGTTTCTAGTTTCCCCGAATTTGAAATTGAAATCTCAGCTGTCGTTTGCATTCATCAATAAACGAAATTCCCGTTCGTTTGACATCTGAGTTGAGTGGTTATGCCTTGGATAATGGTCGCCGAACCTGCGTCTCTTCGCGAGGTTTTGGAGTCATGGGAGATCAGTCCCGCAGGAATTGAGGCTATAAGTAAAGGTAAGCGGTAAATAATATATGAATATTTTGGGTATGAATTCATGAATGAAAAAACACATAGGTATTGTAATTTGTCAGGAAAGCCATCTAGTGATTTTCATTGTGTTTATGTGTGTTTTGTACATATACGGGTCATTTCAAAATTTCGGTGCATTTTGGACCTCTAATTTTTTCAAGAAAAAATGTGAAATATTTCATTGTTTTTTTTTCACGTAGCGTATTCTTAGGGTCGTCCTAGTAATATCCTATAGTGGGCACACATAATCATAGATATTTCCATAGATAGGCCAATAAAAAAAAATTAATTTCTAGGGAGTGAGAATCAAGTCTAGGGAATGAGAAAAGAATCAAGTTACTGTCTTTTAACGCATTGGAATCTCCTAAAAAACATATCATTTGTTTACCTATGTATTCGATTGAAAATTGAAATCACAAGCAGTCTCGAATATAAGCTCAATATCTTACATAATGTCTATTAGTCTTTAACATTATCTTGCACTAAAAGTTGGAACCGAGTGTCTTGTTCATCAAAAATGTCACAGTCTTCCTGTATCTTCCATTTCGACACTAGACTTAGCAAAAACTACAGGATAAAAATAGAAATAGTCTATTTCCACGTAAACTAACAAACTGTAGACCGGTTTCGGTTGTTACACCATCATCAGTACACGGTAGATCATGGTGTAACAACCGAAACCGGTCTACAGTTTGTTAGTTTACGTGGAAATAGACTTTCTATTTTTATCGTGTAGTTTTTTGCTATGGATTTCCACTACTCCGCCGCAAGTGATTTAAGTTATACTAGGCTTAGACTAGAAAACAACACAACAAAATGAAATTGTTGTTTACTGCAGCTATGTTTACACTTTATAAAAATTATCACACAAATTATATTATCAAGTCTTTTTCAATACTGTTTAGAAAGTTAAATCACAAGAAATGAACTTTTTGTTGAAAAAATAAAGAAAGAACATTTGCTGTAATATAGTAGTATGTAACTAGATAGGTACCTAATACAAACATTGTTGAAAAATAGTGTAAAAATAGTAGCAGGTAAATTCAATTAAATGCCATCAAAAGTTCAAAGCTCACCGAAATCGATTTCCCAATCAAAGCTATACACTACCTACTTGTCGTCTTTAATCATAAAACGAGGGGTAGGAAGAACTTGTAAAACGTCGGACGAACCAACTTCACAATGGACAATTTTCATAGGTTCCATTTTTTTGGGTCTCATACTTCATTGCTTGCCCCATTCTTACTTTTAAACACCCTCATTTAAAAAACTCTGCGAACAACTCATTTAAAGAACTCTGTCACATGGGTTTATTATTCTGTTGGACAACCTACAGAATTGCTGGCTGTTCATTTATTGTTTCTTTCATGAGGAATAATTGAAATAGCTATTTCTGATGGTTTCCACCAATTATGTGTTTACATGCATACCATCCTGAAGATAATTAACATTTTTCATGTTGAATAATATTATGGGTACGAGTGCTGAAGGGTCTGCGATCATTTAAAAAAAAAGTATGCTGAAAGATATGAATTTGTTGCCATCACAGCCTTGTGACACAAAATGCACCGAAATTTTGAAATGACCCATACAAGGAGGGGTCTAGTACCCTATATATGTGTAAAATCGAAAAATAAATGAAATTAAATTAAATGAATTCAATGTTTCGTGGACTTTAAAATTCAACGTTGGTTGACAACCACACACATATCATTAACGTATGCTCAAATTGGTTGATTTTACCGTTACCATAAACAGTTCAGAAATCGCTGAAGCTGTAACGTAGTTAATTTTGAAGGTGAAACCATTGTTTTTCCGTTCTAGTTCATGTACAGTGACGTCTGGAGGGGAAATTGAGAGTCAGGCTGGATATACCCGCTGGTCGGCCGTCCATCCCTGTGCTACTCTTGTTATGTAGGTACGTGCCCCACCCCCCCATGATTTGCTGATGTGTGTAGGTACAAGTGGTAAGTTTCACAGAAATTCGTTCACTAATTCAACGGAGCTCACAGTATGAGTATACGTTGAACAAAAAAGTAATCAATGAAAAACAACAAAATTAACAATTAGGCACCTTGAAGATAGATACATTACCTAAATGAAATAGGTAAACTGGTATTGCATCATATTAACAACAAAAGGCATACAGTAAATAATGCATGATTGTAGCAGTTGTACAATGGGCCTCATAACTTTCGTGATTTGTTGAAACATATTATACTTATGTTAACACATCCACCTAATTCACTTCACTGTTACCCTATTGTTTACTTGTTACGAAATCCCGATTTCGACTGACTGGAATAATAAAATTCCTCTTCCTCTGATCCAGCGGAGAGAAGTAACAACTCTGCTCAACAACGGTTAATAACTTTTTCAATGTTGGATATATTTCGATTCAGTTTTGGATATATCTCGATTAAACTTTTCATACGTATTCAGGGTGAGGTTACAAATCTGCCAGTGGGGTGTCAGGGGTGGAGGATTTTTTCGCAGTTTATCATTTATTCTCAGTTTTTCAGCAACGGTTCCCAAATCCATGAAGTAAAAATCCTAGCCGAAATTCTTAGAAAATCAACTACCTAATATAAAACACTGAGCAAAAATCATTTTTCCACTTCATGGAAAAACATTGAATCATGGATATGTTTTTGGGCGCTGTATTTTCACATCCACTTTTCAATGTTTTTCCATGAAGTGGAAAAATGATATAAATTTTTGAATTGATTGATAATGAAAAAAGTGCAATTGGTAAAATTTATTGTACAGAAATTGGGTCAGTAATAGACAATAACGGACGATGATAACTAAAGTAAGAAATAGGATATAGTTTCGTTTCGAGATGATCAATGTGAGATCGCTACCTTCCAATTCGTTCAATAAAATGGTTTGTGCTCATTTCATTATTGTTTCGCTGGGTATTGTCGGTAACTACACACGCACATCTCCAAATTGTTTATCGGTTGCAGCGTTGCATTTTTTTCGGTCGCAAATTTTAGAATGACCCCCCAGGGCAAAAACATATCCATGTTAGGGTGGTGGCACCAGTCTCATACACGTTAGCAGAAAAATTCTGGTTTTCGCTCATTTGCTCGGCCAAATTTCAAACGACAAGTTTTCTAAAGGCAGTTTTTAACTCTCCCACTTCTTGCTAACGCAATGGAACCGAGAAAATCACCAAATTCGGTTGCATGTAGATATGGTGAAGGATTTTTGAAAGCGGGTTTTTTCTCCAGAGTCATACATGGCGAAAATTGGGTGTCCCCAGTTCCATACACCCCTTGGAACCAGTATCGTACAATTGAAGTAAAACTTTAGGAATTACACTTTTTCGTCATTACGGACCTAATACAGAAATTAAACGCTCATTATACTTCAGAATAATGTTTATTTGATACATTTGAAAGGGGTCGAGAACATTAGAATGTAAATTTAACATTAATAATAACAAGTCATAATGACTATTAAACTGGTACCTAGAAACCCAATCAGATACATGTAGTTGCGTATCACATTCCATGACTTAGTTCAGCAATTATGTAGGTACATCGACGTACAAAACTTCAGTTCCCTTTGGTCTGCCTTTGTTTTCCATACCCACAAGAAGAGTATTAAAAAACCTACGTAGTAAAGTAACTATCTATTTAATAAATGAAAAATATAATAAACTTCAATGAATTAGGAAAATAAGAAAGAACATCACATAATTTGTTGGCACAAACGTATGGGAAACATCGCAAGTCTTAAGAGCAAAAATCACAAGTTGAAATACAGTATAACACATGTACAGTCAATTCAAACTAGGCATGGCAGGGGAGGAAAATGACTCACGAATCCTACCAATCGACATGTAGTGGAGCTGGAAACTGATATTTTCTTTCACCTTTCTTGCCAAACTTCTGAGGGTCCTCGACGTATTTTACATTCATTTTAGAGATGTCCACGATATCTAAGTTTTGGACGCACGTAACGAACACTGTTCGCAGCCTTTTGCATGGGTGTAGTGGGATGACAATGGCTTCGTCTTCAGTCAGAATCTCCTTTATTTTGTACAAGGTTTTCCTTGTTTCATTTGGCTTGCAACTAAGGAAAAACTTTTCTCCTTTCGTTGGTTTTTTTCTCATTGGTCCCATAGCATTCATATTGAGTTCTTCATTTGTAGGATCGGCTTCACCCCCATCAAGTTCATTATCTGGTTCATCTTTATGTTGATAATATCATTCTCAGAATTCACGCTGTTGTATTCGGAAGTACCTACTTAATATGTTGGTGGCTGGAAAAATTGTGTCCTTTTGCTCCACCACCACAATACCGGGCTGATTTGGGTGATCTGTCCTCTGCCTCTTCAGGAGACAGTTCCACCAATTCTTCATCGTTAGGACAAAACACTTCTGCTTGGTCATCCTCTGGCTTGTTGAACTTGATCTGAAAACTGCTGGTGCATGGCTGTGGTTCAGCTAAGTTGGTTGTCGTTGATGCACACAAAGGGGGACTCTCTAGCTCATCATCATCACATGGAGAGCTCATTCCATCAGATTCTGAAAAACTTGGTGGTTCCCAATCTTCTTCTTCGCTCTCAGATGCAGAAGGGATTGGGTTTTCCTAATCTTTTGATGAGTTGCTGAACACTATCAATCAAATAACTTCGAGTGACAGGGTAGCCCACTCTTACCATGGACTGAATCCACAAAACAAGTATTTTCGCTTCATCTGGTGAAAGGACAGCGTCAGGACCAAATTTTTGTTCAACGTGGTGTTTGCCATTAGCCTTGTTGAGCAGAGTTACCCGATTAACGCCATGACACTTTGCTGCAGTTGCTTTTGGTACCCCCATAGCCACATCGGCTAAAGCCTTTTTCATGGACTCCTCAGAATATTTTGGCTTCTTGGGTGGAGGAGGCATGGTTCTGTAAAGAAAAGCAGGAAAATAATGAGCTTCTCTGATCGCATTGTTTTTATTGTTTATTTATTTATTTTTTTAAGTGATAGATCTAAACACAAGGTTTTTGATGTATGACGGGTCCCTGATGAGAGATGTGTGAAAAGGGGTGATGAAAACTGGCAGTGATGCCGTTACGTTCACTCTCACTGTGAAAGAGACATAACACGAACTTGGAGCGGATCTAATGCAGCTATGCAGTTGAAAATTGATATCTGGGGATTTTGAAAGGTGCTGAGTCTGATTGTGAGCACGAAAACTAGAGGTGCCCGATCGGCTTGGAATCGGAAGAAATCTGGACCCAGCTTCCCCAGTCTCATACACCGTGTGGACCCAAAGTCATACACCCCTGTATGACACTGGTCAGCCTTTAGAAAATGCCAAATGAAGTTCATGCTGTTAGTTTCAAGTGAAACCTACTAAAAATAGCAGCAAAAACACAAAAAAAGTTTTTTTTGGGATTCCCCAGTATCATACAGGGGTGTATGCCACTGGGGAAAGGGCCATTTTCAAGTACCCAGTGTCATACACCTACTCAAACTAGGTTAAAATCCGTTTTTTTGGGAAAAATAACAACAAAAACGAATTCTACAGGAAGAAATATATGGAAAAAAAGAACTCTAAGGATGGTAGAAAGATAATCATGAGCTAAAGTATACACAAACCAAAACTCACCTGCTAGCTCCAACTCTTAAGCAGACGCCATGAAGGAGGTATGATGAGTAAGCGTTTTTGGAACACAAGAAGTAACAAAAGTATAACCTTCCGTTCTTCTTCTTCTTCTTGCCTAATCCAATGGCTGGAACCACCACAACGATTTGAGCCCAGGAACGTGTAGGTAGGCTGCCTAGAACTCTTAATAATTGAATTGAAAGTTGAAAGTGTATGACACTGGGCAGGTGTATGAAACTGGTGCCACCACCCTAACATTTGTTGAAATATTTGATTATGTACTACTAAGGCTCTCCGCCGTGGTAACCTGGACAAAAGGGTCTGTCTCCGACAGAATGTCTAGTTATTATTATGTTTAACACAGCCCTTGATGGTTGTTTGTAGAGTGCACGGCAGCAAGCGACCTAAAATTCTTCAAGCCTTGTGACGTGCTACAAGTGTTTGAGCTGACAAAACTTGATTGCTACAAATACAAGCACTACTGGAACGAGACATACCCATCCTTGGCTGAGGATTCACAGACATCGTCCTTTCCACTGTCGTTGCCATCATCGTCACCAACCACAGTGAGTTGCACCCCCCCCCCCCCCCGTACTCTCGTCTGCTTACACTGTATGAGGGTGTGTCTGTTTCATTGAAATTTGTTACCTTTTGGTTCCAGGACATCGAGACAGACACCACTGAATCGGGCACTGAGGAGTCCCCTGCTGTGAAACGGTCTACAGTTTTGCATGGTGTGGGTAAATTGAAGCAGCTATTGGCCCAGACTGCTGACGGACGGCAAGTGCTCAGCCAAATTGAAGCACAATTCGAAACTCTGACTCTCTCACCAAAGAGTGTACCTCTCATTCAGAGCAAGCAGAGGTTCATTGTTGCGAGAGTGGTGATAGACGAGGCGGTGAAGCACACACCACCTAGTCAAGTTCCTACCCTGACTGGGAAGGAGTTAATGAAGTTAGCAGCTGCATGCGCCGCTATTTTCCAGGAATCTCCCAGCGTATGGTATAGAAAGGAAAAGCGAGCGTCAAACAGCACCCTCACTCCAGGGAAGTCCCATTTTGCCAAGCCAAAAGCTTATGGGATTCTCAACGAGCGGTACAACACCGTTAAAAGGAAGTGGAGGAAGCGTCACACAGACATCTTTGAAGAGCTTAAAACACAGAAGAAGAAGCTAGCTGAGGAGAGAAAGTTGGTCGCCACACAACTGCACACAAAGCGACAACAACAGGTGGAGGAGGACTTTGAAGAGGTCCAAGAACATTCACCTCTCCAAGTGAAGAAGCGAAGGGGTAGGCCACCGAAGGCAGTATCGTCAAAGGAGGCTCAGTTGGCTGCAGTAAAAGGTATACTAGTAAATCACACTTAAGCTCCACTGTTTTCGGTTAACACAAAACTGCTCACTAACAGTTGTTTCCCTCCCCCCCCCCCCCCTCCTCACCATTGTCTCAACAATGTTACAATTTTTTGTTGCAGAATCGTGGGAGACAATCCTAGCCAACCCGCACGTTCACATACTGCTGAATTGGAAGGACTTCACATCCCTCACCACGTCAGTGAAGACAGCATTCAGAGAGTCCGCTGAAGTACGCCTACGGCACATCCTCCTGCAACACGCGAGCATTGAGGAGTATGTGGAGAAGTTTCGCTTTCTGACGTCTCCCTCTTGTGCGGGTGAACTGGTTAGTTTCATACAGCTGAATACCATAATCATGTGTTTTCAGATGTGCTCGCTGATAACATTATTTCTTCTCTCCTCTACAGGAAGACTACTTGAAGGGGGGGGGGGGGGGGGTTTCTTGAGTATGAATTTCGAAAAAGGAGTGTACAGCTTTTTGGTGGGGGAGGGGACGACGACCAAGAAACCTGCAGTTAACTTAGTTATGGGGCTAATTTGGGGACGATTGGGAAACCAAATTGATGGATGGTGTTGTAAAATTTGCGTGCAGATGTTGCTATTTTGTTTGCTAAAATTGTTAGGTCCTTAGTGCATGCACTCCCCCGTTCCCACACACATGAAACCTACGTATGGAAGTTCATTACTTACGCCTCAATAATTTACAGATATCGTTGGACTTCGCACATATACAGCCGTCAGTTGAACCGAACTTGCTCCTGACCAATACCCTCCTGTACAGCAAGGCGATCGTGAACTTTGCGGAGAAAGGCAGCTGCAAGAAGCAAGTAGAACCATTCATCTCCCTGTACCGCGAAAGTGAAGGTATGCATCACCTAACAACGTTCTCTTACAGCTTACATTTCATGGCCACGTCGTAAATTGTTTACCTGTTTTACATTAACAGGGAGCCCAACACTTTTTCTTTAGATTGAAATATCAGTGCACACCAGCCAGCTGTGAACTATGAATTGATATGTCCCCAGCAAACCACCATGTTGATATACAGGGGGTTAATAAGCAATTTCACGTTTACTGTACTAATGGGAGGGAAAACGAAGTTCGAATGCAGAAAAAATTCAGCGTAAAAGATACAGAAAAATACAATTTCAAACTAAATTGAAAGTGACAAGTCAATTTCTATGCAAGTTTCTTTTTCCCTTAAAAAAACTAAATCGTCAAGACCTCCTCAGGGGACTTCGTAGGTACTATAAGTACAGTAATTATAAAAATGCTGCAAATCCCTGCACAATGGTAACTTTCAATAATTGCTATGAGAGTACCATAACACATGGTACCTTTCAATAGTTGCTATGAGAGTACCATAACACATGGTAACTTTCAATCATTGCTATATGAGGAGGTCTTGACGACGAAAGCGCTAGGGATTAAATTCATGTGCTGTTGAATTGGTCTTTTATTGTTATCCAACGGACGGAGTGGCCTGCTTGCATCCTTCCCACCTAGGCTACCTATTCATGCTCTGTTAATTGTGGCTCTGTTCCTCTCAATATAAACAACTAGCTGTGTACCCGCGCTTCGCAACGGTAGAACAGACACCCCCTGTATCCCCCCCTCCTCAACTGATCAGAAACCTTCCCCAATGCCAACCCTAACTGCCTTTAACCCCCCCCCCCCCCACCCGTATCCTATGAACCCTCCCTACCTGGTTAGAAACATTCCTCAATGTTCACACAACAAATTCCCAAAGTTGCACTCCAATTGGTCAAGTAGTTTTGAAATTTCTGTAGACCCCCCCCCCCTCTCATAACCTGTACCCCCCTCCCACTAACATCCTGATTGAAGTACCACTTGAATGTACTCGTCGAGCTGAATCCAGAATCTAATTACAATCGGATTTACGTCCAACCGTTCAAAGTTATTATAAGCATAAACGTCCTCATAGAAGTGATTATAACACGTTTTTTAGTAGTATTTCATTCATAGCGTTTCAACGGATGGACAGATTCAAATGCGGATTTTTCATAAACCTTCCCAGATAAATTCTGCGTCAAATGGTACCAGCCGCAACTTTCTACGTTCAGCCGTTCTCAATTGATGCCGAGACAAACAAACAGACAAACAAACAGACACTGTTTTATTATATGTATAGATATTGGATGTTATTTGTCCACTGTGAAAACCTTATCGTACCAAATGCTTATCGAAGTTCTCTGTCCCTTCAGATTTACAAACGAAAGCTGCTGCTGCCTTGTTGACCTTGCCGTTCGCTCTGGAAAGAGGCGGCTGCACTGGCAGGCAAGGGCCAAAAAAGAGCGTGCCAACATCACGATTGGACTCCGCGGTTCATTTTTGCACATTCGTCGAAACGCCCGAGCAGAAGGAAGAGGTTCATCAGCAACGCCGTCAGGAAAAGAAGAACGTCGTTCAGCCATACATCGTCGTCATAGGCAGTCCATCGAACTACCAACGTTGTCACGTAAGGTTTTTAGATGCTGACATTCCCGTTCCGAGCATCTTGGATGCGATAGACCAATGTTTCAAATGTTTTTTCGTTTTAAATCTTGAGTATCCCAGCGAATGCCTACAAGTCTGGATAGTAATCCAACAACTGTTATATAACATAGAGTGTCCAGGCCAAAAAACCACAGGCTCAGCTCTCCACCTCATAGAGTCCTTGCGTAAAGTCTGGCAGAACAGGGATAGTTGGATGGGGCAGTTTGTCATTGACGACCACAGAGACGTTGTTTTTGCAGCCGTGCCAGAAGTACCCTGTGAGGAAGAAATAGCTTCCACAATTACTACCGAGGAATCACCTGAAATTGAAATTGAGATTGTTCCTTCTGAGCCTGCTCCTTCCGAGCCTGCTCCTTCCGAGCCTGCTCCTTCTGAGCCTGCTCCTTCTGAGGGTGCTTCTGGCAGCGAAGTACTACCTTATAATCACGAGCTTGGGGTGACTCCTCTCCCACAACTATTTTCTCCCGTACCAAAAGGAATATCTCCACTTCCTTCATCCAGTTGTCAATCGGAGTTCAGTCCTGTATGTCTCCCGCAATTTAATCCTGCTCCTGTAGGAGGTCACCAGCAATTGAGACCTGTAAGTACTAGTGGATTACAAATTACTCGCCCTCTCCTGCTCCCCCCCAGCCAGCTCTCCCGCCAAGTTAAAACGCCCATGGGCAGACGTATATACACCAACATTGCAGTTACACCACCCTCCACCAACCCCTCACCCTCGTCTGCTCGATCAGTAGCTCGCGCGTTATTTGAGTCTGACTCTGACGAGGAATAAGACCTTGAGCCTGTGGTCTCTCCTCTTCCTCCACCATTTTTTCCCTTGTTTAGCAGCAAAAATCTCTTTCATTTGATCCACAAATTTAGGCTTGTAGGTAGAGGTGCTTGAGTACAAATACTCGCCCTCCATATTTTCATCAACCACCAGTTAGTCATAAATCAGCTCACAAAATGCCCAGTTTGAAACTCACGTGCAGTTATTGCTCTAAAGTGTATTACAGTTATGTCAATATCATTAACCACATGAAAGTTGGTTGTTCCAAATTTGTACCAGGGCCATTCGGGGGGATTAGGTGTGGGAACTGCGGTTCTACATCTAGTGACTTGAAAGCATGGCGCGCCCATTTGGTTCGAGTTCACAAACCTGATGTAACTTTATCTCCTGCTTGTAGTCTCCGTTCTAGCAGCTTGCCAGGCACACCCGGTACTCCTTTGGCGCATCATTTTAGAACTCCTGAAAAAACCCCTGTCAAAAGTGACCCTTATGCAGCACGCTTACAGCCACTGGATGCTAAGAGCAATCAAGAGATTTCAAATTACCTCACCCAAAAACTGTCCCTCATTGTTGCTTCCTTTCATGAGAATACTGGTATGACTGAAACGACTGTACAGCAGTTCGTGGAGTCATTTGTGTCTTTCCAGCAGGACACTTTGTACTGTGCTGTCCAACACCTGCATCAGCGTTATGAACACCTTGATCGGGATTGTGAGCATATCCAGCAATTTGTGGGTGATTTGAGAGATGTTTTGACCGACTCTTTCAAACCACTGGCCTCCACATTCAGGCGGTACCAGTACTTCAAAACTGTGGGTACTCTTATTCCTCCTCAATCTACCACAGTGGGAACGAGAGAAAAGGTTGTTGGTAGCGGTCCTCCTGCTCAACCGGTAGACATAAACGCTCAGTTCATTCCAATGAGGACCGTTTTAAGCAAAGTATTCCAGATTCCTGGTTTCCTGGATGAGGTTATTCACTGGTCAAAGCAGTGTGCAAGTTGCCCCGAAGTTGTTAACCTGGCACAGAGTTCAGTGTGGCTGGAGGCGTGCTCTTCAAGGGATACCTCTGACCGTTGTCTATTTTTCCCTTTGACAATTTACTTCGACGATTTTGAGGGGGGGAACCCTCTTGGAAGCCACTCTGGGGTTAGAAAAATGGGTGCAACGTACATGGGGTTGCCCTTCCTTCCTCCAAGGATGATATCCAAATTGAAATACATTTTCTTGATACTCATTTTCAACTCACGCGACCGCTCCCTTCTCGGTAACAAGGCTCTGTTTCAACCAATAATAGATGAACTGAATTTCTTGTATAACGAAGGTAATACTGTTACATTGCCTGATGGCCAAGCGAGAGCCATCAAATTTGGTTTAGGCACTTTGATTGGGGATAACCTAGGTCTGAATGACATCATGGGTTTCACAACTAGCTTCAACGCCTTGAGATGCTGTAGGCTGTGTAGGGCTACCAAACACGAATTTCGTTATTTTACTGTAGAACATGAAAAGTTGCTCAGAAATAGCGACAACTATCAAGAGGATCTCGCAGCAGCAGAGGCTGGTGACACGTCGACTGGTGTCATGGAGAGATGCATTTGGCTTGATGTTCCCAATTTCAGTGTCCACAAACATAGCAGCGTGGATTTGATGCACGATCTCCATGAAGGCGTAGCTCGCTACACTATGCTGGTCGTGTTGCGAGGCCTCATTACTCGTAATTCTAGCTTCACGTTACAGTACCTTAACTCTCAAATCACGAATTTCCAATATGGGCCCGACTTCGGGAGTAGACCCCCACTATAGCATCTTCAAAGGGGGGTTCATTCAACATTAGGATGTCTGCCTCTGAAATGAACACTTTCGTCACTTACTTCGGGCTTATGGTCGGTCATAAAGTTGACGAATATGACGAGTTTGAAGAAAGTGACGTGAGTGAGATTGGAAAGCAAAGACGCAAAAAATTTCGATCTGACGATTCTCCCAGATTTTACTACCTTTACGTCCTTTTGCGTAAAACTATCGCCCTTATCAGCCACAAGTACACTAGCCCTCCCAGGTCTGCGTATCTTGCTCACGTTATCCAATGTTTCTTAGCGCACTACACGGAAATGTGTGATCTGCTGAAAGGGGGTTCTGAAGAAGGTAAATTGCAGCCAAAATTCCATCTCCTCACTCACTACCCCAGTGAACTGATCAAACACGGTCCCTTAAGTGCCCTGTCCAGTTTGAGATTCGAATCTAAACATAAAGCATTAAAAAGAGCAATTACTTGTAGTTCATCGTCCATCAACACAGCCTTTTCTGTAGCGAAAAAGGTGCAGTACCAGTTGAACCATTTGCTCACCATCAATTGCCTTCCACATCCAGCCCACGAACCAGGAAAACTGTTCCCAGTCCTAGAGGGGGAGGTTGAGGGATTACGTAGGGCGCTGGGTGTGCCAGAAACTGTTATTCTCCGACAAAGTAAAACTGTTACCTCTGCTGACGGCGTCGCTTTTCGTCCTCATGATGTGGTTTGCGTTGAAACCTTTGGAGAAGACCAAATTTTTTTCAAAATTACCAAAATTTTCTATGCTATAGAGAACGGAGACGTATTTTTTGAAGGGCGAGAATACTTAACTGTGGAATTTTCAGATCACTTGCAGGCCTACGAAGTAGAACCAATTGGTGGTGTTTCCTATCACTCATTAACCGCTTTGCCCTACCCATTCCCTGACAACATGACCAAGGCCTTGGATGGCCGTTTGTATGTAGCTAGTCGCAACAGCATGTAAATATGCCGAAAATATAATGACGACGCTGTGTCTATGTAGGTACATATATGTTATTAGCGTGCAAATTTCCGTTTTGAATGTAAATGTTGGAGAACATCACGTTCCTAAATATGTAAATAGGTTGCAAAATTATCGCAATTTATATCGTGTATTATCATCATTATCATCATCATTATTATTATTATATTAGCCTTAGCGTGCAAATTTCCATGTTGATTGTAAATGTAGAACAGTACGTTCCTTGATCACTTTAGAGCACTTTACACAGTGCAATGTATTTATCTTAAGAAAAGCTTTAATAAATTGTACATGTTCAAAATTGGTTTTCATTTAATTCAGGTCGACTTTCCTATCTGTCCTTTCAGAGGAGCTTTTTTTTTACATGCAATGGTATCTAGTTCTGAGTAGCGCAATTTTTTTGTTGCACAACTTTTTTTTATGGCTTGGTCAGGTCGTACGATAGGTTGACCTAAATTTACACCTTTAATTCTATTCACTTAATTTCCTGGTACATTTTACTCTGAGCAGCCCGTAGCAGCATTGTTCACCATTATATTTATTTCATTCGTACTTCTCACCACTTTCAATTTAGTGTTAACTGTTTTGTATGTCAAATTTGCATTGCCTTTTTGGACCATTGGTTTTCCTGTTTGTGATACACATTTGTTTGCTCTTTGTCATTTCCTCTTTCACTTGTCGGCATCATTTAGTTCTCTCTTGTGCTGAGCAGTGCAGTCACGTCTTACTTACGGTGATGGGTGCGTTGAAATTTCGAAAATTTTAAATTTTCTTCATTTCAACTCACCCGGTACAATAATTGGGATGGGACTGTAAGTACCCGGCACAAATATTGAACTACCCGATACTGATATTGCACATGGATTAAATGGCGGGTAAACGATGGGTGCATGAATAGGAGTGTAGGATAGATTTACCTGGCACCGAAATCCTGCAGGATTCAAGTGCCGGGTAGAACTGCCATGCACAAAAACTGCTCAGGGTGAAATTACCCTCCATTTTAAATAGGATACCCTCCACTTTTAATAGGTTTATCCTGCACTAAAAAGCAGCTGCCAGAGACAAAAATTAGGTTTATCCGCCATTTTAAATAGGATACCCTCCACTTTTAATAGGTTTATCCTGCACTAAAAAGCAGCTGCCAGAGGCAAAAATTAGGTTTATCCGCCATTTTAAATAGGATACCCTCCACTTTTAATAGGTTTATCCTGCACTAAAAAGCAGCTGCCAGAGGCAAAAATTAGGTTTATCCGCCATTTTAAATAGGATACCCTCCACTTTTAATAGGTTTATCCTGCACTAAAAAGCAGCTGCCAGAGGCAAAAATTAGGTTTATCCGCCATTTTAAATAGGATACCCTCCACTTTTAATAGGTTTATCCTGCACTAAAAAGCAGCTGCCAGAGGCAAAAATTAGGTTTATCCGCCATTTTAAATAGGATACCCTCCACTTTTAATAGGTTTATCCTGCACTAAAAAGCAGCTGCCAGAGACAAAAATTAGGTTTACCCGCCACTTTCAATATCATGATACCCTCCGCTTTTAATATATCACCCGCCACTTTCAATATCATGATACCCTCCACTTTTAATATATCACCCGCCACTTTCAATATTATGATACCCTCCACTTTTAATATATCACCCGCCACTTCTAATACTTTCAACCCGCACCAAAAAGTGGCTACCCGATGAAAAAAATTAGGTTTAACCGGCACTTTAAAATGGTACCCGCCATTTTTAATATATCAGGCTTCACTTTTATTAGTTTCAGCCGGCACCAAAAAGTAGCTATGCGAGACAAAAATTAAATTTAACTGCTACTTTTATTAATAGATTACCCGCCACGTTTAATATATCACACTATTAATAGGTTTACCTGGACAAAAAAGTAGCTATACCCAGGAAAAAAATTAAATTTCACTGCTACTTTTAATAGATTAACCGCCACTTTTAATACGCCACCCCTCTTATTAAATAGGTTTACCCTCGATAAATATTGGGGTTTACCCGACACATTAATGCAAACCATATGGGAGAAAAAATAGGTTGCCCTTGACCTTAATGCTCCAACCGACACCTTTAATGACCATACACTAATTTAAGATGACGGGTAGGTGCTTTTTTTGGTCGGGTAACGTGGATTTAGGTAGCGGGTAGAATAAATATTTAAAGTCTCGTGTAAAATGCTTCAACCGACACTTTTATTCAACTAACCGTGACAAAAATCTACTGATAAGAAATAAAAGTATCGGTTGAAGCATTGTACCCGCGACAAAAAATCGATTTTGCCAGAGAAAAGGCTCGAAATTTCTCTCCGTGAGCGTGTACGGAATAGCAACTCTAATGAGTGGCCCTGTGGTATTTCAGTGCAATGGACTCCGTTCCACATAAAATTTACTGGTAACGAACCTTGCGGCGAGGATAGGCAAGTACTGTCACGGTAATCCGAGTGGATGGCAAATGATCTGCAGAGTTTATCACAGGTCTTGAGCACCGTTACAACTGCACCTGAATTGCTTCAATTACAACCGCCGAGAAAATATATGGTGCAACTGATAAGGGCAAGGCCAGGACACGACCAGATGAGTCGTCCCAGCTCACTGGATGTTGCGGAGTCTGTGAGGTTCGGTTTTTGTGAAGACTTTATGGAACAAGTTGGAACCAACCTATCGACGTGTCCGGTGCACGACGAAGAGCCGAGAAAATTTGGTTAGTTAACAAATTTCCAGGATCTACCTGAACAAAGTAGCCCGTTCCGTCACAGGTGGCAATTGTCATTGTAGGTCACAGTTGGGTGAAAACGGCCCACATCAACTAATATGAACCTGCGTCACGGTTTAATGAAACTACTCATATACTGTTCACCTACTTGGCAGTGTTTTCGGTTCTTGCATTGATACAAGACATATCTACCAATATCCATAGACTAAGACAGTAGGCTTCATATGAAGCTGTATGTATGCAGAAGCGTTCAACAGCATCTTGAGGGAGCAAAATAAGAAATTTAAAAAGAAATTGCATATAAGAGTGCCCATTTTCTCCTCAAAATTCCATCACGGTGCGCCTTGAATAATGGCCCTTAAACTGGTACACCTATGTATGTGTACCAGTTTCCGAATCCATACAAGAATACGCAAACCTACCCGGATTTGGTATTAAATCTAAAGGGTTATTTCCGCTACTGCAAGAAGTAATGTAACCATACCTTCCGGAGAAGTCCTTCTTCACTAGCTGGTTGAGTACAGGAGGCGAGCGCTTCCGATGGAAGGGCATAATCATCAGGCCGTCGAGAGAATACCAGTAGAGATTAATGGTACTGATACATCAAAAGCGTTCGCATCAGTATTCAAGCACTCCAGTACTCAAGCACCAGTACTCAAGCAGCTAGTGACGACGGATTCCTCCGGTATGGTAATATGACCAGGATTTGTCAACGGAACTGACTCAAATACAACAACAGACAAGGACCCGCCAACTGACCCACGTTTTTCCAGGTATGGCCCTAACCACTATGAAACCGGCTGTTTAACGCGAGGAAATGGATCGATACATCATCGCCAACACTCGCTACTTTGGGTTCATTTGTAGAGTCAAAATAACAGAAACTGCAATACTGGAGAAGATTTTCAAGGGGAAAATAACTCACGCGTTTTATCCGGTTTAATTTGTTTCAGATATACCTACAGCCTTCAGTTGCGGGGAGGAGGGTTGAATGTATCAACGGAAGGGAGAAATGTAATACGAGAAAAGAAGACGGTATCCTAGAGGGTTGTACAACATGCTTCAAAAACTGATTGTTAGGTTGATTGACAACCAACTCCCGGTAAACTGACACTGGGTTCACCTTTTATACGTAGGCGGGAGATGGGATCCGTGATTATGGCACCCACTTTTTCTCATGCCCCTCAGTTTCCTCCTCTTTTCATCCCCCTCGCTCTCTTATTCGTATTCTACTTTCCACCACGATATTCGTAATATAAAAACAACATTTGCGTTGGTCGTGATTTTCCATGTCAGTTGACTTTGGCCTAAGTCTTTCAGCACAATATTGTGGAAGAAAAATATTTTAGTCCTCCAAAATTACCTCATGTGTTCATTCTTTTTTTCCCTTCCTTACTAAAGAGAATGTACGAGCAATGGTGCCCTAGAAGTTGTGACGTTACGCGCACCCGTTTTAGCGAATTTTTGGTGAATTGTTCGTTTCCTTGGCTACGAATTGAAAATATTCGAGATTTCACCAGAATGTTTGTAACTGCAAACGAAATAATGAGTTCGAAGATGAGCACCTTTCAGGACATTCTGTGGGTCAAAGTTTGCTATTGTGGGTGAAAATAATGAAGAAAAGAAAGGTGCTAAAAGTAAATTTGCTCATTTGACCATTCTGCATGAATGGAAATTTTTGAAGAAAATATAGACCTTATTAAAAATATTCCCAGAAGGGTGTATGTAGCTTTAGGTACTGTTGTGATCGGCTGCTCCTCCACAACTCAATTTGTGTCTGAACATGCTGTAACTCAGAGTGGGGACCCCCCGACCCCCCTCTGATCTTGTCAGGGGAATATAAAAGAGCCAGGGTGCCACTAATAAACCAACCATTCTCTCGTAATCGATCGACTCGTCTATCCGACTCCCAATCACTACACTGGTGACATCCGACGTGAGAGCTCCACCGCCAGCGCCCGCCGTTTGACAGCAACGCAGCCCCGCCTCCGCTTCAACGAGCCCCACCACGCGCGGCCCCCATCGACGCCACAGCGGCGCCCCACTCCGACGCCCGCCTCGACGGCAATCGCAGCGCCTCCCGCTACTTCGCCCCACCATCACCGATCCTTATATAAGGAAACGGACGCCGGCGCCGAGCACACTTCCTGCTGACACCTCAACGGACTGGCACCTACGAAGAAAACGAAGATGACCGAGCAGAAACCTCAAAACACCCGAAGCGAGCGCTCCTTCACTTCTCAAGCTCCAGCCGTTTGACCCCGCATTTCCGCACGTCTGGTTCGCCCAACTCGAGATCATCCTCGCACACGAAGGCCTCACGACGCCACATGCGAAATTCACCCGAGCCTACCTCGCTCTCGAACCTCGACAAGCGGACCTCTGCACCGACATCAGCCCCTCGAACACCAGTAGCTACCAGACGCTCAAAACACGCCTTCTCGCGACACACGCACCTTCAGATGGTTCACGGCTCACCGCCCTCCTACAGCCGACATCCGACGACGAACTACCGTCGATCCTCGCTCGCCGACTCACCCGAGCACTTCCGGCCGACACACCCGCACCACTCGTCCGACACGTCTTTCTTCGAGCCCTCCACGAGAATTTTCGACTTCACATTGTGGCACACGAAGAACAAGACATCACCCGGCTCGCCAAACACGCTGATCGCCTTCTCCCATTCGCACCAACTCTTCAAGCGGCTACCGTCGCCGAAGAAACAATAGTGATTCACAGTAGACGACACCGGCGATCACCGACGTGAACGACAGCGAATGAGCCCCGGTTTCCAGCCCTTTTCGACGGCTACGAACCTTCCAACAGTACACGCGACGCGCCGAACCACGCACACGAGATCGTCACGAAGGGACCCCCGTGCCATGCGAAACTTCGCCGAAAACCACCGGATTTCGGCGAATTACTAGCGGCGGGGGTCATTAAACCTTCCGAACCTGCATGGTCCAGATCACTGCAGCATAGAGCCACACCACGAGCCGCTACGATTCTACGTCTTCAACTCGCCGCAAGCACAATCGAATCACGACCGCACGCTCACGTGGACTACCGACTCACCGCGCAAATTGATCTCAACCAACACACGTTCCGTGGCCTCACTAATTTGCAGCATCGAACCACTCCACGAGCCGCTACGATTCTACGTCTTCAACTCGCCGCAAGCACAATCGAATCACGACCGCACGCTCACGTAGACTACCGACTCACCGCGCAAATTGATCTCAACCAACGCACGTTCCGTGCCCACACTAATTTGCAGCATCGAACCACTCCACGAGCCGCTACGATTCTACGTCTTCAACTCGCCGCAAGCACAATCGAATCACGACCGCACGCTCACGTGGACTGCCGACACGCAGATTTCAACAGCACAAAACGCTACCACGAACGATCTACCGTACGCCACTCACGATCCATCAATTCGCCGCCGCACCGCCCACGGCTCGCACCAACCCCCGCAGGAAGACCAAGCCTCGCACGCCAACGCAAAACAGCGCCCGAGCTGCCGCACGAGCCACATACAGCACCGGCGGGATACCTCGCGCCCGCACCGGCACCCACGCCACTAATCGGCCTCGAACCACCGCCACCCCACGACAATGACCACAGCAGCCACCCGGACAGCCCACACGGACCCAACACACGCACCTCCCACGCCCGGCCACAGCCACAGCGACATCAACAAAATTTAATTAAAATTGAAAATTACTTAAATTCTGGGGGGAGCAGTGTTGTGATCGGCTGCTCCTCCACAACTCAATTTGTGTCTGAACATGCTGTAACTCAGAGTGGGGACCCCCCGACCCCCCTCTGATCTTGTCAGGGGAATATAAAAGAGCCAGGGTGCCACTAATAAACCAACCATTCTCTCGTAATCGATCGACTCGTCTATCCGACTCCCAATCACTACAGGTACTAATAAAGAAATAATGAAAGATAACAACAACTGTGTGCACCTCCAGCTTTTTCCACATGTTGCGGATGGTTCACAACTCCCGACTGCACCCGTCCTGTTCAGCCTCTTCCGGACGATGTTCCGGACCTATAACACCACTGGAATATCGGCTTGCCCTGAATGTTATGATCCAAGCCACTCAAGCTCATCATTTTCGGGAAGACATTCAGCAACTGAAGAATGGGAAGGAATGTTCTCATAAATTGGCTGCTCTCTCTCCTTTTCTTTCACCCGATGGTTTTCTCAGGGTGGGGGGCAGAATAGCTTGGGCTCCCATCTCCGAGAAGGCGAAGAGGCCATTCTTGATCCCCAAGGATAGCCACTTGTCTCGCCTACTCATTGATCATCTCCATACGTACACTGCTCATGGGGGTCCCCGTCTCGTACTATCTTTGCTTCATCGAGAATATTGGATTCCGTCAGCACGAAGTGCTATTCGGCAGCGGATTCACCGATGTGTCACTTGCACTCGATTCGCGGCTCCGGCCAACAACCCCTGCGTGGCCGATCTCCCTAAGTCCCGTCTAACCCCAGGAAGATGTTTCTCCCACACGGGCATCGATTTTGGGGGACCTTTCCTGGTGAGACTCAGTAGTAGGAGGAACGCCAGCTCCACAAAGGGCTATTTCGCGCTGTTTGTGTGCATGACCACGCGAGCTGTCCACATTGAAGTCGTGTCGGCCTTGTCTACTGAAGCCTGTCTAGCCGCCATCGACCGTTTCGTGGCCCGTAGAGGCCTTCCATCTCACATCTACTCTGACAATGGCCGCAATTTCAGGGGAGCCGCGAGGGAGATGTCGGAGGTTCTACATTTTCTAAAGGAGAAGAGCCCAGAACTTGGAGCCTATTTGGCACAGCGCGAGATCTCTTGGGTTTTTAATCCTCCACTCGCCCCTCATTTCGGTGGTGCTTGGGAAGCACTCATAAAGTGTGCCAAACATCATCTGAAACGGATTGTCGGCGAGCGCATTCTCAATTTCGAAGAAATCACAACGCTTTTCGCCCGAATCGAGGCGATTTTCAATTCCTGGCCATTGGTAGCTCTTCCTGGATCACCCAATGACCCCTCGGATTGCCTCACTCCTGGGCATTTCCTCATCGGAGGTCCCTTACTCTCAAAACCAGAAGCAGATGTTCTGGAAGAAACTCCCAACCGTCTCACACGTTGGCAGTTGATATCTCAATGCGTCCAATCGTTTTGGAATCGTTGGAGTAAAGAATATCTCCACTCTCTACTACCGCGTTCGAAGTGGACTACCCACCGTCCCGATCTACAAGAAGGAGCAGTTGTCCTCTTGAAGTCGCCCAACAGTGTACCAACCCAGTGGCCCCTAGGAAGAGTAGAACAAGTGTTCCCCGGGTCAGATGGTACCGTACGCGTTGTGCGAGTCAAAACCTCCTCGGGAGTATTGATGAGGCCCACCAATAAATTGGTGGTTCTCCCAGTTGATTAATTTTCTCTCAGTAGGTAAATCCCCCGGGTCATTATCCTTTTTTTTTCATTCCTCAGGGGGGGTTTTGCCTACCACACTTAGGTTTAACATAAGAGTTTTCTTTCATTTCTTTGAATTCAAAATTTACCAATTTTGGGTGGGGGGTATGTTTAGTTTCTTTATCAGCCGCCCGCACAAGGTTCATATTTTCATGTACCCTCTATCGATATCGTCCTCCTCTCCTTCTCCCAACTACTGACCCGATCCTGCTTCAGTTCGTCTGTCGCCGTCCCCACATACACGTGGCGATCATTTATACCGAAAAAAAACCTTGCCTATCGCGTTTCGAGTTTGCAGCCCAGCGAGTTCGCGGATGTCACACCGAATCTCGCGAACCAGCAGCGAAACCTGGAGTTCCCGTCGACGGGACGCTTCCCCTCTACTTCACGACAGGTACCTACTTCTCCCATTTGATTTCCTATCCATTTACAGGTATCTTTATGGTGCATGCGATTTGGACCTATCTAACAAATCGGCGGTTATTTCCTTGTGCAACCTTTTCATTATTAGACTCAAAACCCATTTTCCCCGGATAGGTATTGCACATACCCCTTCGTGAAAATACCTTTAGCTTTCGACACCCGCACTCTGTCGCCTACTTTAAATTTAGGTTTAATCCACGTGTCAGCCCGCGTGGAAGGGAAGAGTCTACCCAACACTTTAGATTCATTACTTTTCGATACATCAACGGGTTTCATACCAATGCTCGAATGAACAGTGTTGTTATAGGTATTTACGATGTCGGGGATAAGATCTACCCACCTTCTGTGCCCCGCAATAGAAAACATTCTGTACAAATTTGTCTTGAGCGTCCTGTTAAAGCGCTCTACAATCGCACATTTTACTTGCGAATTAAAACTAGAGTACCTATAGCGTTATATTACGACGCTTCAACACTTCATTTACGTGGGTATTATAAAATTCTGTCCCTCTGTCCGTTGCCAGGAGCCGCGGGTTGAAGCCAAAGGTCTCAAACGCATTATCAAGGGCTTTAGCCACCACACGACCACTCTTGGACCTCAGCGGGGCCGCAAATCCACGTTTCGAGCCAGCGTCGATGATTGTTAATAAAAATCGGTACCCACGATCAGGGAAACCCCTCATATCCACGAGATCAGCCTCGTATAAATCGTCAAAAACACCCTTGATTACAACTCGCGCACGTTTATAGTGGCGCCTTGCAGGGGCGTGAATTTCCCTCGCGAGTCCCTCCTTGAGAGTAAATTGTCCTGTTTTAGACATTGCCAGCGCATATCTGCCGATATGAAAACCACTCACTGGTCTAATATACCTTTACTGTCCCATTTAAGGGACCATACGACACAATTTTATCATGGAACAAGAGGGCATAGCAAATGGTGTCTGGAGGGAAATTTTCCGAACTCTCCAACTCCAGTCTCACATCGACGGCACCCGTTTTCACTGATTCACGTTGCCGTGACATGTCTAGCACGATGAACGGGTGAGCCTGAAATGTAGATCTGTTCACAATGGGTTGCGGAGAATCACGGTCGTAAAACGAATGTTGGAAACGGGCGTACGCTTCGTACAACTCGGAGATTTTCCCAAATTTCAAATCGAATTGCATGCTTTGCAGCGGGAAAACCTCGTCATTTAAATAGAGTTTCGCGTCCCTGAGGTTCGCACTACTGGGGAGGGACATGCTCGCAGTTATCTGGTTACGTTGTTTGGTGTACAACCCCACGATCAAATAACGGGGTTTGTGAATTTGAGTCGAAACTTTGACGTTCCACGAAATTTTGGAAGATGGTGGGAGTTGCGGGTACTCGTGGAGCTCATGACAGCGAAATGGCAGGTAGAAAGTTGGATCGCTGGCTAGCTGCTTGTACATTCTGGCACGTTCCTCGTCTGAAAGCTTAATTTGTGGGACAACCCACGATATCTTGTCCAGAATGAGAGTGGAGGCGGCATTATCCGGATCCCCCTTGAATAGGTTATAATCGTTAGAGGCCCTCATCAAGACCAATTCCTGAGACGTGTTAATCAAAACCTTCCGCACGTCTTCAAAGAGGCCGAAAAAAAACTTTAGGGGGACGCATGCCGAGAAATATCTTATTCCCGAAACATCCTTTACGATAGAATCTGGTGCGACATCTCCCTCATTGGGATTAGAAAATCCTGAGTTTTCGAGGCGTGGGAGATCGCTTGGCGTAAAACACGCCAGAGTCTTTAGAGTCGATACGACCCCGGGTGTCCGCACAAACTCGATTTCCTGCCCATTGAGTCTGTAGGAGGCAGTGTCGAAAAGATGTCCGAAAGGCAGGGACACGAGGTTTGGGAAATTGACCGCCGTGTTTTTGTTAATACGGCCCTCTAAATGGAGGTACGACATGTAGGGTGCCGTAATGACATCCGCCTGATTGATGGCAATTCGAATTTCATCGTTGTACGACAACGCGCTCGAATTGAACGGTTGGTAATGGTACATTGAAAAGCTTTATATCCGGTCATCAAAGTGTGGCATTTCATCAACGGTCAAAATTTCGTCCATGGCGAAAAACCTGGAAACCAAGATGCCTGAGGTATCGGGCGTTTGAGGAATTGAGAGCTTTCAGCCTTAAAGACGAGGGTGACGGTAATAGCCTGCTAGACTGACCCGTCGAGAGTGAGCGGTAATCGGCCATTAACCCATTTGTACCCATGATCCCCAATTGGGACTTCCGACTTTTATCGTCCCTAGGTTGGCAGCAGTGAGTGATACCTTATCACTCAGCGTCCTAGGCGAACCCCTAACCTCTCCTAAAAGTGCTCAACCCATGTGTTTCGATTCTGAGTGCATTTCATGTTTTCAATCATCATCTGAAGAGTGAAAACCTACGGTAAGTAAAACCGAAAAACGTTACCTACTTTTGAAAATCTGTTGAATGTTACCTACTCAATCGTTCAACATGATATTGTTGTATGTCTCCACAAATATGTTCAGGATTGAAGAAAAAATACTAGTTTGTCACATCATTGGTTACGGCATGCTATAATGTCTGTTTTATGCTGATCCCCATTTGGGGATCATGGGTAACAGCGACTTACAAGATGCGGTAAGCTTGACTCCACCTCTTGACATGTATCTTTGATTGTTTCATTCACAGATATGAAGGTGAAACAGTATTGGACTCTCAATGAGCTTCAAGATGCCATGCAGGACCCCGATTTTCTGAATCAATTTGAAGACGAAGGCGGAATAGATGAAGAAGCGGATCACATTGACATCGTACAGCTGCCACCACAAACTGTTGACGTAGTTTCAGACAACGAGGAGGTCGACGAGGATGATTTGCTCGATGATTCTCCACCAAAGGACGTCCCAGGTACCCTCGAAATCCACACCAACGTTCCTTTAGATTCCCCTGATGACAGTGTTGTCGTTGATACTGAATCTGGACCAAGCTCATCTAACAATGAAGTACCTAGTCCAAACCAACTCCCTGAACGTCTAGACTCAGGAAAAAACTCAAGTCCCCGGACTTGTCCATCTACCTCAAGATATAAGAAAAACTTGAAATTCAAAAGTAGTTGGAAGTGCAAAAATCCTGATTTCCAGAAGAGTTTTGGTAGACCAGAAAATGTTCAGCACAGAAGAGAAGGCTTATGCGAGCAGTTGAAGGGAAAATCTGCAGTTGAGCTTTTCGAGCTGTTTTTCACCGAGGACGTGTTGCTGAACATTGTGAAAGAAAGTGTCACTTATGCTACTCAACAAAATAGACACAATTACAACTTCTCGGTCGACTGCTTACGAAAATTCCTCGGAATTCTCCTGTTCACCGGGTACCATCATTTGCCACGAGAGAGACTGTATTGGAGTGAGGATGATGATTATAATATTCAGATCATTCGTCAATGTATGCCACGTAACAGATTCGATGAGATAAAACGGAACTTGCACTTCAACGATAATTCAATTTTGAAGGGAGAAAAGAAGAATCATCCTAAATGCTTCAAGATTGAGCCAATTATGAAAACTATTAGTAATAAATTTCTTCAGTTTGGGGTTTTCTCTGAAAATATCAGTATTGACGAGCAAATGATCCGCTACTATGGTCGTCACTTCATGAAGCAGTTCATAAGAGGAAAGCCAATTCGGTTTGGTTACAAACAGTGGGCTATGTGCTGTTCTGAAACTGGTTATTGCTACCGTTTTGAGTTGTATGAAGGTAAAAAAGATTATGAAAACCCTTCAGACGGTCTGGGTTCAACAGTTATTTTGGATAACATCTTGGCCATAGAAAATCCATCCGACCACGTATTCTATTTTGACAACTTTTTCACTAGTTTCTCTCTCATGAAAACATTGACAGATCACAATATAGCTGCAGTTGGAACTGTGCGTAGCAATCGTACTAACCAATGCCCCACCAAGACTGATGAGGTTTTCAAAAAAGAAAAAAGAGGTGCATTTGATTACCGATTCGATGATCAGAATGGTATAATGCTCGTTTTGTGGAAAGACAACAACCTTGTGCGCATCATGACAAACTGTCAAGGAGTGGAGAAAGTTGAAAAAGTCAAAAGATGGTCAAAGGAAAACAAGACTATGGTGAATGTTCCTCAGCCAAAATGTATCGCAACATACAACAAATGCATGGGGGGTGTTGACAAACTTGATTGGTTAGTGAATAAATACAGGACCAAAATACGAGGGAAGAAATGGTATTTTCCAATAATCACCCACCTTATAGACGTCTGTGTGGTCAACGCTCATGTTTTGCACAACATGGTGAACAACGAAAATCTGCCACTTCTGGAATTCAGGAGGCTCATAACAAGATCCTATCTGTACATACCATCCATTTCAAACCCCAAATTTCCGGGACGACCATCTTTGACGAAAGCTGCGGACAAGCGAGTTCCTCGAGAGATTAGAAAAAATCAGGAAGGTCATAACCTTGAGCGAACAGAGGGGGGAAAACAACGAAAATGTGCCGTGTGCAAGAAAAACGCTCGGAAACAATGCTCGAAATGTAACGTGGGAATACACTTACATTGTATGGCGTACTGGCATAAATAGTTATGAATTCGGTTATGGACATTGGATACGAACTGTATCATTTTTTATCTCAATTATTCAAGTCATTTTTCAATAATAATGTGATACAATTTACTAAGTCATAGCTTTTTGGCTCAGCTAGTCCAATAGCGGGTAGTTGGTAGAGAGACTTCTGTAATATATATTTTATTATACTATTGTTCACGAATTATATAATTATCTAAAATATATTATTATATGGTTTAAAGTTACCTATATTACTCTACTGCTTTGAATAATACACATTTTTGGCAATGATTTATGTTGTGGTTATTACATCTATGGTTGAGAGCAATCGTTGTCGCCACTGCCCATGATCCCCATTTGGGACTTTTTCGAAATTTTGAATTTACTCCATGATAATCGATTTTTTTTCTGAAATTCTATTTTTCCAGTGTTCATTGAACACAGTATGATCATTTAGAGTGGCAATCGTTGAAAAAAAAATTTTGGGGACTAATGGGTTAACGCTAATTTATACCTGTGAGAGCCGAAACGAAGTCCCATGGTGAAAAGTCGCTACAGGGGTCTCACTGCGGGTCGGTGAGTTAATGACGCAGGCCCGAGAGTATTCGACCAATATTATATCGGGGGCACTATCCAGCGACGATATTTAAAACGATAGTTTAATATTCATCCAAATTGTTCAGGGTTTTCCAGTTTTCATCTACGAGTTTAACTTCAATAAATGGGATCACATTCGAATTCAGCTCGTAATAAAGCGTCGGCGTTGGAGAGTGGATCAATTTATACCCAACATCGACCTCGGGTACAAAGGAAAGTGTCGTGAGTCCCTCCCGGGAACACTCCTCTAATATTTAAGTTCTCACCAACATTCTAACGCCAAACTTACTTTCCGCAAATAAAGACATGAGTGGGGATACGGGCGACAGAACCCAGGGTACACAACCTGGGGCCCCACCACCAACTCCCTACAGGGAGTTGGAGGGAGAGGCCTCCAGTTCCTATAAAACCCTGGATCCTGGAGCTCCAGCTTCATTCGACACTTCCTCTAACTAGCTCTCTCTCTTCTCTCCTCTACCTTGCTCCCCCTCTCAGATGATCGGTGGATTACCGCCGCCTGAGAATACCTTCTCCTTCCTTGTCTAGATGATCGGTGGACTACCGCCGCCTAGACAAGCACCTCCTCTCTCCAACCTAGATGATCGGTGGATTACCGCCGCCTGGGTAAATTCCTACACTCACCTCTATCACCCCTAACCCGGGCGTAGATGATCGGTGGATTACCGCCGCCTGCGCCTTTCCTTTCCTCACGCCACCGTGATGAAATTCTAAATTCATCACAGTGGTGAACCCCACGTACACACAACCTTCTTCCTTCTTTTCCCACCTCATGTGTCGCCCCCAGTCAAGTTCAGTTCGGTGTCCCCAATTTTAAATTCACAATTCAGTCAAACAAGTCAGTTTCAAATTCGCAATTTTTGGCCCACTCTCAACCGCTCGGCAATCACACAGCTCTCGCTTCTCCGCTCAGCCACGCACACCTCCGCTCCCGCAAATTGCGAATTTAAAATTCAAAACTCTCCAAATTTGAATTTTTAGTTACAACCTCAGCCATGGACCCGAACTCGCCGACGCCCCCACTCCTCCGGCCGGCCACACTACAGCCGCCAGCCGCTGCGACAACAGACGCACCAGCCGCAACCGACAATCCGTTCGCCACCCTCTCGCCACCTGACTCGTCCGCCTCGACTGCCGCCGCCGCCGACGTCATGACGGCCTCTGCGTCGTTTCCCCTATCACTTCCCCCATTTTATGCACATGACCCCGCTCTATGGTTTTTCCAGGTGGACGCTGCGTTCTCGGCCGCCAACATTCGCGGCCAGAAAACGCGCTACTCGCGCATCATCTCCCTGCTCCCATATGATATTCTCCTGCAAACGTCGGAAATCTCCCCCGACGCCGTCGCTGCGTACGATGACATCCGCAACCGACTCATCACCCTCTATCAACCTTCCAAAATCGCACGAGTCGCCGCCCTCTCGCAGCCACAACACCTCGGCGACCTCAAGCCCTCCCACCTCTACCGCCGGTTACGTCACCAGCTACAAGGGATAATGACGGCAGATATCGCGCGCACCTTCTGGCTGCGCGCCCTTCCCCACCCCATCCAGATGGCGCTCGCCAGCCACCTTGACGGTCCGGATGAACCCCTACTTCGCCTCGCGGACACAGTCCACGATCTCGCCGCAGCCGCCAGCGTCGGCGAAGTGCGCGCACCCCGCCACCCCCCGCCTCTACGTGACCGCACTGCATCACGAGAACGCAGCCGGCCCCCCTCCCTCGACAGGCGCCGACCCCTCTCAAACGAACGCCGCCGACCCCCCTCCACGGACCGCCGGCGCCAGCTGTTGCCCAACCGCCGACCCACCCCTCCTCGGGGACGGTCCCCAGCCGCTAAGCCCCCCTCCACCGCATCTCGCCCCACCAAAAGGGCGTACCTCCCCGCCGAACCACCCCACCGATGTTTCTACCACGTCAACTTCGGCGGGGAGGCGCGCAAGTGCCAACCCCCCTGCTCCTTCCCCTCCGGGCAGGGAAACGCGGACGCCCGCCGGTAAATCCGGTGGGCCCCCCTCCACGCCAAAACGGGGGGGACCACCACCACAACCCCCCCGCCCGCATTTACACTACCACCACCACCAAAACTCGCTACCCCTCCTACGCCGCCGCCACGGCCGCCAACCTCCCCAACGCGCCTAGCTACGCAGCCAAGGCCCTTCCCCCACCACCAACCGTTCCCCCACCCCGGAACGGCCCCTCCACGTCCACCACCAGGACCACCAACCTGCCGGCCAAGCCACACGGCGCCGCCAAACCCCTCACACTACCAACCACCGTTCCCCCACCCCGGAACGGCCCCTCCACACAACCCACCGTTCCCCCTCCCCGGAACGGCCCCTCCACACCTAACACCAAGACCGCCAAAACACTCGCCCCACCAACTACCGTTCCCCCACCCCGGAACGGCCCCACCACAACCGCCAACAGGGCCTCCAACCTTCCGGTCTCGCCTCGCGACGCCGCTACCACCCCCCCACCCCGGAACAGAAAAACACAGACCCACGTCTCGTTCGCAGAGGAGAAACCTTCACCGCCCCTCAACTATACCACCCCTCCTCCCAACCAGACGAACACACCCACCGCCTCCGCAATTTTGCCGCATTTAACGCCCACCCACCAACGACTCTTCCTAAAATGCAGCAAAACAAGCGTCCCGTTCCTAATTGACACAGGGGCGGCGCTCTCGATTTTCCCGAACGCGATCCTCCGTCGTCAGGCGCGCTGCTACCGTCAGCTTCTCTACGCCGCCAACGGTACCACCATCCCCTCGTACGGGACGTACCGCTCATCCATCTACCTGAGCGGACTCGCGTACGAGTGGGACTTCACCGTGGCGGACGTGGAGAAGGCGATCCTGGGGGCCGATTTCCTGGCATATTTCGGTCTCCAGGTGGACGTGAAAAACGCGCGCCTGATCGACCCCTCCACCAGCAAACTCATCCCGGGATATATCCATACCATTGACCGCCCCCCAACAAAATTCGAAGCCCTCCTCCAACAGTACCAACCCCAGCGCCGCCCCTCAGCACACATCTCCACGGTACAACATTTTATTGAGACCACAGGACCCCCAATTTCCGCAAAAGCCCGACGCCTCCACCCCCTACAACTCTCCCAGGCCCGTCAACACTTTGACAAACTCATTAAGGACGGAATAATCCGCCCTTCAAAATCCCCTTGGGCTTCACCACTCCACATAGTGCAGAAGCCCAATGGGGATATCCACCCCTGCGGCGATTACCGCCACTTAAACTCGAAGACGACGCCCGACCTCTACAATGTCCCCCACCTTCGAGATTTTTCCTCCCACCTCCACGGCGCGACAATATTTTCCACCCTCGATATTTCTAGGGCCTTCCACCACATACACATACACCCCCCCGATATCCCAAAGACGGCGATTATTACACCCTTCGGCCTGTTCGAATACGTGAAAATGGGTTTCGGCCTCCGGAACGCCGCTCAAACTTGGCAGCGCTACATGGATAGCATCCTACGAGGCCTCCCGTTCGTCTTCTGCTTCTTGGACGACATCCTGATCGCCTCCCGAAACCCCCAAGAACACCTTCAACATCTCAAACAATTTCTCGACATCTTCTCCGCCGAAGGCCTCCAGATAAATACAGACAAATGCGTCCTCGCCCAACCTTCAGTCCGCTGCCTCGGCCACCAAGTCTCTTCAAACGGAATCAAGCCCCAACCAGATAAGGTCCACGCTATTATGGATTTCCCCCAGCCCCGTACCGTTACAGAACTCCGCCGTTTCCTGGGTATGTTGAGCTTTTATCGTAGACACATAAAACACGCAGCACAACACCAACAACCACTCATACACGCCATCCCCCAGCCCGCCAAAAAAAATGATAATCGCCCCATAACCTGGACCCCCGAACTTACAACCTCTATCAAAATTTGTAAACAGGACCTAGTAGACGCCGCTCTATTAGCCCATCCCGACCCACACGCTCCCCTCTCCATCACAACCGATGCGTCCGACTGGGCCATCGGGGCAGTGCTCCACCAGCACACCGGCGCCACCCCCCAACCCCTCGGATTCTTTTCAAAAACCCTATCCCCAACCCAAAAAAATTACTCAACCTTCGACAGAGAACTCCTCGCCATCCACGAAGCCATCAAACACTTTCGTGACTTCGTGGAGGGCAGGCAGTTCTCTGTCATCACAGATCATAAGCCCCTAACTCACGCCCTCCTCCAGAACCGCAAATCCGCCTCCCCGCGTCGCCTCCGGCAACTCGAATTTATCGGACAATTTACGTCCGATATTCGATATCTGCCGGGGGCCGACAACTGCGTGGCGGACGCGCTGTCCCGTCCCACTCCCGCGCCGGTGGAGGAGTTACTGCCTTTCCCCTCCCCACAAGACCTACATTCCAAACAAAACCCAACTTCCGACCCCGCCCTATCCAATCTCATTTCTGCCTCCAAATTGGAACAGCTGCCGCCCCTCGGTCTCTGGTGCGACGTAACGGCCGATACGCCGCGCCCTTACGTCCCACCGGAGCTGAGGAGGCAGTTGTTCCTCCACTACCACTCCCTCCACCACCCCGGCATCCGGGCGAGCCGAGACCTTATCAAAACGCGGCACTTCTGGCCCCACATGAATACAGATATTCGTACCTGGGTTCTAGGGTGCCAGAAGTGCCAGCAATTCAAAGTCTCGGCTCACCCCCATGTACCTCCTCAACCCATTCCCGACTCCCTCCCGTGGGAACACGTCCATTTAGATCTGGTCGGCCCTCTTCCCCCCTCCGAGGGGAAGAGGTACTGCCTCACCATGATCGACCGTGCGACCAACTGGGTCGAGTGCATTCCACTCGCCCACATCACCGCGGACGCCGTCGCCGCGGCCTTCCTCAATCAATGGATCAGCCGCTACGGTTGTCCGCGGACACTCACGGTCGATCAGGGGAGGCAGTTCGAATCAGCCCATTTTTCCGACCTGCTCCGTTCCCTCGGGATCCAAAAAATCCGCACCACTCCTTATCACCCCCAATCCAACGGGAAAATAGAGCGGTGGCACTCGGTCCTTAAACAAGCTATATCCACATCAGCCACATCCCCCTCCTGGACCAAAACTCTTCCTTACGTATTATTAAGCCTCCCCACCTCCGCCCGTCCTTCAGACAACACAAGTCCCGCGCAAAATGCATTCAAAGATCCCCTCCGTTTACCAGCCGATATTTTCACTCCACCTCACACACCGTCAGTTAACAGGGAACCGCTACGCACAACAACACCGACAAACGACACAAGTTACCCCAAAAGATTTTTCACCGCCACACACATGTACCTGCAAGAGCCCGGCATGCATAAAACCTTTCAACCACTTTATGCCGGGCCCTTTCAAGTCATCCGCTCCACACAAACCACCGCAACCCTGTTAATTGACGGGAAACCCCACACAGTCCCGTTAGCCAGGTGTAAACCCGCGCCTGTGCTCCCTCATCCAACAAACCCTATCAGTCTCCCGCCGTCCGTTCGCAATGACACATCGCCTCTTCCCGATGCACCCGTCACCTCCGTCGCCGTTTCCGGATTTCGATTCGGATCCGGAAATGGCGGCCATACTCCGGGACGTTTTCGTCCCGGATCCGCTATCCCCCCTACCCTCCTCGCCCGGGCCCCCATCACCGCTTTTCCATACTCCGCCACGGATTACCGGATTACCTCCCCGGCCCCGGCGGTGGAAGTACCCCCAGTGGCAGATACTACGCGAATATCGCGCAGCAAAAGCCACCGGGGTACACCCTCCTTACATCCCCATCGACCCCCTCATGTCCACCATTCTCCACGAGTTCCGCCTCGCGGAACTCATGCCCCCCCCACCCCCCATTCAAATCAAACCCCCCCCCCAGTAAACTGCCCCCCACCTCCCGAAGTTCAAACTCCCGCCCCCCCAAATTTCAACCCCCCACTTTTCGATTTTCGACCCCCCCGACGTTCAGTTCCCCCAACCACCCCCCGAAATCATCAAACCCCCAACACCCCCTACCCCCCCACCACCGCCGGGGATATCCCCAATAGTTCCCGCCGGGACAAAACGGCCCGGGCGGCGAAACGGACGGAGGGAGCGTCCCCGCATCCCCCGCGTCCCGGCGGCCCAGTCACCCGCCCCGCTATGAGCAATCACGGCGGGGCCTTGAGATCGCGGGACAGTGCTTGTGTCACATGTATCCACACGCACTGTACCGCCTCTCACAGCCCCGCCGTGGCCGCCCCATCGCCGCCGCCACATCGCCGGGACGCCCCCACACTTCGCTTACACCACACCCACACCCATCCACACACCACATCCTATCCACACCCAGGGAACGGCGGACTTCCACCCCCCTTCTATTGTACCCCCTCGACCTTGTAAATAACCTGTAAATACTTTGTAAATAACTATAACTACCTATTATACCCAACTATCTACTGTATCTCGCTATAATTATCATACATCACCCATTGTAAATACTCAACATCAACCATTGTACCATCATACTCCCCGTCAATCATTGTAAATACCTATTGTATCTCGCTCTAACTATCATCCATCACCCATTGTACACACTCAACATCAACCATTGTAACCACCCTTAGCCTAAGTATATATCCACCTAGCTTTAAGAACATGGTCTTCAACCCCACTTCTGTATGACTGCGCCCTCAGCCCCTGTCACCTTGCGCCTTCAGCCCTTCTCGCCTTTGGCCTTCAGCCCCACTTATGTTTGCTATAACCCTCAGCTCCTGTTACCTTGCGCCTTCAGCTCCACGAATCTTGGTTCTAACTGGGGGGACCTCTGTCGTGAGTCCCTCCCGGGAACACTCCTCTAATATTTAAGTTCTCACCAACATTCTAACGCCAAACTTACTTTCCGCAAATAAAGACATGAGTGGGGATACGGGCGACAGAACCCAGGGTACACAACCTGGGGCCCCACCACCAACTCCCTACAGGGAGTTGGAGGGAGAGGCCTCCAGTTCCTATAAAACCCTGGATCCTGGAGCTCCAGCTTCATTCGACACTTCCTCTAACTAGCTCTCTCTCTTCTCTCCTCTACCTTGCTCCCCCTCTCAGATGATCGGTGGATTACCGCCGCCTGAGAATACCTTCTCCTTCCTTGTCTAGATGATCGGTGGACTACCGCCGCCTAGACAAGCACCTCCTCTCTCCAACCTAGATGATCGGTGGATTACCGCCGCCTGGGTAAATTCCTACACTCACCTCTATCACCCCTTAACCGGGCGTAGATGATCGGTGGATTACCGCGGCCTGCGCCTTTCCTTTCCTCACGCCACCGTGATGAAATTCTAAATTCATCACAGAAAGTATTACGTTCGAGGGGCTCTCGTTAAAGTATGACCCTTTTGCCAAATTACACGATACGTTGATCGAGTTGAAAGGATCAATTTTAGCTGGGGAGGGAGCTGTATGGCGCTTTCTGCGGGGGAGAACAATAGGATCGGTAAAACCCAAAATTGGCCCTATGCTGTGTGGAATCGAAAAATCTATATCCAGATTACTTTTCAACCTAATCCTCCCGCTGGTCGGGATAAGATCCCAGGACAAGACACAATCTGCAGCTGTGAAAATCTCGTTCATAAACACCTGCTCACCAGCCGCCAGTTTATCCTTCTGTTGTTCTAAAAACTCCTTAATCCTGGTGAAAATACTATTCATATCGTAAGCCCCCGAGGGAAAAATCAGCATTTCCCTCATACCGTCAAATTTAAAAGTGTCGTTTACACCTGTTACTATGTTGCAGAATGAATTATAAGTGAATATAGATAAGACACCAATTGAAAATTTCCCCTCACCCAGTTCGATCGGTGGGAAAAACGACTGGCGCAAAACCTTTCCACTACCGCTTAAAGTTATTCCTGTTGACATCTTATTGCCAGATGATACAGGGTTAAATGGCCGCAGTGAAAGCAACTTGAATCAGCAATGAGCTGATGGGATATGACGCTGAACCAGATGTGACGTGTATTTAAATGGTCCACCAGCTCCGAGGGTGGTGGAAGTCCGTACGGGTCGTAGTAAATTGCAATGTTATTCGTGTACGTCACTCCGCACCAGTGGGTGCCATTTGATTTTAAATCCCCGAGTTCAACACGAATTTGCGTCCTTCATTAACTGTAGGTATTATTCGGTGCTGTGGGAGTTCGTCCAGCATGAAAACACCGTCAAAAACGTGTTTCCATGCGGGGTGATGTGAGAGAAAATTAAACATATCTCTGGCGGATAGAGGCTCGTCGGGCAATTTTTTTAACATTTGGTATAATGCCATAAAATTGCACCTCGACCCCTCCTTACCCCCCGACGCGCCACATAGGCGCCACGCGTCGCAATTTGCGGTCTTGGCGAAATGGCTTTCGAGGGAGTGGGCCCCCTTTTTTTGCGGGGGCGGTACCGTTTTCGTGTTCCCTTTTTTGGAACCGGCATAGACGCCTCCTGTAAACGGGCCAGCTGCCCCGATTTCCGACGCACCAGCCTCCCCCCCAACAACATTTTTCCCTTCATCGCCGCGGCAACTGCCGACGCACCTATTTTTTCGAGGAATGACGAATCGGAAGATTTTATGCGATCTACCGCCGCACTAAATAGCCTCTGATCAGCAACACGCCTTGCGGACGAATCCTTAGAATTTGCATACGCGATATCATGCGATTTACATGCGGCATCCAGAGGGTTCTTCGGCTGAATGTTCTGCTCAATCTGATACTCCAAATCGTTCCCAGGACCACAGTAATTCAGACCGGGTAAAGTCAAATTAAAAGGGTTGTGATCGATCAAGTAATTAATTAGTCCTTTACCACGACGGTGTTCCATCGAACTGGTGTATATAATCCCCTGATACCGTTTTATATACACATTTTCCGTCGGCACACCCATGGAAAAACTGCGCGTGAAAACAATTGGGGTAAAATTCGCCCCTGTACGCAATTACGATGATGGTTACGCCGGGGAGGGTGGTGAAAGTGGCAGTCAAAACCGCCATGGTCTACTGCTACCCAGCGACTTGAGAATTCTGATGGTTGGTGCCACTGGAGCCGGTAAATCCAACTTCCTCCTTCACCTTTTGATTGAACCGAACGGAATTCGTTTCAAAAACCTGGTCTTAATATCTATCAGTCACGAACAACCCAAGTATAAAATACTCGAGAATATACTTTCTCACGTACCTACCTCAAATACGTTTCGAGAAAATATCTACGAGAGAACAATTTCAACTGTATTGTGACAGCCAAGAGGGGGGTGAGGTAACACACTCCTGATTTTTGATGATATGCCCGTACAGCAGAGTAGCGAATTTCACGATATATGCGAAAATATTTCACTACTGGGCGCCATAGGCATGTGGATACGGTATTGCTATTTCAGAGCTACGCTGCCGTACCTAAAAACGCCATTCGCGAGCAGGTGAATATGTTATTCATATTCCGGCAAGATGGGCGAAATTTACAATTAATTTATCGGGATCATCTCTATCAGGAAATTCACTTTGCCAAATTTGTCAGCATGTGCAACCATGCGTGGAATTCTAAGGGTAAATTCGGGTGTTTGATCGTCGACAAGACGAGGGGTTTGAACAATGGGCGGTTTAGACGCTCGATGACCGAGTACTACACCCATATAAATAATGAAGAATAGGCACCATAGCCCTCAGTCTCCAACATGGCCCGCAACACTTTAAGCGAGCTTACTCGAGCCAAGAAGGCGCTCAAATTGAAATACAGCCAGATACAAAATCAAATCGGTACATACCCGCCATACGGGATCTATTCAAAACTTGAAGATTTGACACCTTCCGCTATGTCTACCGGGGAACGGCGACGGAGGGGCAATCTGGTCGAGAAAGTAACTCAGACCGAGAGACCTTCTACTGCCACGCAGACTGATATGGCTAGCGTATCCACTCAGACCGACGAGCCAATATTAACCTATCATTCCGTTGAAGAGCGAGATCCCCTAGAAACCAGTATCAAAGAAGAGCCTCGTTCAACTCGGCAAATTCCGTCTTTCCCAGATGAGGAGGAAAGCTTCGAGTATGCCTCTACCCCGATCGCAGAGTCACGCTCCAAAGGTCAGGTATATAGAAGTAGCATTGAAGATTTTGCGGGTGAATCACCCCCTATACAACCGACCACATCGAGTACGCCCATGGCCGAAGTACCCATCTTTGAAGAAACTACAGTGGCCCCCTCGGAAGAATCCCCGCCAATGGGCGAGAAAAATTTGCAGGCCAAAATCATAGCCGAACTGCGATCATATACCAACACTCCGCAGGGGCGTGAGAAAGTTAAGGATTACCTGGCTAATTTTCCCGTGCACGCGCGTCCCTATATAAAATATTTAGCTAGTGGTGTGGAGAGTGCTCAAATAAAGGATAAATTTGATTTCATCTATGGACCGAAAGTATCTTCAAACGGGGGTGTTACGCAGGGGTCCAAGAACATCAGATTCGAGATCGATGTCATTCAAGTTGGAAATAAAATTTATCCCGGTACGCGCAGGCTTTATCAGTTAATCTTTTTGAAAGATCCAACGTTTGAGGAACAGGATTTTGACCATTATGAGCAGATAGTACGCGCAACTAGTGTCGCGCATCACGGGTATTCGAAATTACGCGAACTAAATCGTTTCGGTGGTGTCAAATATACGAAAATTATATCGAAAATTTACCCCCCCGTCAAACCAAGACAACCAAAAATGGGCAAAGGCCTGGAGACAAATCTGTCGTGAGTCCCTCCCGGGAACACTCCACTACAACCTTAAAGCTCTCACCAATATTCCTATGTAAAAATTACCTTCCGCTAATAAACATCTGAGTGGGGAGACAGGCGACAGAATCCGGGGGACACAACCTGGTGCCCCACTACCAGCTCCCAACAGGGAGCTGGAGGGAGAGGACTCCAAGTCCTATATAACCCCGGATCCTGGAGCTTTAGCTTCATTCGACACTTCCTCTAACCAGCTCTCTCTTCTCTCTCTACCTTCCTCCTCCCAGATGCCTGGTGGTATCCGCCGCTCTGGGAATTCACCTCCTACCTTCTCCTCTTGTCTACATCGGTGGATATCCGCCGCCTAGACAAGCACCTTCCTTCCTTCACCTACATCGGTGGATTACCGCCGCCTAGGTGAATTTCCTTCCTCTCGCCTACATCGGTGGATTACCGCCGCCTAGACGAGATTCCTTCCACTCACCTACATCGGTGGATTACCGCCGCCTAGGTGAATTTCCTTCCTCTCACCTACATCGGTGGATTACCGCCGCCTAGGTGAAATTCCCTCGCTCTCATCTATTCACTCCTTCACGCCACCGTGATGATAAAATTTAAATTCATCACAGTGGTGAACCCGACGTTCATCCAACCTTCTCCCTTCCTCCCTTCTTACCAACTCATGTGTCGCCCCAGTCAAGTTCGGTGTCCTGCATTTTAAATTCACATTTAAAATAGTCAGTATAAATTCGCAATTTTTTGGCCCACCCGCATCCGCTCACACAACTCTCAACTCTCCGCCGCATACAAATCCGCTGCCGCAAATTGCGAATTTTAAAATTCAAAACCTCACCCAATTTGAATTCTGTTTACAGACACCTCAACCATGGACCCGAACTCGCCGTCACCGCCGCTCCTCCGGCCATCCCTGCTGCAGCCGCCGACCGCTGCGACATCTGACGCAACCGACAACCCCTTCACCAGCCTCTCGCCGCCCGGCTCTACCGCATCCGCCGCCGCCGCTGCCGCCGCCGCTGCAGCTGCCGCACACGCCGCCGCCGACGTCACGACGGCCTCGGCGTCGTTCCCGCTGTCGCTGCCCCCCTTCTACACGCACGACCCCGCACTCTGGTTCTTCCAGGTCGACGCTGCGTTTTCTGCCGCCAACATCCGCAGCCAGCGTACCCGCTACTCCCGCATCATCTCTCTGTTACCGTATGAGATCCTCCTGCAGACGTCGGACATCTCCCCCGACGCCACGGCCGCCTACGACGACCTCCGCGCCCGCCTCATCAGCTTATACCAGCCCTCCAAGATCGCACGTGTCGCAGCGCTGTCCCAACCCCAACATCTCGGCGATTTGAAGCCCTCCCACCTGTACCGTCGCCTACGTCATCAGCTACATGACGTCGTGACGGCCGACATCGCTCGAACGTTCTGGCTGCGAGCCCTCCCCCACCCCATCCAGATGGCGCTCGCCAGCCACCTCGACGGACCACACGAGCCGCTACTTCGTCTAGCCGACACGGTTTACGACCTCGCCGCGGCCGCCAGCGTCACGGAAGTCGCCGCACCCCGCACCCCCACCCCACGCAGGGACCGATCGCCGTCGCAAGAGCGCCGTCGGCCCCCCTCCCTCCACCGGCGCCGCTCCCTCTCCATCGATCGCCGGCCAGCCCCCTCCTCGGACCACCGACGCCAGCGCTCGGCCGACCGCCGCACCGTCTCCCCCACCCAGCGACGGAGGGGGAGGTCCCCAAACACGACGGCCCCCTCCAACTCCGCGCGCCCCACCAGGACCTACCTCCCAGCGGACCCCCCCCACCGATGTTTCTACCATGTGAACTTCGGTGGGGAGGCCCTCAAATGCCAGCCCCCCTGCTCCTACTCCTCCAAGCAGGGAAACGCGGACGCCCGCCGGTAAATCCGGCGGGCCCCCCTCCTCGCCAACACGGGGGGGACCACCACCAACCCCTCCCCGCCCGCATTCACACCACCACCACCAAACCTCGCTACCCCTCCTACGCCGCCGCCACGGCAGCCAACCTTCCGGCCACCACTAGCGCCGCCACTACCGTTCCCCCACCCCGGAACGGCCCCTCCAAGCCCGCCTCCAGGGCAGCCAACCCTCCGGCCACCACTAGCGCCGCCACTACCGTTCCCCCACCCCGGAACGGCCCCTCCAAGCCTGCCTCCAGGGCAGCCAACCCTCCGGTCGCCACTAGCGCCGCCGCTACCGTTCCCCCACCCCGGAACGGCCCCTCCAAGCCCGCCTCCGGGGCAGCCACCCTCCCGGCCGCCACTAGCGCCGCCGCTACCGTTCCCCCACCACGGAACGGCACCTCCTCCGACACCGCCCCCAAGACAACCACCCCTCCGGCCGCCACTCGCGCCGCCGCTACCGTTCCCCCTCCCCGGAACGGCAAAAAAACGCCCCGCGTCTCCTTCGCGGGGGACCAACCACCGCCATCGCATCCGCCCAACACCTCGGGCGAACCAAGCCCCCCCCCCTCCGACTGAATCCACCACCTCAGCAATTTTACCTCACTCCGCCCCAGCTCACCAACGCCTGTTCCTGAAATGCTCGAAAACGCACGTCCCGTTCCTCGTCGACACAGGGGCGGCGCTCTCCATATTCCCCAATAATATTCTCCGGCGACAGGCGCGTTGTTACCGACAACTCCTCTACGCCGCCAACGGTACCACCATCCCCTCGTACGGGACGTACCGCTCATCAATTCATATGAGCGGGCTCGCGTACGAGTGGGAATTTACCGTGGCGGACGTAGAGAAAGCTATCCTGGGGGCCGACTTCCTCGCATATTTCGGCCTCCAGGTAGACGTCCGTAACGCGCGCCTGCTCGACCCCTCCACCCAGAAACCCATCCCCGGGTTCATTCATGCGGTGGATCGGCCCCCGTCCCAGTTTGAACAACTCCTCCTCCACTACAAACCCCAGCGCCGCCCCTCAGCTCACATCTCACAGACCCAGCACTACATAGAAACCTCTGGCCCCCCAATATCCGCAAAAGCACGACGCCTCCACCCCCTCCAACTCTCACAGGCACGCAAACACTTTGATCTTCTCATCAAGGAAGGCATTATCCGTCCCTCCAAATCCCCGTGGGCTTCTCCACTACATATTGTGCAGAAGCCTAACGGGGATATCCGCCCCTGCGGCGACTACCGCCGCCTCAATGCCCGAACAACCCCAGACCTTTACAACGTCCCGCATCTCCGGGACTTCTCTTCCCACCTCCACAACACAACCATCTTTTCCACACTCGACATCTCTCGTGCCTTCCATCACATTCACATCTACCCCCCTGACGTTCCTAAAACAGCTATCATCACCCCTTTCGGCCTGTTCGAGTATATCAAAATGGGTTTCGGCCTCCGTAACGCTGCCCAAACATGGCAGCGTTACATGGACAACATACTACGAGGTCTACCCTTCGTCTTCTGTTTTTTGGACGACGTACTGATCGCTTCCCGGGACCAAACGGAACACCTCACACACCTGAAACAGGTTCTTGACATCTTCGCCGCCGAGGGCCTCACCATAAACGCTCTGAAATGTGTCCTCGCCCAACCCTCCGTCCGCTGCCTCGGCCACCAGGTTTCGTCCGAAGGAATAAAACCCCTACCGGACAAAGTGCACACCCTCACCGATTTCCCACAACCCAACACTGTCTCAGAACTCCGCCGTTTCCTGGGTATGTTGAACTTTTACCGTAGACACATCAAACACGCAGCACAACACCAACAACCACTCATACACGCTATCCCACAACCGGCGAAGAAAAACGATAAACGCCCCATTTCCTGGACCCCCGCCCTCACAACCGCCTTCCAACAATGCAAACAGGACCTAGTTGACGCCGCTCTATTGGCCCATCCCGATCCCCATGCCCCCCTCTCCATCACCACAGATGCGTCCGACTGGGCCATCGGGGCAGTACTCCACCAACACACCGGCGCCACCCCCCAACCTCTCGGCTTTTTCTCTAAAACTCTGTCCCCCACACAAAAAAATTACTCCACCTTTGACAGAGAACTCCTCGCCATCCACGAAGCCATCAAACACTTCCGTGACTTCGTGGAGGGCAGGCAGTTCTCTGTCATAACCGACCACAAGCCCCTCACCCACGCCCTCCTCCAAAACCGAAAATCAGCCTCCCCCCGTCGCCTCCGGCAACTCGAATTTATCGGACAATTCACGTCCGATATTCGTTATTTGCCGGGGGCCGACAACTGCGTCGCCGACGCGCTCTCCCGCCCCACCCCTGCGCCGGTGGCGGAGTTACTGCCCTTCCCTTCCCCGCAAACCCTCAAAAACCACCAAACTCCTACTTCCGATCCCGCACTTTCCAATCTCATCTCCGCCTCAAAATTGGAACAGCTGCCTCCCCTCGATCTCTGGTGCGACGTATCGGCCGATACACCGCGCCCGTACGTCCCACCGGAACTGAGGAGGCAGTTGTTCCTACATTACCACTCCCTCCATCATCCCGGCATTCGGGCGAGCCGGGACCTCATCAAGACGCGGTACTTCTGGCCCCATATGAACACGGATATACGTACCTGGGTTCTTGGGTGCCAGAAGTGCCAGCAATTCAAGGTCTCGGCTCACCCCCATGTACCTCCTCAACCTATCCCCGATTCTCTCCCGTGGGAACACGTCCACTTGGATCTGGTCGGCCCTCTTCCCCCCTCCGAGGGGAAGAGGTATTGCCTCACCATGATCGACCGTGCGACAAATTGGGTAGAGTGTATCCCACTCGCCCACATTACCGCGGACGCCGTCGCCGCGGCCTTCCTCAATCAATGGATCAGCCGCTACGGCTGTCCGCGGACACTCACGGTCGATCAGGGGAGGCAATTTGAATCAGCCCACTTCGCCGACCTGCTCCGTTCCCTCGGGATTCAGAAAATCCGCACCACTCCTTATCACCCTCAATCCAACGGGAAAATAGAGCGGTGGCACTCGGTCCTCAAGCAAGCCATCTCCACATCAGCCACTTCCCCTTCATGGACCAAAACCCTCCCCTACGTTCTACTTAGCCTCCGCACTTCCGCCCGTCCTTCAGACAACACAAGTCCCGCACAACACGCTTTTCGAGACCCTTTACGTTTGCCAGCCGACATCTTCACCCCACACCCCACCCCGTCAATTAACAGGGAACCACTCCGCACAACAACACCACACAACGACACCACCTATCCCACACGTTTTTACACAGCCACTCACATGTACTTGAAGGAGCCCGGCATCCACAAAACATTTTCACCTCTCTACGCCGGGCCCTTCCACGTCATCCGCTCCACAAACACCACGGCTACCCTGTTAATTGACGGGAAGCCCCACACTGTACCCCTCGCCCGATGTAAACCAGCCCCCGTCCTCCCAGACACTTCGCCCCACACCACTCACCCGACCACCCCTACACCACAAACGCCACACATCACCTCCATTTCGCCCGCCGGACCCCAACGTCGCCACCCACCCCCGCGACGTCCCGGGTACCGGCTCCCACCGGCTCTTCCCCTTCACCACCGCCCCGGCAGTGAAGGGGCCCCTCTGTCAGTCTTCACTAACGTGAAGACTGTTAGAGGGAGTCGCCTCCCTCACCCCATCACCTCACCATCATTACACACTCACCACATTACACTGCACACTATCCACACCCAGGGAACGGCGGATTTCACAACCCCGCTCCGATCTGTCTCCCCTGAAACCGTACCTAAAAATTGTAAATACTACCTGTAAATACCTTGCACCTGTAAATATCTAGCTATCTAACATACTATCTAACTATCACTCCTCTTATCATCATCATCGAACTCATCACCTTTGTAAATGTTGTCACTTCATCAAATTTTTCATCACACCCTCCTTGTACATATGTTTCCCATCATCAAATTTCGTCTACTTACATCTACTTACATCTACTTACGTCTACTTATATCTACTTATGTCTACTTATGTCTCCTTACGTCTACTTTTTGTCTACTTAGCCCTACTTATGTCTACTTATGTCTACTTATGTCTACTTATCCTACTACTTGTATATCACCCTAGATTTAAGACACCTCCGGTCACTCTTCTGCCTTCAGCACTGCAATTGTTTGTTTCAGCCTTCAGCTCCTGTATCCTTGCGCCTTCAGCTCCCCTTTTTGTTTCCGCAGCCCTCAGCCACTGTAAACTTGAGCCTTCAGCTACCTCAAACATTGGTTCGAACTGGGGGGACCTCTGTCGTGAGTCCCTCCCGGGAACACTCCACTACAACCTTAAAGCTCTCACCAATATTCCTATGTAAAAATTACCTTCCGCTAATAAACATCTGAGTGGGGAGACAGGCGACAGAATCCGGGGGACACAACCTGGTGCCCCACTACCAGCTCCCAACAGGGAGCTGGAGGGAGAGGACTCCAAGTCCTATATAACCCCGGATCCTGGAGCTTTAGCTTCATTCGACACTTCCTCTAACCAGCTCTCTCTTCTCTCTCTACCTTCCTCCTCCCAGATGCCTGGTGGTATCCGCCGCTCTGGGAATTCACCTCCTACCTTCTCCTCTTGTCTACATCGGTGGATATCCGCCGCCTAGACAAGCACCTTCCTTCCTTCACCTACATCGGTGGATTACCGCCGCCTAGGTGAATTTCCTTCCTCTCGCCTACATCGGTGGATTACCGCCGCCTAGACGAGATTCCTTCCACTCACCTACATCGGTGGATTACCGCCGCCTAGGTGAATTTCCTTCCTCTCACCTACATCGGTGGATTACCGCCGCCTAGGTGAAATTCCCTCGCTCTCATCTATTCACTCCTTCACGCCACCGTGATGATAAAATTTAAATTCATCACAAAATCCATTATTAAATTAAGAGCTGCTGGACCACAATGGTATAAGCGGTGGGTAGGTTCCGTTATATGCCCCCAATTCTTAAACATTTTTCTATTAACTTTAAACCTTATAAAAATGATGTAGTCGAGTAACTGAACTAACATTCCATCAATCAACAAGGATTTACAGGTATTCCGGTCAGTATTGTTATCGCTGTTATCTTATCTTTCTCGGGAATTCCGAATCTATTCAGAAGTCCCAAACAACCTGCTCATTCACGGGATAGTTTCTGGGATTGTTTATCTTGTTTGAGATGCGAGCGCTAGCGAGCATCCAGATCGCTTGACAATGCGAGCGGCGGTTTAAAGTTAATAGAAAAAAATTTAAGAATTGGGGGCATATAACGGAACTTACCCTAAGCGGTCCAGCCGCCTCGCGAGAAACACCTCCCGTGGTGAGAATTAGCGACCCCAACACTCTCGTTCAAGCACTTAAATTGTACCTATCGGCAGTTAGCGGCGGGAATTTGTATTTGCAATCACACGCAGATCGTGTTATTACACGCCTCAACCATCTGGGTTACATCGCCTGAACGGAGAAAAAATGAGTCGAACACAATCGATGAGGTTGAAATTCGATCGGTTTGGGCGCTCGAACCTACAAAACTACGTTTCCCAACACGTTCAGGAGCAAATTACCAAGCATATCGGCGAAGGACGCGTGGCAAATGATATACCCACGATCTTAGCCGATGTGATCTCCGCGATCAAAGCTGACAATTTGATCAGAACCCACGTTCAAGAGGAGATGAACAGTAGGGGGCCACAAACCTTACATACAAATACAGAAGCTGTAATCGATGCTTTGGGGGAAAATTACCTGCTTTTCGATAAGAGTGGAAGGGTAATTAACATTGGTGAAAGGACTATCGCAACTTCAGCTAAGCAGGATAGTTTTCTGGCGGATGAGCTCGTTACGAGGGACTACTTGTGGGCGAATGCAATATTTTATAGGCCCAAGCTGGGTGCCTACGACGGGAAATCACGGAAAATAATCAACGTGAGCGACCCGGTCGATGAGATGGATGCAGTTAATCTGCGGGCTGTAAGGAAGGAACTCGAGGTACTTAGGAACCAAATTGAGAATCAAATATCAAAATTAAAATCCACCAACAAACTGACGTAATTCTAGGAAGGAGTGGGAGTGGTGGGATTATTTAAATGGAACGAATTCGGCAATTTGATTAGTTTCGCCCGCAGTACCAACTCGTCTACTGCCTTGCGGTCGAAGATGAACCCACAAAGCGGTATTTTTCGCTACGTTTTGGACGTGGCGATGTCCCAATCGGCGCAGGGGGTTTATTATATACATGAATTGGCCGTTTTCCCAGTCTCGGAAGATTTCAGCGAGCTTGAGGGACGTCGTAGCCACTATGTGTTCAGACTCCCCCACCATCTGAGAGGAGACCCGCAAATTCGTTTTGCGGGTAGAAATATCCACGGATTAAGGCCGAATACCGGCACAGTGCCCTATTATCGAATGCGGGAAATCCTGCGAAGATATGCTTCCAGCGATAGAAGAATAATAAACCTCTATACGAAGGGTGTAGACAAAATACGGGCTTTGAGAATTGCCGCGGGCCTGGATCTGAACCTCATATTTATGAACATTGAGGAATTTGGTTCAAAGCCATATAGAATCCTGAGGGGGGGACGGCCAGCTGAGAATGATTTCTGCTCAACGCACGAGCGACTCCCACCCAAGTACAGAATTAATTGTTCGCTATTCAAGTCCCTCCTGATATTGAAATTTCTGGCGGGTGAAAAAATGGAATCAATGGATTATTTGGAAGAGGCGGGGGAGGGGGACGGGAGTGGAAACGAGGTGGGTTGATTTTCACCTAAAGGCCTATAAAATCGGAGAGCCTCGGAGTTTGGAATGTCCTGTCTCGGCAAAACAACTTTCACTTTCGATCGGACCTCCCGTCACAGAGAACCTTCACGCACAGAACCAGCTTGGAGGGATGTCGGAGACGGGGGGGGGGGGGGGTACCCCCCTACGCTCAGGTGAGCAGACCGAAGCAAGATACCACCCCGGTCATGATGGTAGGAGGAGGGACCTCGTGTGGAATCAGCCTGAAGTCTCAACTCCCACTCGAATCCATCACCCATCTTTTAATATGGAGATAAGGGGTGGTGGTTTGAGAATGTCCCTCTGCCATTGGATGCGGGGAGCGCCCCCCAGGTGAGGTAAGGTTTACCAACATTCCGAGTTATTCGTCTGAAGCCTGTCGCCAACGTTGTGTCATAGGGAGAGACTGCACTCAACCCGGTGGGGCGGGGAGAGAGGTCAAGAGTCCGAGACTGCATTACCACACCATCTAGGGGCGGAGCTCGAATACTATCATCTCACCTTTGGCGCCCCAGGCGAGGTAAGGTGGTCGTCTCGGCTGAGCGGAGCGCCGATCGGGAGGGGGTCAAGTTGTAGGAAGGCCGGACCCACAAACACAGGTAGGATGTGTGGGTTAGCGTGGCGAGGGGATTCACGGCGCGACTACAGTTCGAGACGATTCTCGCAAAAGTAAAAATGGGTATATATTCCAATTTTAAATAAAGTACTTGGCTGAGAAGCCTAGGGCAAATAGCGCAAATTATTACACTCAAAGACGGCCCTCCCTCATATACCCTACTCACGTTGGCAGTTGGTGCATGCGCGGGTCCATAATTGACAATCATGAGCCATAGATGGCCAAATGAACCTCGCCTTCAGCATCTTCACCGTGGTTTTGTTTCCTGGATGGGAGAGATTATGAACAGTGTCGAAGGCGGTACGACGAAAACGTGGGGTTATGAAAGGACGAACACGTCCTGTGGAGGTGTCACAGTAAACTGGGATAGTTGAATCAAACATACAGATTTTTGAGAGTCACAGTGACGAATCTGGTGTGAGGTGCGCCTGCAGCTCGGCATCAGACGCTTGTTCAGCTGCCAGCTGTCCCCAGTCAATAGTAGGTGGTGGTGAGACAGCATCTATTCGAGATAGCGTGTCAGCAACAACGTTTTCTTTTCCAGAAACATGACGTAGGTCAGTTGAAAACTAGCCCACCAAATCAAGATGACGGAGCTGACGAGGACTTGCCTTATCAGCCTTCTGCCTGAAAGCAAATGTTAGCGGTTTATGGTCCGTAAAAATGATAAATTCATGCCCCTCCAACATGTGGCGGAAATGCTTGATACCGCTGTAGAGCGCAAGGAGCTCACGGTCATAAGCACTATAGCCTTTTTGAGATGGGGAAAGCTTTTTGGAGAAAAAACCCAGGGGCTGCCAAGAGTTGTCAACCAACTGCTCAACTACAGCACCCATTGCGGACTCAGAGGCGTCGACAGAGATGGATAGTGGAACGCCATGTGTAGGGTGTGCCATGAGTGCTGCCTTGGACAAATTCTCTTTACACTTGTCAAATGCTGCTACGAGATCAGGGGTCCACCGGATGACAGTTTTGTCGCGTTTTTTGTTACCACTGTGAAGGTTGTGTAGGATTGCCTGATGTTCAGACGCCCTGGGGATGAAGCGACGATAAAAATTAAGCATCCCAAGAAATCTACGGAGTTCCGCGACAGTTCTTGGCAATGGGAAATCTTGGATGGCACGGACCTTATCTGTAAGTGGACGTGTACCCTCCTCTGAAATGAGGTACCCCACAAACTTGACCTCTGGCTGGGCAAAAACGCTCTTTGCCACATTGACAACAACACCATACTCTCGAAAACGATTGAACAGTTGCTCCAGGTGTTGTAAATGAGATCGTGGATCTGCCGAAGCCACCAGAATATCATCGAGGTAGGGATAGCAGAAATCAAGGCCACTAGTAACTTGATGTATGAATCGCTGAAACGATTGTGCGGCATTACGAAGTCCGAACGTCATGAAAGGAAATTCAAATAACCCAAAAGGAGTTATTATAGCGGTCTTTTCAATGTCAGCAGGCTCCATGGGGATTTGATGGTAGGCTCTGACCAGGTCGATCGTACTAAAAATTGTTTTGCCTGCCAATTGGTTAGAAAAATCTTGAATGTGTGGAAGTGGGTAACGGTCTGGGACTGTGTTGGCATTCAGTGCCCGATAGTCACCGCACGGGCGCCACTCCCCATTCTTTCTTGGGACCATGTGTAATGGTGATGCCCAACATGACTTGGAAGGTCGACAAATGCCCTGGTCTACCATGTATGAGAACTCGGCCCGAGCTATTGCCTCTTCCTCCGGACTGAGACGCCGGGGTTTGGCAAATATTGGCGGCCCTATTGTCTGAATATGGTGGGGGACATTATGAGGAGGTGTGCGCTTGCCGACGTTAAGAGGATTGGTCAGGTCTGGGTACTGCGCGACAAGTGTGAGGTTAGGAGAACCATCAACTACACGAACTGTAGAAATTGTGGAATGGTCCACTTGTTCGATTGCAGCAAGGGAGTGTAGGGATGTGAGGTTATCTACCAGACGACGGCCTTTGAGATCGACAAGAAGACCGAAGTGCTTCAAAAAATCAGCTCCAACAATAGGCTTGTCTACGTCTGCAACCATGAAAGGCCAGCGAAAAGCACGCCGCAACCCGAGGTCCAACTCTAATACTCGGCTGCCATATGTAGAGATCGTCGTCCCATTTGCTGCAAATAATTTGAAGTCGGGCACGGGAGGTTTCCGGAATTTGGATAGGTACTGGAGGAACAACTGAAATGTTCGCACCGGTGTCAACAAGCAATCGTAACCCTGTGGACTTATCGGTGACGAAGAGGCGACTGGTCAAAAGGGCCGCAGCATCAGTCGCATTTAGTGACAGCCCCGCTCGTTTCCCGTTACAGTTGCGTTGTGCCCTGCATAGGAACACGGCAACACGCACATATTAGCCCTATCCTTAAATTTATGATGATAATAACACACACCATTGACATGTTTGCGAGGACGGGAACGAGAACGTGGGCGGCTGCGATTGTCTTGAGGACCTTTGGTCTCTGAACGAGCCCGATCAAGAGCATCGATGCGGGTTGACAACCGCCGCACCTCGGACGTCAATTCGTCAATTAGGTTGGTCGAGCAATTGCAGGAAGGTGGGGCTGGTGTGCTTGGTGGGCAAAGTACGTGCAATGAAGGTGACATAGTAACTTCAGCTATTTTATCAGCCATAGTTGCAAGATTATTTAAATCCTGGTCACTAACACTGAGAATTGCTTGGGTTTGTGTAGATAGACGTTGCAACCACAAGGATTTTAAAAGTACGTCACTTACCCGATTCGAAGATAACTCACGCATCTCCCTCAATAGTTGGGACGGTCTCCTGTCGCCCAGCTCCAGATCGCCAATCAGCTTCCGCAATTGTTGTTCTTCAGAGTCTGAAAATCGCTCTTCAAGTCTCCGCTTGAGTGTGTCGTACAAGTCGCGTCCGGGAGGGTTGAGGATTACGTCGCTCACCTGAGCCAGAACGTCGCTCTCGATCGCGCCAACCAGAGTGTGGTACTTGGTTAAATCACTGGTAATGCCGGCGTTGAAGAATTGGGACTCCAACTGCCGAAACCATAATCGAGGATTTACCCTCCAGAAAGGTGGTACTTTAAGCGCCACCCGGCTGACTTGTGGGGGTACACCAGGAGTCAATAACTCGTCGTTCGGTAGCTGGTGTGAAAGTCCACTGCCTTCGTCCATTATCACGTCGGGGTCACCACTTGAGTAGCTATTGCTATGAATGACGGATACTTGGAAGAAGGAATTTAAGTAAGAAGATATTATTTCGAATTCAAAAGTATAAAATGGTTTTTTGGATGTCTTGAAGGCAACATGACAACAACTCGACGACGACTGGCTTGTTAGAAAAAAAACTTTTGGGAAAAAACTGGTGAACATATATGAACAGTCACAACTGTAGTGACGCAGATGAGCACAATTCACTGTGCAACAACCTCTAACATCATTTTTCCACCGCCAATACTCGTATGTAGGAGCTTTGTTCGCCACCAGTAAATATTATTGAGGTAGTACCATTACGATGGAGGTTAGTTACGCTCAGATGTCCTTTCCTGAACCTGAACGTCATGGTTTTTTTAACTTCCATGCCTTTTTCCCTCTCATACTTCTGCTACCCTGAAGTATGTCATGTGGGGAGGAGTGTGACGGTGGCTGTTCTCTAGTCGTTTATTTTCAGGTGAAGATGGGGTCGTTAGGTAGAAGCCTAATCGATATCCTTCCTAATCGGGGATAATCTCGCTGGTCTAGGAAGGGGACTCTCGAGGATCCACCGTCACTCTCCTCTCACTCATGCGCAGAGCTCATCAATTTTAGAAAAAAAAAACGCTGCAAAGTCCTTGTCACATGGGTTTATTATTCTATTGGACTTACCTACAGAAATTTTGGCTGTTCATTTATTGTTTCTTACACGTGAAATAATTCGAATAGCTATTTCTGATGGTAGTTTTGGCCACCAAAACACGGATCAGGTAGGCTCTTTTTTTTCTTTTTTTTTCCAAATTATCTTTGATCATTGGTAGTGCCATTTAATCGTCTTGATCCACGTGTTGAAACTTTTTCCAGTGTCATTATACAAACTGATTGTGATTTCAGACGATTTCCAAGGTTTTTGACTCACGAAAAATGAATTTTGGGAGCTGAACATTTGGTAAAACCTCAATTTTCAACTCTTTGGTCAAAATCGACTTCATGTTCGGTCTTCTCGTCCCAAAAACATGGAATGCGATACCTCAAAAGCTCATGTTACTAACATGTTGCTAAAAAGCAAAAAGTACCTAATTTTACACACATTTTCACTCATAACACCCCTGGGTATATTCCGATCAGGATTCAAAGTTTCGGGACCCAACTAGGGCCCAAATGCAGCATTTGTGCAAAAGAAAGAATTTTTTAGACCGAAAATGAAGCCTATACACGTGATACGGCGAACGGCGGACGGCGGTCGGCGGACGGACATTGCATTCTTGGAATCTACGCACCTGGAAACGGAAAAGAAAAAAATTTGAGGGGGTGTTACATATTCACAAAAAAATAAACCAAAAACGCTGCAAAGTCCTTGTCACATGGGTTTATTATTCTATTGGACATAACTACAGAAATGTTGGCTATTCATTAATTATTTCTTTGCGCAGTAATCGAAATAGCTATTTCTGGTGGTTTCCATTATATTTGGCCCCTAAAACACAAATTAGATATAAACTCCTTTTTTGTTTAACTATCTTTGATCATTGGTAGTGCCATTTAATCGTCTTGATCCACGTGTTGACACTTTTTCCAGTGTTGTTATACAAATTGATGGTTATTTCAGACGATTTTCCAGGTTTTTGACTAATAAAAAAATCAATTTTGTGAGCTGAACATCTAATACAACCTCAATTTTCCACTCTTTGGTCAAAATCAACTTCGTATTCGGTCTTCTCGTCCCCAAAAACATGGAAAACGATACCTCAAAATGTTACTAACATGTTACTAAAACGCAAAAAGTACCTATTTTTACACACATTTTCACTCATAACACCCCTGGTTATATTCCGATCGGGCTGAAAAGTCGAGTTCCCGTCCGTCTGCCGTACGCCGTCCACGGCTTTTGGTTTATTATTCTGTGAATAATACACCTATGTATTCGCTCAGCAAAAAATTTTTATAACACCTCCTCAAACTTTTTTCTTTTCCGTTTCAAGGTGCGTAGATTCCAAAAATGCAATGTCCGTCCGCCGTCCGCCGTACGCCGTATCACGTGAAAAGGCTTCATTTTAGGTCTAAAAAATTCGTTCTTTCGCACACATGCTCCATTTGGGCCCTAGTTGTGTCCTGAAACTTTTCAGCCCGATCGGAATATACCCAGGGGTGTTATGAGTGAAAATGTGTGTAAAAATAGGTACTTTTTGCGTTTTAGCAACATGTTGGTAACATGAGCTCCTGAGATATCGTTTTCCATGTTTTTGGGGACGAGAAGACCGAATATGAAGTCGATTTTGACCAAAGAGTGGAAAATTGAGTTCTACCAAATGTTCAGCTCCCAAAATTGATTTTTTATGAGTGAAAAACCTGGGAAATCGTCTGAAATTTTATGAGTCAAAAAACCTGCGAGATCGTCCGAAATCACCATCAATTCGTAGAATAACACTAGAAAAGGTTTCAACACGTGGATCAAGACGATTGAATGGTATTACCAATGATGATCAAAGATAGTTTGGGAAAAAAAGGAGCGTACCTAATTTGTGTTTTAGGGGCCAAAATTGGTGGAAACAATCAGAAATAGCTATTTAAATTATTTCACATGATAGTAACAATAAATGAACAGCCTACATCTCTGTAGGTATGTCAAATAGAATAATAAACCCATGTGACAAGGACTTTGCGGCGTTTTGCGTTTTAGCAACATGTTAGTAACATGAGCTTTTGAGGTATCGTTTTCATGTTTTTGGCGACCTGAAGACCGAATATGAAGTCGATGTTGACCAAAGAGTGGAAAACTGAGGTTCTACCAAATGTTCAGGTCCCAAAATTGATTTTCTATGAGTGAAAAACCCGAGAAATCGTCTGAAATCACCATCAGTTTGTATTATAACACTGGAAAAAGTGTCAACACGTGTATCAAGACGATTAAATGGCACTACCAATGATCAAAGATAGTAAAAAAAAAGAAGGAGCGTACCTAATTTGTGTTTTAGGGGCCAAAATTAATGGAAACCATCAGAAATAGCTATTTCGATTATCACGCATGATGAAAGAATCCCCCCCCCCCCCCTCACCAATTCCTTTTTCCTCAGTTCCCATTAACCAAAATTCACGAAATTCGGTATATGGGTCACGTCTAGGCTCTAGTTGGTCCATGAAACTCGTTTTTACTGTCACCCAACTCTAAGGGGTGAAAAATAGGGGCTGAAATGTCCAGAGTCTCCTACCTCGGAAAATTGTATTTTGAGGTGTGGGTTTTTTCAAATTCCTAAATAGTTTAATTATTTCTGAATTGTTGAGACCATCCAGAGCATTCTACGATGTTGCCATAAAATTTACTGTAAAGAGCAGGGTGAATGCAGGCACCAAGCTGTGTTGAGAGCAGACATCACTGGGCTCTTGGCTAGCTGGGTGAGCAAAGTGGTCTACCTGACGGACTGATACGACGAAGTTCCGGAGATCGAAACCCTACCGGGACTGAATATTTTTTCACTCCACTTCAACAATTTCCCTTCAGAACTTATTTAGTTGTGTTTATTTTTGCCATTTTAGCTACTGCTTTTCATCGACAGAATTATTTTAGCAACATTTAACACCTGATTTAGGTAGGTACCTAGTAACGAGTACGGGGTTAGGTACTAAGGTACGGAGGGTCTCCGATCTACATAATATGTATAGAATAGTACATATATTATGTAGAAGGGTTATCTATACAAAGAGCTGTGATCTGTAACACAAAAGTCTTCTATACAAAAGAATAAACCGTTGTGTAGGGATTTGCAGCGTTTTTTAAATGTACCATTATGCTGACATTGTTCTGTTAATTTATTTTTCAATAATCATATTCCTGTTTGCATTGTTTGTATTGGGCTTGCCCGTATTATAAAAAAAAAAAAAAATAAAAAATAAACTAATAATGTTATTGAGCAGGACAAATAATAGCTTGGTACATATATTTCAACAATTCAAGAGGTGGTTTGGTTTGACGAATATTCGTTCAAATTTTATTTCTGCGTTTCCTAATTCGTAGAAAATCACCAAAATATAGATTCTCAATGATACCTACCTACCTCAACAATTCACTCACTTCGCGATGCTGTACGACAGGAAAACGTTCGATTTTAATGTAAGTAGGAACCTACCTATTGAGCGAATTTCGTCAAAAAGGCCCAAGTCTCAAAGCTGCGCACATTCGACGGACGCGAATTATAAAAAAAAAATAAAAAATAAAAAAAAACGCTGCAAATCCCTGCACAACGGTTTATTATTTTGTATAGAATACCCTTCCGTTACAGATCACAGCTCTATGTATAGATAACCCGTCTATATAATATGATATGTACTATTCTATACATATATGTAGATCGCAGACCCTCCGTAGGTTAGTACCTAACCCCGTACACGTTACTAGGTACCTACCTAAATCACGGGTTAAATGTTGCTAAAATAATTCTGCCGATGACAAACAGTACCTAAAAAAAAGAAACACACATAATGAAGTTCTGAAAAGAAATTGTTGATGAGGAGTGAAAAAAGTTACTAACTAGCTACCACCAAACTCCAGCCCCTTCTACGAAGATGGTATAATGAACCGTTGTGTAATAATTTACCGTTGATTAATGATTTACCGTAGTAATAATTTACCCATCAATAATACTTCAACGTTTGTTCAAGTTTCACTACCTACCAACAAACTCCAAAAGAGCCATCATGTTTCAAATGAAATAATATCACAGAACAACCAACTCGACTTCATACTCCGCCAATATAATCAGGTGATCCCTAGCAATGATTTCATCTCCGCCAAATTTCCTATTGTGGGCGCGTCTCTGGTTACGAGATTTGGTTTGAATTGTATACAATTTCATTCACACTGGAGTCGAAAATGCCTGTCGGTGCAAACTTCGGGGCCTTACTGTGAACAAACGGCTGGACGTACGACGCTCCGGATGGTCTTAAAAAACTCGCAAGTTCAAGAACTATTTAAAACCGTAAAAATATTCACGTAAAAAAATGGTATAGGCGTTTTGAAAATTTCAACCCCTATTTTGAACCCCTTAGAGATGACTGACAGTAACGTCGAGCTTCGAGGACCAACTAGACCCCGAACGGAACATATAACCCGAATTTCATCAATTTTCTTTCATGGTAACTAAGAAAAGTGGCCCGTACGGCGTACGGCGTACGGCGTACGGTGGACAGACAGAAATATTTTTATTGCAGTTTTGGATTCTACATACCTTGAAACGTAAACCATCAAATTTTGAGGGGGGGGGGGGTAAGAATTTTTTTTTCATGCTCGATTCCAATGGTTCATTATTGAAAATAATAAACCAAAATAAAAAAATAAAATTCCAGTCATGCAGCATGGCTTAAGGATCGAGTTTTCAAAGACATAGTTTGAACAATTGAGAATTTAAATTAATGGTCATATGCCAGAGCACTCATTACGGTCTGACTGGGCATTTGATGAGACCAGAGTGGCACGTCGTGCAGAAAAAGTATGCCAGAAAATAATTTTTGGGCATTTTGAACCAAAAAAAATGTCGATTGTGATCACTCGGTCTGAACGCGCTGAAACAAGTCGCAATCGATTTAGCGACCAAGAAAAACAAACATTGTAAACGACACTCCACATGCCTACATACAAAATATGCGATTTTTTAAAGTTTATAAATTGTATAGGTACGCTTGGTGCGTATAATTGGATTGGGACTAGTTGCAATCGATTCAGCACCCCAGAAAACAATGACAACATCCCGCATGCCTATGTTGCTGAAATCCTTTTTGTTTTAATATTTTGAAGCAAAAATTTGTAAATTTGGACCGCTGCGCATAGTGCGATCGGGCTGGGTAACGAACTAATCATTACTCTTGCGGAGACGGATTTACCTGAGCAAGAACGAATTTTTTACCATGGTAAATCTCTAATCTCTATCGTGCGGAATGCGCGCACACACACACACACACGCACGCACATAGCCACCGATGACAATGGCTACCCCTTAAAAACTTGCAGCAATCGCCACCAGTCCATATCGCAGGCTGTGAATTCACGTAATAATAACTGTTTGCGTTATTTAACTGTCTGAATAGAAAAGTGGTCTCCAAAAGGGAAAAAATATCCTATATCGGTCGGTAAATATATTAGTGGGGTGAGTAGATCAAGTGGTGTGTAGCTGTAGTTTCGAACGGACCCGACTGGTAGCGATTGTCGCTGATGGCGATTTACATGACACCACTTGACGCTACCTCAGACACAATATTTAAACCACTAGACAAACTCGCACAAACGCATCGCACCAAAAGATTGACGCATTACGAACCAAGAGCGAGTAGACAGAGGAAAGGTACACGCATAAGCCCCAACAATCATGCGTGAACGACAGACATCCACACGAAACCGCATCAAAAGACTCAACACTATTAGGAACACCTGATCGTACCTAAATTTTCAAGTTTTCGAATTTTAAAATTTCAACTTCTGATTGCCCGAGAGAATCAGAAATTAGTCAATGACGAAAAAGTCAGACGAAGATGTCCTTATATGGAAAGCGCTTGCTTCCAGTACTCGACATGCCAGGAAAGTTCATTATTGTTATATTCACCCATAGAAGAACTCGTAGCTGAGAACTGATAGTCGGAGGTTCTAGATCTTTGAGGGCGCAGAAACCGTTCCTGAGATCAAAACTTTCAGGTTCTAAAATTCCCCTTAGTGACAATTCGTGTATATTCACGTAGAATACCTCGGCAGAAGAATTTAGTTTCTCCGCTAATTGGAACTGCAGCTCGAAATATCATCTCGAAACCGTCCACGATTTTTTCCGAGCGCTTCTGAATGTATAAATTCAAAGGGATCCCCGCCGACTGGGGTTGAATCTCCGTCGGTCCTGGCGAGTCCGTAATCGCGGACGAAGGAAAGAGATAATGTCTGTGTAAGGATCATTATGTGCTACATTAAGTAGAGGAGGGCCAACGAGCTGTGAAATTAACATCCTGCTGAAAATCTTATTAATCATAACGACCATTTGCCTTACTGAGCCCTCCGCCGCGGATCCCCCTCCGCAGTTATCAGGGGGCGTAATCAAATGATTACCGTTCCGTCTCCAGCGTCTTCGATCCTTTGATGAAAATGCTCTTCCTTATAATATATTCCCTTGAAATGCATACCTACATTGTTTCTCATTTGGTGTCGTCATCAGGTCAGTTCCGTGAAAAGCCCACTTGATAGCAACATTATCTACACCAGTTTTTTTTTTCCTTTTTTTTTCATTCATTGTTCATTTTATCAACAAAAACTTTATACAACAAATATAATAATTTTTAGAGAGTCTATATACATAATGCAAGTTCTAAACTTATGTTGGTTTATGAGCCCAAGGACAGTGACCCGTCCAGGCTCGTTTCTTCCACTGCTATTTATTACTACGTATGTATGTATCAGCAGTTTCATTTACAAACCATACCGTAAGTGTTTGGAGAATGAGTTACATTGATAAAGAACTAACAGTATACCTACAGTATTTAGGTATAACCTGTAAATACAGATTATTCCTAAGTAGTTAGTAAATACACTTAGTTTATATTCAGTATTATTCAATACAAAAAAAAATATAGCTACGAAGGCTGATTTGTATTTTTTATCCTAATTTAGTAAATACACTTAGCTTATATTCAATATTATTCAATACAAAAAAAATATACCTAGCTACGAAGGCTGATTTGTATTTTTATCCTAATTTAAACTTGTTTATAACCATACTTTCGTTATTTTCAAGCTCAAAATATTCTAGAACTAGTTTTTTAAATTTTCCTGTTGTTGTCGAAGTCTTGGTTAGGAGCGGTAACTGTTCAAACAGAGCTGGAGCTAGCCATGGAAATTGTCTAGTGTAGAAATCATTATGTGCCTGTGGTATCTGGAGGACATAGTTGGCATTTGTTCGCGTCGGTCCAATCACCGCTTGCTTATTAAATAAATGCAGGTGTTTATGTACATGTAAAAATGTTCTGTGAATACAAGCCATTCTGGGAGTGATAACATCGAAGAAGTTCCAAAGTACAATCCAGGTTAGTTTTTTTTTTATGAGCGCCCTAGAAGTTAGGGGTCTCTCACGCCTACGCTCAAGTAATGTAATGTAGCAACATCAACTCCATCAGTTTATTATACTCGCTTATCTTACAAAGATGTTTTAGAAGTAGGTACAATGACCCCCACAACCAGTCAAATTTTACATTGAATTACTTCCCTTTCACTTTCAACCATTTACATAATTTTCCGATCTTTTCAGTTCATTTTGAATCGAGAACTACTTGTTTACCTTATATAGGGTGTTCACACTTAAGACTGTTAACCTTCTAGGGATCGATTCTGCAGCTAATTTGCAACAAAAAGTTCCTCATAGTAATTTTTCGAAAACCCCTTTAATTTCGAGTTTTTTACTATTAAGATTTTTTTCGTGTTTTCGACCTTCTCTCAGTAAAACGGCCTTAACTCCCTTAATTTTTGGAGTAAACAAAGAATTGAGGACACCGTTGGAAAGAGCGTTAAATTTCCCATCTTTTTAAAATTACTGTTTTTTATGGTGCGTTATGTATTGAAACAAAACGGTAAAAAACCGTTCGCGTTGCAGGAAAAACTTGCCCAAAATCTCAGCTTTCCAACGGAATAATCAATTTTGACTTTACTCTGCTAATTAGAGGAGAAAACGACGTTTGAATGCAAAAAACGGGATTTTTCCTTGAAAACCCTGTTTTTTGGGGATCAACACCATCAGATCAAGTCAGGAAGGGCTTATTATTGTTCTCTCGTAATTTTTCACGCTGAATGCAATGGTGACACTCTCCATCCTCCACGGACCGTCTCAAAACTAGGTTTCCGAAGGTTGAGATTGACCTATTGACCCTAAGCCTCCCCATGAGCCCTGTTTGGGATCTGCGTTAAAAAGGTTTGCAAGACGATTCCTGTTCCTGAGCTACCATCTCGGATTGTTGTTTATCGAATATTTTCACGCTCATTACCTTTCTTCTCTGGCAACTCTCAACATGCCTCCGCATTACACAATGCAAGATTATGCCAATATCGTGTTTTTATAGGGTGCCCACCGTGGGAATGCCTCTGCGGCATCTAGGGAGTTCGCAGAAAGATTTCCGGATCGTCCAGTTCCGAATCCCCAGACGATACAAGCAGCGAAATTGGTGAGCTCGCCGTTCAGCAATTATAAAAAGTCTGTAAACACAATCATGCGTTAGCTTAGTAGGTCATGACCAAGGGCACTTCATTTAGCACATAAGTAGGGAAGTTGAGCCAGTCATGAAAATTAAATTAAAACCAAGTTTACCTACTTTCCTCATTCATACGGTCCGGTAAAATAACAGGGCCAATGAGCTTCCGCCCAAGCAGACCCATCCATACATTGGCTCGGAATTCATATTGGTGACTCCTTACCACTGTAGCATGGGGATTTTCGTCAGCCCATCTGTGAGTAAGACAACATCAAATAACAGACAGAAGGTTTTCCAAAAGCTTTTTTTTTCTTTTTTCAAATCAATTTTCAAATTAAACAAAGTCTCCCCCCCCCCCCCCCACGACATAACATATTTTGTATCGATCTCGTAGATGTCTTAGTCCATCAGCAAACACAGCATTTTCAAACATTTTAATTACCTTTGCACTTTTAAATTTTTAAAAATAAGTGCAACTTAGATAGGTACCTACTTTTGAGACGAGCCTCAGAAATTGTTATTAGTTAAAAGTTAGTAATACAGGTTGAATTACAATAGGTGAAAAACCTTTACCTGTTGAAAAATGTCCACGATTTGTTGATTTCTGGGATTGGCGTCCTCCACCATCTCTCTAGTACCTAGGTGCTGGCACGGTTGATCCCGTCGTCGATATTGGCATAATCTTGCATTGTGTAATAAGGAGGCATGTTGAGAGTTGCAAGAGATGAAAGGTAATGAGTGTGAAAATATTCGATAAACAACATTCCGAGATAGCTCAGGAACAGGAATCGTCTTGCAAACCTTTTTAACGCAGATCCCAAACAGGGATCATGGGGAGGCTTAGGGTCAATAGGTCAATCTCAACCTTCGGAAACCCAGTTTTGAGACGGTCCGTGGAGGATGGAGAGTGTCACCATTGCACTCAGAGTGAAAAATTACGAGGGAACGATAATAAACCCTTCCTGACTTGATCTGATGGTGTTGATCCCCAAAAAACGAGGTTTTCAAGGAAAAATCCCGTTTTTTGCATTCAAACGTCGTTTTCTCCTCTAATTAGCAGAGTAAAATCAAAATTGATTATACCGCTGGAAAGCTGAGATTTTGGGCAAGTTTTCCCTGTAACGCGTACGGTTTTTTACCATTTTGTTTTAATACCTACGTAACGCACCATAAAAAACAGTAATTTTAAGAAAGTGAGAAATTCTCGTGTTTAGCCCATTATTTCGCCTACTTGACCTGCTGTAAAAAAAATCGAAATACCTCCGAGAGATGGGAAATTTAACGCTCTTTCCAACGGTGCCCTAAACTTTTTGTTTACTCCAAAAATTAAGGGAGTTATGGCCGTTTTACTGAGACGAGGTCGAAAACACGAAAAAAATCTTAATAGTGAAAAAACTCGGAAAATGAAGGGGTTTTCGAAAAATTTTCTAGGTAGAACTTTTTGTTGCAAATTAGCTGCAGAATTGATCGCTAGAAGGCTAACAGTCTTAAGTGTGAACACCCTGTAGGTATATATTATACATATTATATCGACACCTGTGAGGAAGAAGGGCCAATCTGATTTGTTGACATTTTCATGTCTTTCATATGGCACATAACTCAAAAACCGTTACGAAAATTGTCCCAAATGAGTTTCTGACGATTTCCGCGTACAACCGAGTCGTTGCTAGGGGAATAGTACTTCGTCATTTTTCATCGGACAAAAGCCGTTCGTTCACCATTCGTTGGAAACCTCTCGATTTATAGAACTAGAATACATTCCTCTCACTCGGTTGTCGCCCTTCGAAAAGCTGAGATATGCGCATGATTTGATACGAAGTTTGTTTGCACACAACATTATGGTCGTTAGGTGTGCCAAATGAGCGGTGTGTCGCCTGGGTACATATACGCAATTGCGTTACGAGTGCTTTGTGGTCGTAAACTTATAAGAGCTACATATAATTTATGTAAACACACAAAAAGTAAATTGAAACACACAATAAGGTTTACATGTAACAATATAATATATTGTTACATGTAAACCTTATTGTGTGTTTAATTGTTATAAATCTGACTACTAATACACGTGGCGTATTTACACGGGTTGGTCCTCTGTGTAGGTTATCAAGGGCAGTTAGTCACGCGTCGCAGTGTAATAATCATATGAATTCCAAGAATTTTTTTGAATTTGTGCGTGATACGGCGTTTACATCACAGACCACCGACGCTGAAAAATATGAGCGATTTCTACAAGTTCACGGTGACCGAAAGACGTTAAAACTAGACACAGTGCGAAAACGTGAATACAGAGAACGAAATAAATTAGCCGGCAAGTCAACTCCAAAATCAGGCACGGAGCGGCAACGTAAGTACAGGGAAAAATTCAAACGTAAACAACCACCACTTTCTGCCAAAGAGCGTATGAGAGAATATCGTTTACGCAAAAAGCTACGTGCAGCCATAGCGAACACGGAGAGTGACGACGAAATAGAAGTTTGCGAGATAGGCGAACCCCACAATTACGAGTAGATATATCCCACCGCCGCGTTCTCTTGCCGATGTCGAATTCGAAAAAAAATTTTCATCGAATCGCTTTGGTTTCTCATGTTCGGTGTGTGATCGACTGTGGTTCGAACGAGATTTACGACCTGCGCCTGCTCGTGCAACACGTATTTTAGCAGATGAATTTCCCAACGAAATCATTTCAAATTTTCAAACATGCGACAACTGCTACCGATGTCTATGTCGAAACAAAATTCCACGTTTGTCGAGATCTAACGGATTCACATATCCGCCAATCCCAGTACATTTGCCCCCATTGGATGTTATAACAGAGCGACTCATCTCACCACGTCTCCCATTTATGCAAATTCGTAGATTGAGGTTTGTAAAAGGATCTAAAGCAATAATTGGTCAAGTTATAAACGTCCCCGTCGAAGTAAATAATATGGTGCACGCTTTACCGAGACGAGATATTGCCGGCCTGTGCAATATCGATTCACAAATCGCAAGGCAGTACTTATCCAGTGGTGATATACGAATATTCAAAGGCACACGACCAGCAACTCGTTCATGTTGCACTATCTCGATGTTCTTCGTATGAAGGATTGTTTTTAACAAATAGAAGCGGAGACATTTAACGTCCAGTCATTACGATCACACTCATTCGATTTAACGTCCGACTTTGTGATACCTTCGTGTGGGTTACTCGCTTTATCAGAAACATGGCTATCCGACGACGAGTGTGATAAATTAAATCTCGAAAAATATTGGCTCATAAACCGACATAAGCGAGATAATGGAAATATAGCTGGTGGCGTAGCAATCTATGAAAAGAAGGCAGATTCTGACGCTCTGCATACTCACAGTCGTCCGTTAGTACGCATCAACAAAGAAAATACGGGTCTCGAAGAATGCCGTGTGATTTCGACGGACATTGGCGATATATGTAAAGCCGAAACAACGATCGACGGAGAGCGGGTGCTGCTCGTGGCGACATACCTCTCAAATGGAACGACTTTGAAAGATAAATTTAAATTCTGTGAACGTTATCTATTACCATACTCGATCAAGCTAAAGGGGTTATTTTATTTTATTGACGAAGAAAAGTTGTACGATTTGCCAATTGTACTGTGTGGCGATTTCAATATCGACTTTAGATCAGAAGAGGGTGTAGAGTTTCGCAAATTCATGACTGAAACATTCGGTTGCCAATTAAATAACTCACTGGATGTATCAACAACTCGCAATATGACTTGCGTTGATGGAGTATTTAAACGGAACGTTTCTAATATAAAGACACTGGCATACACTTCATACTGTTCACATCACCGCCCATTACTCAGTGTTACTGCAGAAGAAATTGAACCGATGGAAGAATAAAACAATTTTATTTTTGTAAAAATAAAAAATTATAAAATAAAATTAAAAAAATAACAATTTTTATTTTATTTTTGTTTTCTGTGTTTATAAGAGGTATATAATGGAGACATGAAAATGTCTTCGATTGACAAACGGCGACATTTTCCTGGGGGGGGGATGACATGAAAATGTCTCAATGTGTTGCAGACTCGTATGCAAGCGTTTTACGGGAGTTTACATCTAAGTAGGTATATCAATGTAAAGCCTGTTAGATGAAGAAGTTGTTTTCCTTGTGTTCGTGTCGAGTTATTTAATCACTGCATGCTCGCAGTAAAACTAGGTAATCTACGAAGTTTTGTTCTAAATGAAGAGTATAATCGATTCCCAGAGTTTCTCCAGAAGGAACTGGGACACCCTGTTTTCCACCCATTTCTAGACATCGGACCGCTGTTATTGATTCCCATTTTGAGTTTTACCACTTATTTTTTCAAAATAATTTGTAAAAATCTATAGGCTACACGAATCTAAAAAATTTCTCAGTTTGGATTACCCCAAAAATTATTAAAAATAAAAATGTGAAAGAAAGTCCACATTGACCCTTTGAGACAGAAATCTTGGGAAAATCTCTGAGAGGAAGAAAGGCCAATCTGCTTCGTTCGGCGAGATTGGCCATTTTTACTTCCGCGCTTCCAAGCACTGACGGTAGAAAAAAGGGCCAATCTGTACACATTCAATTTTATTCACAGGTTTCCACATGTTATATTTTTCAAATAGGTGGTAATAACTACGTTAAATCAATGTAAATTACTGTTAAAAATTGACTATAACATCAGGCGTAGTTTGTTAATGCTGAGAGTAATTAAAGAATGTATTATTGTCGTCTTCAAGGGTCTGACATCCAATTCCAAGATTTCTTGAATTTAACACTATAAATTCGATACTTGAAATTCTCGAGTCTGTCCCAATTTAAAAATTCGATGTATTTTGATGAAAACTTGTACAGTTTAAATATTTATTTTTTACCTCAGCAAAATATTATGGAAATTCGCTAAAAATCTGAGTTACATTATCAATAATCGGTAAACACAAGAACGCTGCAAATTATTACACAACGGTTCATTTTTTCTTCTATAGATACCTGTTTTCCTGTATAGATCACGGTTTTCTGTGATCAATACCTACCTGCCCTCGAGCTCCCCCCAGGAAAGTCCTAAATCGAGTAGGTAGTGTAGCAGGCAGGGGAATTACAGTTTCATAAATTATTATGAGGTGGATTCAACAATTCCATCATCAATTCATTTGTTGTCATGAACGTTTTTTTTCAAATTAAACATCCCGTACAGGCGTAGAGTACAATGCATGCATTACAGTGGACATAACAGTTATTGTGGTGTATAGATCAATCTCACTCACTGCAGATCGTCTGTAACTAGGTACATTTGAGTAACTGATGATGATCGATGATGATATTGAATACATTGTGGAATTTAATTACCTATATTGCTGTACTAGTGGCGCAATATGAACAGCTTACGTACATGTTTGACTACCGCCATTAGAGTAGGCGAAGTTACTATCACAACAATGCCCCAAGAAAATTGTGATTAAATCGACTGATTGATCTAAGATTAGGCTATTGTATCTTATATGCCTATGTCGTATGGCAGCTTCAAATACGGGTAGCAGACACAAGATTCGCAGAAAAAAATCCCGTTCATATCCCCCCCAACTATAGAAATAAATTTTGGATTTTCGGTGACAGTGCACAACCAGACGGAATACTGCGTAAAACAAAAAAAGAACCTAGTGAATCAGTTGAGAGTTAACCACGGGCAGCGCACACTATAATAAGCCGAAAACCCACGTTTTTTCAGCATTATCCCCATTTTCTCCCTGAAATTCCGGTGAAGGATGTCACAATTGGACAGTTTTCTACATCGAACAAAAAAAAATCCACGCAAATCGGCTGAGAATTGCGGCCTGGGCAGTGCACACGAGATTTAGCCGAAACCCCCACTTTTTTCAGCATTAACCCCCCTTCCACCCTTCTAGAAGTAAATTCCGAAAATCCGGTGATGTAGGCACAACTAGACAGTTTTCTACATCGAACGGAAAAATAACCACACAAATTGGTTGAGAATTGCGGCCTGGGCAGTGCACACAATATTCTGTCGCACACATACTCATACACACAGGTTTTTCACAGATTTGGATTCACGAGGGTCTGAAACGGATTTGAATGTGGTTCTTTTCATTCTCGGCTGAGTGTCCTCTTCTGACCAGGTCAAATACATAAGGACGTCTCTTACTACTGGCGGGCGTCCTAAAAACGACTTCAATAATTTTTCACGTTCAATAATACATTAGTTTTGAAGAGTATTGTACTGTTTTTTGTTTAAATTTATTAATTTAAAATCACGATTAACTATTTACGTAATTAAAAATTAATCTAAATTAAAATTAAGAATAAAGGCTGGTGAAATCAGACAACAATATACCTATAGCTAACAACAATGATGCCGTAACTACAAAAACGTGAATTATTTCAGTGCCGTAAGGCCATACATAACTGGTTTAGGACCTAGATCCATCTAATTTATATACAGAAGCAGATCGTCGAACATATATTTGGACCGAAATGTAAATAGAAGGCTTTTACAGCACTTTCAAGTTCCAAGACCTAAGGTTGAATTTTCTATGGGCGGTCAACATTTTCGAACGCTCCGCCTGAAAAGTTTTTCAAAAGGATTTTTGAGTTGTGGTCCTATCGCTTTGTGGGATGCGACATCATGGATAGTGTTATATACTTCTCACTGATATATTCTGGTTCATCAATAACATTTTCTGAATATAATCACCAAAACGTGGAGGATCATACTGACCAGGATCTTCACAAGAGGAGCTGCAGCAAACAAGTGGCTAATTAGGATAATATTCAGACAATCTCGAACCTAGTGAACAAGTTCAAATATGAATAATATGTGCTATTAACATTAATTATGGGGCAGTTATTCCAATTTGATTGTCCCGCTTGAAGTAAACATGACATTCGTGTGGGGCCGTCATTTGACCCTGGATGATCATGCATATCAAATAATTATCTATAGGTATGAACAATAATAGGCATATTTGCTGTGCTTGTGCTTGTGGAGTCATTTGTTTATTAGATCAGATTGAAGCTCAGACCAAAATAAAATTTAATTATAACGGTATTTCTGTATGAAACGTGTTGATGCAATTGAGAGTGAAACGGATTCTTAACTTACCTTCCTTGCATGGATGGTGTACTTACAGTGCTGTTTCAACTAAAAGTCGTCCCCGTGCTACCTCCTCTTGCCTTCGAAATAGTGAATTTAAAGGATTATCAAGCCGATTGAATCAAACATCAAAAGAATGATAGAAAAATATGACCCTATATGACACATGATCACATCGCGCTGAACATCACAAACGAGGGCAGTAACCGAGTAAACAGCTTCATAGTTCACTTGAAACCCCAAGTTTTTGTGAAAGTCACCATGGTGATATCAAATCCCGTATGAGCGAAACCTTAGAAAACGACCTATTAGCAATACAAATCACAACATTACATGCAACTTATACTGTTTCACCTGAAAAACTGTGGAGATTGGCCCTTTTTACATACGTCCCAGAACGCGGTCACGGAAGTTAAAAGGGCCAATCTAAAAATTCTGTAAATATTGGCCCTTTTTCGCTTTTTGTCCTTGAACCGGAAAAATAGATTGGCCCTTCTTCCTCATATATATATATATATATATATATATATATATATATATATATATATATATATATATATATTACATTAATTTAATACAAGGGAAACAAACTTAGATTGTATATTTCGACATCAGTCGTTATCAACATTAATCCAATCACCGGCAGGAAGGCTGAAGTTGTTGTTCTTCCTTTGTTTCTTCCTTTTCTAATTTGGTCCCAACCATGGAGGAAGGAAGCGTTACTATTCGCGGTGAAATTTGATGTTGTAGAGTTGGGGGATAAATAGTAGGTAGGAAAATTGAGAAAGGCTAGTGGGAGGGGAAGATTATATATATATATATATATATATATATATATATATATGGTATTGAACCTTTGCTGCTAGATTAGAAATGTCAAATTTCGCTAAAATGTTGGTAACGGCAAACTAATGGCTAAGTTCGAAGCAATTTTCAAAATTGGAATGTTTTGTCAAATTTGATTTTTTGGGTGTGAACAATTGTAAAAATTCAACAGTTCAAGTAGGTAGAGGTCCGATGCAATTTGTTCGCCTCAATGGGCAATTTTCGTGGGTTACAAATTCTCCTTTTTTGGCAAAATTCTGTTTAATAACGGAAATTAACACTTATTGACCACCTAATGAGGTGTCCACATAATGAGGTGTTCAAAGTATGGACGGAAAACCATTGTGAAATTCGAATTTCTGAGTTCCTGCTAGAAACGATGTGGCAGGTAAATTGCCGAGTAGTTCAAATCAAATCCGGCTGGGAGCGCTTGTGCTTCACTTTAAACGATGTACAGAACCGCAATGGATGGATGGATGGAACGCAAATTTATAAAAAATTTTAAAAACACGTCCTCAAAATCAAACCGAGGAGAAGCTCATGGCAAAGGTTCTTAAGAGTTGCCACGAAGGTTTGCCGTTGCTAATGTTGGGTCGTTGGCAGCATTGGGAACCATCGCCGCCAAAGCTTCACTCCGTCTCTGTAGGCCAACAGTCGATCAGATGTCAATAGAACTCATACGCCTTTTTTTGCTCCAGTTTTACTTTTACTCACCTTAATTAAAAAAATAACGCTTATTTTTGATTACGGGCTTCCATCTACCATTTTTCCAAGAGTTCTGAATGCAGGGGCGTTGCTTCCAAAAGGCCACTTGGGCCACTGCCCCGGCACCAAAAAACACTGCATAGGTATATGTAAGTTTAAAAACTTCATAGTTCAGTTGGAATTTGAATTTCCCGCCGTACACTGTACCTCGCATTTTTCACAAAGTTCAACAGCGACTCGCCAGATTTCTCTGGCTATGGAATGGAAATTCTATTGTAGAGCATCCATGGTGTCCTCCATAGACAAAGCATCTTATCCGAATAAAGCGAAAGTAATCGATGTCCTGAAATCGAAATCGAAACCTAGGCTCTTGAAACTGGCAGGTAGGTCCTGGGACCTGGTGTCGCCATGACAACTGAGAAAAGTGGCCCGTCCACGCATGCTCAGTAGAGTAAAAATGTCATTTTTGGTCTAAAAAAGTTTTTCTTTCGCACACATGCTCTATTTGGGCCCTAGTTGTGTCCCGAAACTTTTCAGCCCGATCGGAATATACCCAGGGATGTTATGAGTGAAGATGGGTATAAAAATAGGTACTTTTTGTGTTTTAGTAACATGTTAGTAACATGAGCTTTTAAGGTATCGTTTTCCATGTTTTTGGGACGAGAAGACCGAATATTAATTCAATTTTGACCAAAGAGTGGAAAATTGAGGTTCTACCAAAATGTTCAGCTCCCAAAATTGATGTTTTATGAGTCAAAAACCTGGGAAATCGTCTGAAATCACCATCAATTTGTATAATAACACTAGAAGTGTCAACACGTGGATCAAGAAGATCATTGTCACTACCAATAATCAAAGATAATTAAAAAAAAGGAGCGTACCTAATTCGTGTTTTGGTGGCCAGAATTAATTGAAACAAGGACTTTGCAGCGTTTCTGTGTTTTTTGTGTTTGAGTAGTAAAAGCTTTTGAGGTATCGTTTCCCAAGTTTATTAGGAAGAGAAGACCGAACATGAAGTCGATTTTGATCAGACTGGAAAATTGAGGTTCTAACGAAGTTTCAGCCTTAGATTTACGTTAAATTTTGGTCTAAAATCGCCGTTCTTCCGCACAGAGTTTGGGCCCCAACTTGGGAACACATTAGGGTCGTAGTTGTTTTCTGAAGTTCGGCAGCCCGATCGGAATACAGCCAGGGGCGTTATGGGAGAAAAAGGGGTGTAAAAATAGGGGGTTTCGGGGGGTGGGGGTTTAGTGAACACGAGCTTGTGATGTATCGTTTTCCATGTTTTTTAGGGCGGGATTACCGAATATGAAGTTGATTTTGACCAAAGAATGAAGAATTGAGGTTGTAACAAAGGTTAAGCTCCCGAAATTCATTTTTTATGAGTCAAAAAGCTGGGAAGTTGTCTGAAATCATCATAAATTTGTACAATAACACTAGAAGTAGTGTTAGCAGGTGAATCAAGACAATTAAATGGTACCATCAATGTTCAAAGATAATCTGGGGAAAAAATGAGCCGAGGTCGTGTTTTTGGGGGCTAAAATTGATCAAAAATAACTATTTCAGCTACTGCGAATGTAAGAAACAATAAATGAACAGCAAAATTTCTGTATGCCCGATAGAATAATAAACCATGTGACAAGGACTTTGCAGCGTTTTTATAATATTTTCTATTTGTGATTACGCATTTCAAACGTGCACAGTTTCATTCCGCACTCGACCGACCTACAGTGAGTTTATTTTTTTGGTCACATTTATAGGGCATATAGGCATGATGAGTCCGAGCATTATTACTAGTAGTTATATACCTAAACGCATTTCGTTCCAAATACGGACGTGACTATTCGCCGTAGTTACACCTACTTTGCGAGCCAACTTAGTGCAAGTGACTAGGTAATTAGCCACTTTTCAAGAGTATATTCTGATCGGGCTGCAAAGTTTCGGGACACAACTAGGGCCCAAAAAATTGGAGCATGTGTGCGAAAGAACGAATTTTTTAGACCGAAAATGAAGCCAACACATATGTGATATGGCGGACGGCGTAGGATGGACGGTGGACGGCGTATAGCATACGGCGGACGGCGGACGAACATTGCATTTCTGGAATCTGTGCACCTTGAAACGGAAAAGAAAAAATTTTGAGGGGGTGTTATAAACATTTTTTGCTGAACGAATGCATAGGTGTATTATTCACAGAAAAATAAACCAAAACGAATGTTAGCCAGGCTGATCCCACAAGATGTTGATAAATGTGACGATTTTCTTAGAAGCTGCTACGGAAGATGAGCACGTACTTATTTAATTTTCTCAGTCTCAGTTTCTCTTATTTATTTTTTTTAAATTTATTTATTTTGTTTCTCACCGATACTCATTGTGACCATGCACCTATGACTAAATCCACAGGTTATCTCTGACTTGTAAACTGAGTTATTAAATAAGGCTCCCACATGCATCACAGAGCTGTGCTACATCGCATGTGGTTTCCTATTATGTACAAAGTACCACTTAGTTCATTGCAATGTAATGGGAATTAATCTCTTTTGAATTGAATTGAATTGAATTAAATCTATATCCTAGTACCACTACCACTGCCAGTGCCACCACCATCACCCCCACCACTGCCCCCACCACAGCCCCCACCACAGCCCCCACCACTGCCCCACCATAGCCCCCACCATAGCCCCCACCACAGCCCCCACCACAGCCCCCACCACAGCCCCTACCACAGCCCCCACCATCACCACCACCACCACAACATTAATAATATACAGGGAAGCAAGTGGACTTATCATATAACCATAGAATACCTACCTGGAATTGTTGATATTTCTGATTTTTATTCTCGGCATCGTGTTAAGGTTGGTCAAAAGCGGGAGAACATTAATGAGAGGTTTGTGGAAAGAACGCGTGATGTTTATCTGGGGAAAGAGGCCTGCATGGTAAAGCGTCCTACGAATTATTAAAGATGCTAACAGTTTCATCCCTCGCCCCCGAACCTGGAGTAAAGCACCATTAGGAGTAAGGCAAATCCTTTGCTCACATGACATTACAATTCGTTACATTTTACAATATATTTTCGCGGTGTTGCGATCTACTAAAATATTGTACGTTGACGAAAAAATGGGGTTGGAGGTAAAAGTACCCAGGGCCTAAATTCTTGATTGAGAAAAAATAGAAAGAATCACTGGGACCCACAATACATTTGAAAAAACTGAAAATTTCCGAAGTGTTGCAATGTTTCATTTTCAGGTTTACTTTTCACCTATTGGATTCACTTTTTAAACAAATTGATTTGGCATCAGGGAGATATGACATTTAATGATCTTTCCGATGGTATAATACCATTTGATTTTAGTCCTTAAATTAAGCGGGTTATGGCCATTTTAGTGACTCGAGGTCGAAAACACGAAAAAATCTTAAAACTGAAAAAAAAAAAATCGGATTTTAAGCGGCCAATAGAAAAATATTATAAGACACTTTTTATCATAAATTAGTTGTAGAATCGACCCCTGCCCGGTGGTACGACCTTAACGTTAGCGTTTTTCTTTAGTTCCCATGAACCAAAATTCGCGAAATTTGATAAGTGTCCCGTTTGGCCTCTAGTTGGTCCTCGAAGATCGGCGTTACTGTCACTCAACTCTAAGGGGTGAAAAATAGGGGTTGAAATTTCCAGAGTATATCTCGGAAAATTGTATTTTGAGGTGTGGGCTTTCTCGTGTTTTTAAATTTTAATTTGTTCTGAATGTTTGAGACCATCCGGAGCATTCTACGATGATGCCATAAAATTTGCTATACAATTTTCCGTAAAAAGCAGGGTGAATGCAGGCATCAAGCTTGGTTGAGAGCACACATCACTGGTCTCTCGGCTAGCTGGGATCTATAGCACAGTGTTTTACCTGACGGACTGATTTGCCGAAGTTCCGGATATCGAAACCCTACCAGGACTGAATAATTTTTCATTCCACATTGTGACGGTGTGTCTGTTCTCGAGTCGATTATTTTTCTGGTGGAGATGGGGTCGTTTGGTGGAAGCCTGATCGAGATCATTTCTTAATCTGTGATAACCTCGCTGGTCTAGGAGGGGGCTCTCGTGGGTCCGCTGTCACTCTCCTCACTGTGTCGCATGGTAGCACAGCGTGGTTTGGTAGTATGCGCTGAGTAATGCACCGTACTCCATCCACTTTTTGAAGGCTTTCCAGAAGGATAAGCCGAAAGGTTCCCAGAAGGATTCCTTTACAATCATCCAGTCCCTTTGATAATGCATACATCTATTGGCTTCCCCACCCCCTTTCACCATTTAGAGTGCCAGCATAATTAAAATATATGGAGCTCATTTGGAGGCAATTAATGCCGTGTCCCAATTTACAAGTCCCAATAGTTGTTCCATCCCTACGATGGAGGTTGATCACCTAGAGGTTGCCCAGATGAGCACAATTCACTGGACAACAACCTATGAAAACATTTTTCCACCGCCAATACTCGTATGTAGGAGCTTTGTTCTCCAGCAGAAAATTTTATTGAGGTAGTACCGTTACGATGGAGGTTAGTCACCTTGAAGTTGTTCAGATGTTCTTTCCTGGACCAGAACTTCATACTACTTTTCATTCCCCTCTGCTACCTAGAAGTATGTGGGAAGTGTGTTTTGAGTCGTTTATTTTTTCGGCGGAGATGGGGTCGTTTGGTGGAAGCCTAATCGATATCCCTTCTTAATCGGTGATAGTCTCGCTGGTCTAGGAGGGGGACTCTCAAGGGTCCACCGTCACTCTACCTCACTCTGTCACATCAACAATTCCCCTTCAGAACTTCATTCTTTGTGTTTCTTTTTGCCATTTTAGCTACTGTTTGTCATCGACCGAATTATTTTAGCAAAATTTAACACGTGATTTAGGTAGGTACCTAGTAACGAGTACTGGGTTAGGTATTAAGCTACGAAGGGTCTGCGATCTACGTATTATGTATATAATAGTACATATTATATTATAGAGAAGGGTTATCTATACAGAGAGCTGTGATCTATAGCAGAAGGGTGTTCTATACAAAATAATAAACCGTTGTGCAGAGATTTGCAGCGTTTTTGGAATCTACACACCTTGATATGTAAACTGAAAAATTTGGAGGGGGTGTTCCAAAAAAGTTTTCCGAACCGAATACATAGGTGTATCACTCAGAGAATAATAAACCATAATGCAATTAAAAATTGCTGTCCGTCCGCCGTCCGGCGTAATCGAGCATGAAAACAATATTTTTAACACCCCCTCAACATTTGACCGTTTTCTTTTCAAGGTACGTAGGAGCCGAAATGGATTGATAAAATTTCTTTCCGTCCTCCTACGCCGTCCGCCGTACTTCGCACTTTCGTTGGGCACCATGAATGAAAATTAATGAAATTTGGTTTGTGGGTCCCATGTGGGGTATATTTAGTCCGCGAAGCTCGGCGTCACTGTCAGCCATCTCTAAGGGATGAAAAATAGGGGTTTAAATTTCCAGAACACCGTAGCTCGAAAATGTCGGCCAGACACAAATTTTAAACAAGTGAATGGAAACCCCGTTTTGGTTGACATGAATGAGGTTTTTGCGTTTTAGCTGCTGAGCCCACTTGAATAAACGCTGTTATATATCTCAGTGCCTGATTTTGGAAATAAACTATTATTATTATTAGTACTTAGTATGGAGTGAATTCAACCACAGTGAAATTTCTGTCGACAAAATACGCACGTTGAGTTTTGTCTTCTCGAAGGGTGAAATAAAGACGCTACAAGCGTCGTTACGTCTTCCAGTAGAGTTGAAAAGTGGATTACCGTAAAAGAACAAGAGGGGACGGAAACAACGGAAAGTGTTGACCAACCACAGTGAAAGAAAGGACAAGAGGATTAGGGTGTTGAGGTGACGGTGTTAGTTCTGAAAAAGCTACCCGTGATGGGCGTCAACCCTCATTTGTTTTTCTTAACAAATTACCACTTTTTTCCAAATCGTCCACGGTAATCCGGTTTCCTTCTTTTTTCACTTTGTTTCACTGATTCCATGATAACTCACGCTTGCCCAACATTATTCACGGAATTCTGTTGGTATCAAATTCGCTTAGCTTTCCTAGTTCCGTTCATGTGATAATTTTGGTTCATCCTGTTTGCGGTATAACTAGTGTGCTTCGTAGTTGAAAAAGGGCTGAAAGAGTGTGAATTTGACTGACTTATATCATAGAATTCCGTTTAGCATTGATGATGCTGATGGGGAAAATTTGATGGGTTCCCGAAAACGCATATCCATTATTTAGGTAGTACCTGGTTTCCAAAATTACTCACCTCCAGAAACCTGTGACGTCACTATGAACATGGACTCAAGCACTAGTAGTACTCATTCCTCCGTGTTCTCCTTCTATTAGGTGGCTGCTGATGAGCATTCATTCCCTTTAACCTAAAGCGTAGCGTCCTTGATGCTTTCTAGCACAGTCCTAGCAATTTTAAACTCACTTCGTATAAGAAAGTGAAATGTGCCTATACCAAGAAGAATATTATGTTTATTAGGTATCGTATTATTTACATTGTACAATTTAATTAGGACACTATATTTATTTACTTATTATTGTTATTATTATTATTTCAGTGTTCATCACCCGTGGGGGGGGGGGGGGGGGGGTAAACAGTGCTACGGGGTGACGCGAGTTGGGGGCCCAAGGGCCTATCCCCACCTGCAAGTGCATGTGGAGGGCTCAGTGGTCGGGCATAATAGCCTCCGCCAAAAACTCCCTCACCAGGCTACACTTAAAGCAGTCAGCACGGCCTTCTGCATGTCCTCGTAAAGTCTACCGGGCAACCCAAGGATTATTATTATTATTATTATTATTATTATTATTATTATTATTATTTGGTGGTCATCACCCGTGGGGGGTAAAAAGTGCCACGGGGTGACGCGAGTGGGGGGCCCAAGGGCTTATTCCCACCCGCAAGTGCATGTGGAGGGCTCAGTGGTCGGGCGAATTAGCCTCCGCCAAAAACTCCCTCACCAGGCTACATGAAGCAATCAGCACGGCCTTCTGCATGTCCTCGTAAAGTCCAACGGGTAACCAAAGAATCCTCAAACTCTCATGGAGTTTCTTGGGTATCACCCCGGTGGCAGACAAGACCACGGGAACGATCCGTACCACCTCCTGCTCACACATCGTCCTTATCTCGTTAGCAAGGGGTAAATACTGATTTACCTTCTCCCTGTGCTGTATTATTATTATTATTATTATTATCATTCAACCAAGGTTATCAGAATAGGAAAACATGATACGCCCTTTGCACAGTGACGTTACCTTTTTGGTTTATTATTCTGTGAATAATACAGGAATGTATTCGCTCAGTAAAAATTTTTTATAACACCCCCTCAAAGTTTTTTCTTTTCCGTTTCAAGGTGCGTAGATTCCAAAAATGCAATGTCCGTCCGCCGTATCACGTGTACCGGCTTCATTTTCGGTCTAAATAAGTCGTTCTTTCGCGCACATGCTTCATTCGGTCCCTGGTTGTGTCCCGAAACTTTGCAGCCCAATCGGAATATATCCAGGCGTGTTATGAGTGAAAATGTGTATAAAAAGAGGTACTTTTTGTGTTTCAATAACATATTAGTAACATGAGCTTCTGAAATATCGTTCGTTTTCCATGTTTTTGGGGACGAGAAGACCGAATATGAAGTCGATTTTGAAGTGAGGAAAATTGAGTTCTACCAAATGTTCAGCCCCCAAATTGATTTTTTATGAGTGACAAACCTGGGAAATCGTCTGGAATCACCATCAATTTGTATAATAACACTGGAAAAAGTGTCAACACGTGGATCAAGACGATTAAATGGCACTATCAATGATCAAAGATAGTCTTAAAAAAAAGGAGCGTGCCTAATTTGTGTTTTAGGGGCCAAAATTGATGGAACCATCAGAAATAGCTATTTCGATTATTAAGCATGAAAGGAACAATAAATGAACAGCAACATTTCTGTAGGTATGTCCACTAGAATAAAAAACCCATGTTACAAGGACTTTGCAGCGTTTTTTATTACTTGATAAATAAGTTTTCGAAAACACAAAGTGGGTTTTTGTGGGTCAAAAATAGATGCAAATGGCTAAGAACCACCAACAATCAATATTTAACCACCAAACGTGGTGTAGAATTGTGATCGAGAAGGAAAAATACTATTTGAATGTACAAAAATATTTCGTCTTGAACAAGTGGGTAAAATAACATTTTTTGGGGTCATTCATGATACCAGAATTCATGAGAGCCACATTTTCAAAAATAAGGTGTTTTTAGGGGTAATAAAAGCGCCACTCGGTGTTTTGAAAGAGCCACATAGGGTAGGGGAACGTGGGGCTCATTGAAACATGGGGCAAAGTGAAACAGCAGCTCCAATTCAAATAGACTGGGTGTAGACTTCGTAGGTAGACTTCGAGGAGTTAACACAAGACTGTTCCTCTGTGCTTCACCCAATGTCTTTCTGTCTCGATCCCAGTCTTCTTTGGTCAACCATCATACAAAGTGTGTTTTTCGCCTAATGGCGTAAATAATTGAAGCAACCTTTTTCTTCATGTAAGACATAAGTAAAAAACCACAGTCATGCAGCATGGCTATAAGAGCGAATTTTCGAAGAAATAACTGATTTTATGTAAAATGTGATGTTTGGGATATCCCATTCAAATATGGGCAATCTTAAACTTATTGGGTAATTATAGGTATTCAAGTATGACGCTATTCGGTATAACCAAAATTGTGTTATTTCGTCACTATTTGTCGTTTTCGGCATCTTCCTCCTCCGCCTAAAACTTTCTGAAAATTAATTTTCGGCCAATGTTTTCCCAACTTGATACCATACAAAATTAAAACAGGAGTAGTTTTACGCAAAGTAAAATTTGGGGTGGAAGGGGGAGGAGGGGGAAATCAAAAATGTTTTGAATACCAGATGTTTCGTGAATAGCGGTGTTAATAATTGAACAACCGATCAATTCCTCGAATATGTTTAATTGTATAGCGGACTGTATTAAATGGATAAAATAAACTGAAAACCTATTTAAAAAAAATAAAAATTAATTGAAGCTCATCAATATCAGTTGCGACGAGTTTAGTGTAGGTACCTATCGAGATCCTATCTATTCCTAGAGCGCTCTTTACAGAGGAATAAACGAAAGAAAATACTCCTGTTGAGTTCGAGATAATTAGTGACGTGTCAAAGTCGGGAGATTTAAGATGAAAATTGGGTGGTCTGACCGGGATATGGTAGTGATGGAAGCGATGGTGGATGTCGATGTTCGGGTACAGATGGACGATTTTCTGCGTCGGAGACGGAGCAATTATGCGGATGTGCTGAAGAAGCTCGTTCCTAGGAAAACGACAAGGAAAATATGTCAGAAGTGTTTCACGTATCTTGGGAAGCCGGCGACAAGCGGCAAACTTCATGGATGAACGTAGTTGAGACAGAAAGAGAGAGAGAGAGAGACATACCTTTCTTGCAGAATTACATGAAAAACGTGGGAAAATCCGGATTTAAAGTTGTCCAGCTTGAGCGGAGAGGCGGCGTCAGGGAGAATGAAATTGCAGAAGCCTTTTACACACCACGTGGAGCACAGTGAAAAGTGCGAAAAGAAAAAATGCGGTCAAATCGCTAGAGATCTGTTCGTCAAGTAGACTGGCGATGGAATGAAGGCTGGGAAAGTGGGTTGTACTTGTGATGAACTTCATGATCCACGACCTCCCTTTCCCATCTTCCTTTCTCCCACCTTAATTAGGTATTTACAAACAAGTGGAGATCAGGGGGCGGCTTGCTATCAATACGCCGCAACATACCGCCCACCAATTTTGTAAAAAATTAGGAGAAGTCTGGGAAAGCTGGAACTGAGAGGGGAAGAAGCTTGACAAGTTTGATAACAGGTCTTTGACACCTTGAAGACTTGGTTTGGATGGTCACGTACCGCACTACACCATCTGTTCCAGGATGAACAGCTGTCACCTTAGCGAGGGGCCACTGGAGCACGGGAAAGCGTTGATCTCGTAGCACGACAATGAAGACCTCCGGACCGGACAACCTTGAAGTTCTCCGTTGGCTTGGTCCATTTGGCTCTTGACTGGAGCGTAGTCAGATACTCTACATGCCATCTTCTCCACAGGTGCTCATACATTTTTTTGACAAGTTGCCAGCGGTCCAAGCGGTTGTCAGCCACGTCCAAGAGAGAAGGGGCAGGATTCTCCATGAGGTTTCCTCCAACCAAGAAGTGACCTGGCGATAGATATTCTGTCTCTTGTGGACTAGAAGAAAGAGGACACAGAGGCCTGGAGTTCAATATTGCTTCGACTTTTGTCAATAAAGTGGTTAGCTCTTCGAATGTCAATGGAGTTTCGCCCGCTACTGATGTAAGGTGGTTCTTCATACTCTTCACGCCCGCTTCCCAGAGTCCCCCATATGAGGACTACTGGGAGGGTTAAAATGCCACTGAATATTTCGGCTAACACAGGCTTCGAGAATCTTGGTCTTCGTGCGCTCTTCATCAAACCAAGAATACATTTCTTTAATTCGCTTTCTTGCCCCAATGAAATTTGTTCCACAATCACTATAAATTGCCTCAGGCAAACCTCTGCGACTAGTGAACCGAGACAAACAAGCAAGAAATGCATCTGTGGACAGGTTTGTTACAGCTTCTAAATGGAGCGCCTTGGTTTGCATGCATATAAAAACGCATACATAGACCTTGCTGATAGGGGCCTTTCTTCTAAGGGAATCCCTCATCAGCAACGGACCAGCAAAATCAACACCCACGTGTTGAAATGCTCTACCACCCTTGACTCTGTATTCAGGTAGAGTTCCCATGGTAGGCGCATCCTTTTCTGCTACCAGTGCTTTATTTTTCATTTTAAAACACGTTATGCAGAGGAACGTGCGTTGTCTGACTAGTCGACGAAGTGAAAGCACCCAATATTTTAACTGAATGAGTGCTTGTAGCAAATTGGGGCCGGGATGTAGATATGGTAATAATCTACCATTATCGTGGTGAAATGACATCCATTCGGCAAAAGTACAGGGTGCTTTGAGTCATACGAAATTGAAGATTTGGTGAGCCTGCCGCCCACCCTGAGGATTCCATTTGGATCTATAAATGGAGCCAGCTTATGAAGCCGTTTGAATACAGGGAACTTATTCGATCTCTCGTCATCACCATCAAAAAAGAAATGTTGCTGTACAACCTTAACGCAGGACTCAATTGACGATTTGAATTCATTTAGACTTAGAAGCCCAAACCGCTTGTCATTCCTATTTTTTTAATTCCATATGAAACGACTCAAAGTTCCAACAAATCTTATCAACTGAAGAAATGATGAAAAACGAGAAATCCAGTCCAGTGGATTGCGATCGGACGAAGTGGTTGCTAAGCTACAACCTTCGGTTATCTTCAATTCAGGTAAGTCAAGTGATATGGATACTTGAGTGTCGGGCCATAATAAACTGGGTTCAGTGAGCCAGTTCGGGCCATACCACCAGGTATTATCAATAATTTCAGAGGGCATCAGTCCTCTAGAGCTGGCATCACTGGCATTGTCTTCAGATGACACATGCCGCCACTGAGAGGGAGGGGTAATCTCCACTATCTCACTAACCCGGTTAGCAACGAACGTCTTTAATTTGTACGAAGGAGTGTTGATCCAACCCAAAACTATAGTGGAATCACTGAAGAAACAAGGTGGTCTAACTGCCGACGGTAACATCTCCAGAAAACTAGCTAATGAAGCATACGTTCGTGCTAATAGTAACGCTCCACACAACTCTAGTCGAGGTATGGATACTGTCTTGAAAGGTGCAAGTTTGGTGCGTGCAATCAAGAGATGCGATTGTATGTTTTCTCCTTCGAGAGTTCTTATATAAATAGTAGCGCTATAACCTTTGACCGAGGCGTCGCTGAACCCAACCAAGTGATAGATTCTTGATTGATTCGAAAAAACGTGACGAGGGATCTTAATCCTACTCAATAAAGGCAGCTCATTAACAAACCTTTTCCATGACAACTGAAGAGAGTCAGGAATTAGTTCATCCCAGTCTACATTAGCCTTCCAAGCGTCTTGAATGAATGATTTCGCTAATAATACTACAGGTGCCAGGTATCCTATAGGATCAAAAATCTTAGCGACAGTGGAAAGCAGGGAGCGCTTTGTAAACTTCAGCGCTGGCGTATTTATTTTATATAAAAAACAATCCTCTATCAAATCCCATTGTAGTCCTAAAATTTTGATTTGAAAATCTTGTTCTTGAGAGAGTGAGAGAGGTTCTTGATTACTATCCTTGACATTTTGTAAAAGTTTCCGATGATTCGAAGCCCACTTGCTTAATTCAAAGCATCCTTTCCTGAGCAAACCGATAAACTGGCGTTGGAGTTCCAATGCCTCCTCTATAGTACTGGCACCAGTCACCAAATCGTCTATGTAAGTATCTCTAGTTAGACTAGCGGCTGCTTTGGGATAGGAATCTCCTTCATCGATGGCCAATTGATGCAGGACTCTAATTGCCAGAAATGGAGCGGATGTCAGACCATAGGTAAGTGTTTTCAACTCGTAGGTATTGACTGATTCTGAAGGGGAGAACCGCCATAAAATATGTTGATACGGCCTATCCTCGATATGAATCAAAATTTGCCTGTACATTTTGACTATATCGGCTACAAATACAACCTCATGGATTCTGAAACGCAACAAAATGTCCCTAATATCGGTTTGCAGCTTTGGACCGACCATGAGATTATCATTGAGCGACCTAGCACCGGCTTTGGCACTGGCGTCGAAAACTACCCTCAATTTCACTTGAGACCTATCCTCCTTAAAAATGGCATGATGTGGAATCAAAACTTTGGTAGGAGTTTGAGCAAGACCCATATGGTTCAATTTAAGATATTCTTCCATGAATGAAACGTAATGCTCTCGTAAAAGGGAATTACGATTCAGTTTGTCTTCTAAATTGAATAACCTTCTCTTGCAAATATGTGAAGATGATTCAAATTCGTGCATTGGGTCTTTGAACGGCAAACGAACGATGTACCGTCCTGATTTATTACGTCCCTTAGTAGAAACAAAATGATCCTCACATAGCTTATCCTCGTCGTTTAGAATTTTTGGATTGAAGGTGACTTCTTCCAATTCCCAAAATTTCTGTAACTCTTTTCCTAAATCAGAATCAGCGGAGGCTGTGAAAAGAGCTATTGAATCGGAGGAAGTAGTAGAATCGATTCTTCCCATTACCACGTAGCCAAAAGATGAAGAAAACAGCTTCGGACATCCCTGTTGTAAATCAATAACTTCACCATCGAATATATCAGCGACAAAATCACAACCCAAAAGCATGTCGACGGTCTGAGATTTATAGAAATTTGGATCAGCAAGTTGAAATCTAGAATATTTACGCCATAATGAGTTAGGGAGAACGAAATTAGGAAGGTCATTCGTGATTTTCTTGACAACTTGAGCCGTGGTATGAAAATTAGGAGACGCCCTATTTTGTGGACGAATTACGCAGGGGACCTCACCAAGAATTTTGTTGAATGATGAACCTCCCAAGCTAGATATTCTTTTGGAATGTGCCGACATGGTTAATCCTAATTTATTCATACAGCTGAATGTGATGAATGAGTTTTGACTCCCACTATCTACAACGGCTCGAACCGATTGAAACGTTCCAAAACAGTCGTGAATCTCAGCTGATATAGTTCCGAGGAGAACCTTCTTATCTTCGGACGATGTGGTAGTTAGAGTGGCGTCCTTTTGACTGGACCCATTATCAGATGTACCTGATGTTTGACCTTTTGCGTTTCCTACGTTCTTAGTCGGAGATATGTGAAGTAGTCTATGATGCCTTTTCTTGCAAAACTTACAATTCCATTGAGATGGACATGATTTTACATCGTGATCCCCAGATAGACAATTGAAGCATCCTTTCCAATTCTTTAACAACTATAAACGTTGTTGAGTCGATAACATGAAAAACTTATCACAATCATGCAACTTATGTGGCTTCTGACAAACAACACAAGTTGACTGAGACGTGGAAACCTGCAATCGAGGCACATCACACGAGTCAGAATCGGATTTCGTACTCGTATGAAGGGTAGCTTTGGAAGGCGTCGCAGGTTTAAGCCTTGATTTCGCTCCTACAGAATTAGAGTTTTTGTTTTTAACGTCAGAGGACTCGCAATCCGCTTCCTGTGATAACTGAAGCGCCATACACCTGTTGCGAACGAAAGTAGCCAGATTGTCGAAAGTTGGAAAGTCAACATCCGTTGACTCTTGTTCGAATAATTCCCTAGTACCTTGATCTAGACATCTGACGGAAAGGAAAAATAGAATAAAGTCTGACCTATCAGGTATTGGCATAGCCTTAAAGGCGTTGACGTTATCACAGACCTTTGACAAAAACAATTGTAAAGACGAAACTGTAGGTTTAGATTGAAGAGGCTTGAAGTTGACTAATTCGTTTAGGTACGAAAAGGTGATAAGACGTTTCTTATCGTAGGTATTCTCGAGCGCAGTCCACATAATTTCGTAGTTCTCTGCTAACAAAGGTAATTTGGTGACCAACGCATGAGCGGACCCGCTTACCGATGTAATCAGATAGTGAAATTTTCTAATCGGAGAAATGGTGTTGTTTTCATGAACAATCGACTTGAACGCATCTCGAAACTTCGGCCAGTTCATTATTTTTCCATCAAACTTGGGCAGAAGTAAAGGGGGGAGGTGAGCAGTCGAATTTGAGACGTCACTTTGAGTAACATTAAGAATAGTAGAAGTTCCAGTTTTATCTGGTTTACTCAATTTTAACATATTACCTTTCGCTTCAAAATAATAACGTCTAATATTACTGGATAAATTCGTATCGGCAGTGGTAGGAAATTCAGTCGCTTTATCTGCATCCTCGAAAACATCGATTAATTCATCCCAAATTTTCTCAAATTTGGAGAGATATCTAGGCAAATCATCAAACATGGCACGAAAAGGAATAACTTGCTCTGGGTCAGACACAGCTCTTCGTCCCTGGTTGTTAATAGATTGTACATTTTCAAACGTTTGTTCGAGTTTTCTCCGCAAAGAATTTACCTTAGCTACGAATGTTGCCATTATGTCTGTCTAATTATTACCAATCACGAATTTAAATAACCAACTTATACGCCGAGAAATGTATAGGACGTTGAAGTCAGTAGGTATTTGAAAAACAGATATAGGTACCTACCTACTGAACACAACCAAATTTGCAGGATCTCAATATAAAATGAATAGGTATAAATGTATTTATCGGTAAATTCGTACGATTCAATCAGAAAAATAACGATACGCAGTAGGTGAAGTTGGAACCTACTACAAACAATCGAGTTTTTGGTTGCAATTATCATCTACCTTAATAAAATGAGTAGGTATTTAAGCATGCGTATGAAAAATAAACTTCAAACGACAAATTAATACTCTTGTAGAATGATATATGTACGATTAGAATGTACCTATTTTTAAAATTTCGGAAACTGTAATATTACGTTATATCTACTTATGATTGCATATGACTAAACTCGTGTAAAGGTGAAGAAACTATTCATTAAGTCCTTCGGGTATAACTGTTATCAAAGTCAGCAACTGATATCGATCAATATAATCGAGTAATTAAAGGAATAAAAATGAAATAAAATCTGGCTCGTCTGGACCAAATGTTTCGTGAATAGAGGTGTTAATAATTGAACAACCGATCAATTCCTCGAATATGTTTAATTGTATAGCGGACTGTATTAAATGGATAAAATAAACTGAAAACCTATTTAAAAAAAATAAAAATTAATTGAAGCTCATCAATATCAGTTGCGACGAGTTTAGTGTAGGTACCTATCGAGATCCTATCTATTCCTAGAGCGCTCTTTACAGAGGAATAAACGAAAGAAAATACTCATGTTGAGTTCGAGATAATTAGTGACGTGTCAAAGTCGGGAGATTTAAGATGAAAATTGGGTGGTCTGACCGGGATATGGTAGTGATGGAAGCGATGGTGGATGTCGATGTTCGGGTACAGATGGACGATTTTCTGCGTCGGAGACGGAGCAATTATGCGGATGTGCTGAAGAAGCTCGTTCCTAGGAAAACGACAAGGAAAATATGTCAGAAGTGTTTCACGTATCTTGGGAAGCCGGCGACAAGCGGCAAACTTCATGGATGAACGTAGTTGAGACAGAAAGAGAGAGAGAGAGACATACCTTTCTTGCAGAATTACATGAAAAACATGGGAAAATCCGGATTTAAAGTTGTCCAGCTTGAGCGGAGAGGCGGCGTCAGGGAGAATGAAATTGCAGAAGCCTTTTACACACCACGTGGAGCACAGTGAAAAGTGCGAAAAGAAAAAATGCGGTCAAATCGCTAGAGATCTGTTCGTCAAGTAGACTGGCGATGGAATGAAGGCTGGGAAAGTGGGTTGTACTTGTGATGAACTTCATGATCCACGACCTCCCTTTCCCATCTCAAATATAATTATATATAATTATTCAAAGAAATGGCCAAACATCTTTCATATCTATCAGGTTGTGAATAGGAAGCGTGATCCTTTCTTTCTAATTCATGATCTTCAACCACGTTCTCGTCAATGTATTCCCAAGGTAAGGGCGGCACCATCCTGGAACCCAAGTAGATCCTCTCCAGATATCCACTTTTTCCTAGAGCCTCGGATGCACATTGATGCAGCCCGGACGACAGCAAAGCCGATGCGCACCCTGACCCACCCTCTCACCTGTCCTTGCGGCTTGCCCCACCTTTCTGCCAATCTTTCGGCGAGAACTTTGGTGAAAGATGTCATTTGCGGAGCAAAAACCCCGTCAACAGAGCACACGAGCGGGGTGAAGGAGGCGTGGCGCTGTTCGCATGCGGCCAGATACTTGCGCTTCTTCTCTTCCTCGGCCCCAGAGAGGACTGCTGCTACTGTGCGGTTGACATGTGAGGGAGCATCAGTGTCAGAGACACGTACGTCGAACAACGCTTCCCTCTGTCTTTCCCACACTCCACGGCATGCAAGATCTCCCCTAAGGCCGGGACAGTTTGCGGATGTTTCAGTAATGACGGGCTCTTTCACGCAATTACCCCACGCAGATGACATCAGCTCTCCCAATACGTCACGTACCTCGTTGTGCCTCCTTGTTATAAGCCCACCTGTTTTGCAGTTCAAGGCGTGTTCGAGGGTAAAGCCGGTGTTACCACAGCCATCGCATGAGGTAGGCATCTCGGCTGGCTTTCGCTTGTACCGGATGGCTAACGCATCCCGAAATTCACAAGCCGACAAATCGTAATTAAGCTTTTGCAGTGGAAGGGCAGAAAGCCAGCCTGAAGCCTTCACCTTAGTGGTCTTCAGGACTGCACGTCCGACTGCTCTCTGCCGCTCAGCTGAAAGCTTTCCTACCGTGGAAGCCAACAGAGTGTCCTCAACCTGGCTGCGCATCCGAGTTGCTTCATACTTCGCTGCCCGTAGGGCGACGACGTGCTCTTCGACTTCAAAAGGTTGCCCTAATCGTATGGCCTGTTCCAAAACTGTCGTGCCAGTTTTTGACGTTCTGAACGAAGAATTTGCCGTGAAAACCGGATCCGTCCATGCCAACCCCCCCTTGTTAACTGGCAGAGTAAACAGGTCGCTTTCTTCAGCCGACACATCCCCACCGAGAATGGCGGGCATAAATGTGGACCGAATGGAGTTTCGGAGTTTCATGTAAACATCATCTCCTCCTTCTGTCACACGTTGGGCGAATTGCCATTGGAATTGCAGTGATTTAGTGAAGGCCGCGTGTGCATCCTGAGGCTGCGTTTTACCAGCGTCAGACAAGCGGCGCACCGTTTGGACCCAGTCTTCGATTTTCTCATCCAGGTACTCCTGCTTTCCCTCGCCAATGTATCCTCCAAGGTATCGATGCCCAGTAACAATCTGAATCCTAGATCCTTGGAAGACCCTCTCGGCCTCTTGGCAGTCCTCTGGATGGACGATTAGAATTGATTTGTGGCCTTGAGGGTGATACCCGACATTTGGTCCAAATGCTGACAACTTATCCCACCAATCCTTCAGTTCATCAAAACTTCCCTGAGCCGCTGAGTCGTCCGCGTACCAGCACTGGTTGACGTTTTGGCATTGTTCTTGCAACTGGTGTATTAATGGCAAGGTGGAGATTCCGTATAATAGCATGGCCAAGGGATCACCCTGAGTCACACCTTCTTTGCTGTACAAACCCTCTCCCCCATCTCGTAACACTAATTCTGCATGTCCTTTATACGTGTTATAGAGAAAGCGAGCACAGCTTGGCCAGTACAGTCGAGCATACCAAAGAGCCATTACCCGATTCACTGAATTGAACGCATTTTGGGCATCTACCAGTAGTAATCCCCACTTGGAGTTTGCTGTGGCTTTCTCCTCAAACAGAGTGTTCATCGCATGTATTGCACCTTCAATGCCGGCACTCAGGCCACCGCAGAGCTGTTTCTCCTTGCATGCTTCTGTCACTTCATCGCCTGTCACTTCTGCCATGCATTTTCCTACAACTCTTCTCAGGCACTCACCTATACCTATGGGCCGCACTCCCGGGTTCTTATCCAGGGCTATCAGCATGCTTGCCATGAGACCTCTGATCGATTCCCACGGTACATCATCTTCATTCAGCCAGTTTGCCAGGGCTGCCACTGCTTCTCGAAGTCTCAAGCTAGATCTTCCATGTCGTAGGAGAAAGTCGTTCCATTGATCCGAGTCTGAGCCAGATGGGCCACTGCTTCCATGGAGCTTTCTTGACACCTTCTCTACAACTTCAGCAGTAATCTGAGTGGTCAGCAGTCTAGGGATTTCCAGTCCTCTTGGAACCTGTAATAACTCAGGATTCGGTGTGATAGGATTTGGGTGCTTTTCCTTCAAGTCATCAAGTATCGTCCTTCCTGACGAACCAATTGGGCTAAGGGGGTTGAGTACTGAGGAACTGTTTCTTTCTGTCAGCCTCCGAAAAGCCTCTCTTACCTTTCCTCGAAGCATAAGGCGATGAAATGCGAGTACAGCCTGATCACGGTTTCCTGGAACATCACGCCTCCTCAGTTTCTTGTCGTGTGCCCTGGCCTCATTTATCAGCACGTCATATTGTCCCTCTGCCCATAACTGTAGACGTCGTCCGAGCAAGGTCCTTATGTCCTTTGGCTGTTTGACATTTTTATCGCGTTGCAAAATCACAGATACAAACACTAGCAATCGTTCAGAGGGGTGTTCACCCGACACTAGGGCCATGATTTCTCTCGCTAAAACGTCAACGAACGTGCTGCTGTTTGATCCATTGGGCAGGTCATAATGTTTTCCTTTCAGCTGAACTATGTTTTTCCAGTAGTCACCCCATATCCCATTTACCCCTTCCCCTGGACAATTCACGTAGGGGGCTCCATACATCTGAGCCAGCTTCACCAAGGCGTCGGTATGACCGTCTTCGACCTGTTTGAGTTGTTCTGAAAACTGTATTGACGTTTGTTTCGGTCGTATTAATATCTGTTTGGGTTGTATTGGTATTCAATTGGGTTGTGCTGACATCCGGATGAGCACTTCGAATGTGACGCGTCACACCCCTTCTGCAAAATGTTCTAGTGCAATGTGGGCACTGAACTTCCTGGGACGCCTCATTTAACTGTGACGATGGCATCACCAGGCTGCCCTAGTGCTTCTACGACGTTGCCAGCGAGATAACAAAAACAAACAATGAAATTTAAACTAGAAATTTCGGAAATCAAAGATTCAACAAGAAAGAGAAAGTTACGCCCGCATGATAGCGGAAAAATTAAAATGATCGCCGAAAAACTTGCCAGTGCCTGTGAAGATACTTTTCCCCAAAGTTAATCTTGAACCGATGTTAGTTAGTTAACCTTAATTAGGTATTTACAAACAAGTGGAGATCAGGGGGCGGCTTGCTATCAATACGCCGCAACACCAGAAGAGTAGGTATTGGATACGTAACAAATTTTTTGTTCCATTTTTTGCCGAGTAACACCTCGGTTTGTAGATTTTCCAACGCTGAACACGATGGTGAAGTCAGAATTGCGATATCCCATTCCGTTATCAGATTAGAGCAGACGACCCAGGAAGAACATCTCAAGAAATAACCACTTTACTTCATCTTCAAAGTGCTCCAGTTTGAGAACGGAATGAGATATCGCAATTCTGATTTCACCATCGTGTTCAGCGTACAAAAACCTTTAAAATGAGGTGTCACTTGTCAGACTGTTTAATTTTGGGAATTTATGGGTAATTTTTCCCCCCTAAAACTCCCCAAAACTCCCCCTTAGAGTGACCCGATTCTGCCCATCTATGGACAGCCTGTCGATTGCCAAGACAGATTTTTCGTGCAAATTTGAACTTTTTATCTCAATTCATTCAAGAGTTATCTTCTGGAATGATATATATTAATTGCAACGCAATTCTTAGCCCGACCCCCAACTAGTTTTTTTGTCACATGTCACACTTTTTTGTCCCGCGATACCGTTGCTAGGGAAGCTAATTTCTATGCTATTCATTACATTACATTCATTACATTAAAGTCCTAAGGAGGTATTTAGCCTCCTTAGGACTTTAACTTGACATTGCCCAGGCCCCGAATCAGCTGAGTGGCTCCTGAAGCTAATTTCTCTGCTATTCACGCTATGAAGCTGTAATTTGGTATTTAGCCTCCTTAGGACTTTAACTTGACATTGCCCAGGCCCCGAATCAGCTGAGTGGCTCCTGAAGCTAATTTCTCTGCTATTCACGCTATGAAGCTGTAATTTGGTATTTAGCCTCCTTAGGACTTTAACTTGACATTGCCCAGGCCCCGAATCACTGAGTGGCTCCTGAAGCTAATTTCTCTGCTATTCACGCTATGAAGCTGTAATTTGGTATTTAGCCTCCTTAGGACTTTAACTTGACATTGCCCAGGCCCCGAATCAGCTGAGTGGCCCCTGAAGCTAATTTCTATGCTATCCACGCTATGAAGCTGTAATTTGATATTTCGGACTCGAATTGCGTTGCAAATTCCTCGTTCTATACAAAGTATAGAAGATAAGAGATTGGGGGTCCAGGGGGCTTGCCCCCTGGCGAGGCGCGGAGCGCCGAGTATATATATATACACGGAACCACTCCACGGAATTATATATATATATATATATATATATATATATATATATATATATATATATATATATATATATATATATATATATATATATATATATATATATATATATATATATATATATATATATATATATATATATATATATATATATATATATATATATATATATATATATATATATATATATATATATAATTCCGTGGAGTATCGACTGTTGATTTAGATGTGCGTGGTATGCAATGTTGCAGGTGGTTATTGAGGTTCAGTCATTAAAACGAGATGTATCCCAACGTTTCGATGGTTTATTCCATCATCTTCAGGGGGTTCTACAATCATACAAATATGGTTGTCTTAGTTTAGTGCATAAAGTAATAATCGGGAGGAATTAGTACAGTATAAATATAAAATGAGCTAATGTGATACTAGGAAGTTTAAATACAGAATTATTAACTATACATTTACAAGTTTTTTTTTTTTTTTAAAGGAAAAATCGTTGTTATTAACTATAGATTTACAAGCTTAGAAGTATACAGTGTACTTTGAGTGAGTTCTGAAGAACTTTGTACCCATATTCCTCACTACTATCAGAATTTTATCGTACTGCTAGGTAGATAGAGGTTTGAAACTTGGGTGAACTGATCTTGTGACTGAGGAGTTGGCGATGGGGAAAAAATGAAAACTATGTGTAGGGGTGGTGGGGATACATTTTGGTCAGAAGAGGGGAGTATTGCGGGTTATTTACCTCGGTCAGAAAATGGATTATTGGGGGTTTCCCAGGTTAGGTGGCGGCTCCTTGTCAAAGGGAGGGTTGTTAGCGGTGTCAGTGGTATGGGATCGGAGGGTTGTTTTTCGACCTGTAATAGTTTGGGATTTTCGGGTGGTTTTAGATATGAGGGCTGCTTTAGTTCTGAGGGCGGCTTTGGATCTCACAGTCAAGTATGATACTCTCTGGAAGGACTCACACATATATATATATATATATATATATATATATATATATATATATATATATATTTGTTTATAACTTCGGACACAAAAAGAGGACACAGAGAAAGAAACTTACACTACGTCTGAACGTTTCGCACTCAGCGTCGTCGGCAGACTCCTATATATATATATATATATATATATATATGGTGTAGAGATTTCGACCGTTTAGTGAATAGTGACTCAGGTTTGTTGAGGATCGGTCAGTGAAAAATCAAGTTCCCGACGTTTCGGCCGTTTATTCAGCCATTTTCAAGGCTACAACAAAATATGGACATAGGTATAATACGATAGTTAGCAAGTTAGTGGAATCAGTGAGCTACTGTTACAGTGATTTTTATGGCAACATGGTGATATGGACTATAGTGGGTTATTTTAATAAAGCTACTTACAGGGTTTGAGTCGGCACTGAGCTTACATGATAGGATTATATAAATCAAGGCACTTCGCTGTGCAGGGAACAAGGCATGGAGACTGGTTCGTGTTCGGTGGTTGACTGACTTCTAGGCCATGTGTTGGGGTCCGATCCTCAACAAACCTGAGTCACTATATATATATATATATATATATATATATATATATATATATATATATATATATATATATATATATATATACATAATTTTTGGTGTCTTTCGGCAGTGAATTCAGGATGGTCTGAAACGGATTTTGGTATAAAAATCTTTCGGAAATTCGAGTTTTAAAAATGTTGGACCAAGAACAATAGCTTCCTTTTCTTCGAAAATTCGCTAAAACGATATCCATTGCATTAGTATGCAAACAATAGTTTGTTGTTTTTGCTGGAATAGAGGCCAGTTTAACAACAACCTGACTGACTTGAACCGGCGTTGCTCCGAATTATCCCAGCACATCTTCTCTCAGCCTGTTGTCCAAGTGCCGGACTCGGATGCTTCCTGTCCCGACCAGCGGCCTAACCCAGATCATACCTTCCAGCCAATAAACCCTAACAGTGGCCACTTGGTGACCCCTCCTAACGTAAAAAATATGGAAGTTGACGAGTGTGTCGAGTGTGACGGGGAAGTCAATCGTGAACCGATTGTCAGTGCCTCTCAACCCGGTACGTCCAATTCTCCTCCCAGACGCAACCCGAATTTTGATGTCAGTCCCGGTAATAGGCATCCCCTTACTAGCCCAAGGGATGAGCCGTACCGAGCTCGTAAAATTGAAGGCGTTAGATTTCGCGTGCTTGACAATAAGCTTGACAAGGAGGAGAATTTTAAGTATTGGAAGAGAACCATTGTAGGTCAAATTGAAACCCAGGAATGTGTCTTTGTGCTTGATCCCTCTGAATTTGCTCCACCTGCATTCTCCGTACATGAAGTTGACATACACCGAGAGAAAAATGTGGCGCACCATGCCCGCTAGGAACACTCGGAATTGATTTCCCGATAGGGAACCTAGCGGGTGTGCCTAATCCCAAGCGGGTAGGGTGAAAATCGTATCGGGTGATGTTAAAAATCTATCGGGAAGACGTAACTCCAATCGGGTACGACATAAATTTCTATCGGGCTGCCATAAAAATCTATCGGGCTGTTAGATTAGCCCCTCCTATCGGGTATGGTTCGGATATTTTTGTATCGGGCATTCGTAAAAACAAGCGGGTTTTGGTAATTCCTAACGGGTATTCGTCAAAATCGTATCGGGTGGCGACTTAACCCTAACGGGCTTTTATAAATGGGAACTACACCCGTTAAGAAATCAATCGGGTCTGTTGGTTGTCTATCGGGTTTCATAACAAATTCCTATTGGGTCCATGAAACCCAAGCGAGCATGCAAATATTCCAAAAAAATACCCGTTAGCGCACTATCGGGTCATCTGAACATTTACGTCTCCCGTTTGATGATCTATCGGGTTTTTTTCAAAATTCCTAGCGGGTGTATGAAAAACGATCTAGCTAGCAAATGTTGAAAAAAATACCCGTTAGCACACTATCGGGTCATCTGAGCATTTACGTCTCCCGTTTGATAACCTATCGGGTTTATGCAAAATTCCTATCGGGTGTATGAAAAACGATCTAGCTAGCAAATGTTGAAAAAAAATACCCGTTAGCACACTATCCGGTCATCTGAGCATTTACGTCTCCCGTTTGATAACCTATCGGGTTTTATGCAAACCTCCTATCGGGTGTACGAAAAACAATCGAGCATGGAAATGTTCAAAAAAATACCTGTTAGCTGACTGTCGGGTCATCTGAGCATTAAGATCTCCCGATTGATAATCTATCGGGTTTATACAAAATTCCTATCGGGTAGAAATAAAATTAATCGAGCTGGGAAATATGCATAAAATACCCGTTAGCGCCTATCGGGTGAAATAATTGTCAAGAGCTCCCCCTTAATAATCTATCCGGTTACATCACACATCGCTATCGGGCCTATGAAAGCCAATCGAGCAGGGAAATAGTGAACAAAAATACCCGTTAGTCGTCCTATCGGGTGATGTTTGTTGCTAACAACACCCGATTGAAGATCTACCATTTCCATTGAGTGATCCCTATCGGGTAGAGAAAAATCGATCGAGCTGAGAAATATTCATAAAATACCCGTTAGCCACCAATCGGGTGATATAATTGTTAACAGCTCCCGCTTAATAATCAACCGGGTTGCATCGACCAACATCTATCGGGTTGAACAATGCAATCGAGCAGGGAAATGCCGAACAAAATACCCGTTAGTAGCTCTATCGGGTGGATGTAATTGATAACAACACCCGAGTGAACATCTATCGGGTTGCACAGACGAGTCTCTATCGGTTTTTGGAAAACCAATCGAGCAAGAAAAAATTCAAAAAGTAGCCGTTAGCTTTCTATCGGGTTCTGCCAGTGTGAACAGCTCTGTTTTACTTTTGTATCGGGTTATCTCATTCAAAACATACCCGTTAGCATCGTAACGGGTCGTCTCATAGCTCCCGATTGATAATCATCCGGGTTGCATCGACCAACGTCTATCGGGTTGAACAATGCAATCGAGCAGGAAAATGCCGAACAAAATACCCGTTAGTAGGTCTATCGGGTGGATGTAATTGATAACAACACCCGAGTGAACATCTATCGGGTTGCACAGACGAGTCTCTATCGGGTTTTGGAAAATCAATGGAGCAGGAAAATATTGAAAAAATACCCGTTGGCTGCCTATCGGGTGATATAATTGTTAACAGCTCCCGCTTAGTAATCAATCGGGTTGTCCAATGATTCCCTATCGAGTAGGCAACATTTCTATCGGGTGTCAATTAGGTCCCGCCACAATTTGAACTTGGTCGAAGGGGCATTGGCTCCGGAGATGGATTCACAAATTTTTTCCCAGGTTCCGAGTGAGCGTTGAAGGGTTTTACAATTTGAACTTGGTCAAAGGGGCATTGGCTCTGGAGACGGATTCACAAATATTTTCCCAGGTTCCGAGTGACCGTTGAAAGGTTTTATGTGAGGATTTAGTACAAGACGAGATACGTAGAATCCTCACACAAAAGCCTGCAACAGTTAATGAAGAGTTGGGAAAATATTTGTGGTTTAATGATAGCCCAGGTAGCCCGAATCCCTGTGAGGAGGTATAGGAAGCGAAGCCTGCATTCACCATTTCTAAAGGATAACTGTTTTTGGGGAGTGGTGAGAATTTGAGAATAACAACTCTTTCCCTTCACCTCCCGTAAATATGGACGTTTGGAGGACATGTACTTGTTACCATGGGAGGGTTCACGCGAAGAAATATGGTAAAGTTGAGGGAATTGTGAAGGACATGATACTGGACCTGAAAATTAAAAACGCTGCAAAGTCCTTGTCACGCATGGGTTTATTATTATTCTATATGCAGAAATGGTGGCTGTTCATTTATTGTTGCTTTCATGTAAAATAATTATTGAAATAGTTATTTCCGGTGGTTCCCACAAATTTTGGCCCCCAAAACTTGAATTAGGTATACCTACGCTTTTTTTTCTTTTTTATTTCAAATTATCTTTGATCATTGCCCAACCCACCCGCCCATTTACCCGCAGGGTGGCTGTCCACAAGCATAATCCAATTGACATGTTGTCGTCCTTCACCAGTTTTCGAGTTTTATATATATTATCAACAGATTTATGCTGAGCACCCCCACCTGAGAGAATTATGACTCCGTATTTTTTTTTTTGTACTGATGAGTCCTCAGTATAGTCGAGAGTCAGTTAGACTTGGTTTTCATTGAATTTTTACCTCCCCTCCCAACGAGTATTTCTCTCTGGTGCGGGGGGTGCTCGACCTCGTTGAAATACCCGTTAGTAGCTCTATCGGGTGGATGTAATAGATAACAACACCCGATTGAACATCTATCCGGTTGCACATACGAGTCCCTATCGGGTTTTGGAAAACCAATCGAGCAGGAAAATATTCAAAAAATACCCGTTGGCTGCCTATCGGGTGATATAATTGTTAACAGCTCCCGCTTAGTAATCAATCGGGTTGTCCAATGATTCCCTATCGAGTAGGCAACAAGTCTATCGGGTATTAATTAGTTCCAGCCACAATTTGAACTTGGTCGAAGGGGCATTGGCTCTGAAGACGGATTCACAAATATTTTCCGAGGTTCCGAGTGAGCGTTGAAGGGTTTTACATTTTGAACTTGGTCAAAGGGGCATTGGCTCTGGAGACGGTTTCACAAATATTTTCCCAGGTTCCGAGTGACCATTGAAAGGTTTTATGTGAGGATTTAGATGCGTACAATTCTCACACAAAAGCCTGCAACGGTGAATGAAGAGTTGGGAAAATATTTGTGGTTTAATGATAGCTCAGGTAGCCCGAATCCCTGTGAGGAGGTATAGGAAGCGAAGCCTGCAGTCACCATTTCTAAAGGATAACTGTTTTTGGGGAGTGGTGAGAATACGAGAATAACAACTGTTTCCCTTCACCTCCCGTAAATAAGGACGTTTGGAGGACATGTACTTGTTACCATGGGAGGGTTCACGCGAAGAAATATGGTAAAGTTGAGGGAATTGTGAAGGACAGATACTGGACGTGAAAATTAAAAACGGAAACAACAAAATGAATATGTAATGGATGTTGCCTCTCATTAGGCGAATTTTAGGATATATTTTCCGAAAAATTTTCCAGGATTAAATGATGTCTATCGGGTTGTAATGAGAAATCGCTATCGGGCCCATGAAAGCCAATCGAGCAGGGAGATATTCAAAAGATATCCGTTAGCATCGTAACGGTTCATCTCATAGCTCCCGATACATAATCAACCGGGTTGCATCGACCAACGTCTATCGGGTTGAACAATGCAATCGAGCAGGGAAATGCCGAACAAAATACCCGTTAGTAGCTCTATCGGGTGGATGTAATTGATAACAACACCCGATTGAACATCTATCGGGTTGAACAGACGAGTCCCTATCGGGTTTTGGAAAACCAATCGAGCAGGAAAAAATTCGAAAAAATCCCCGTTGGCTGCCTATCGGGTGATATAATTGTTAACAGCTCCCGCTTAGTAAACAATCGGGTTGTCCAATGATTCCCTATCGAGTAGGCAACATTTCTATCGGGTATTAATTAGTTCCCGCCACAATTTGAACTTGGTCGAAGGGGCATTGGCTCTGAAGACGGATTCACAAATATTTTCCCAGTTTCCGAGTGACCGTTGAAGGGTTTCATGTGAGGATTTTTAATGATATGTTTAATAGGTAATATGTCGTAACGTATAAGTGATCAGGAATTTGAGTAACAGCAAGGAATTTGAATTTGAAGCGCATACTTTTCAATGCAAGTAAATTAGGTGTATATAAGTATACCACATAAAAACGTATTGTACACGCATGTATAAAACACGTTTGTAGGACATCCGATTGTTACCATGCAAAGGATATGGAGAAATACTGAACTTGGCAGAATCGTCATGGTTCGGATTCAGCAGAAATAACTGAAAATTGGGAACAACAATTAAACAGTATTTTGGAAAACGGTTGTTGAGCGCATGATGACCTATAATAATAATAATATATTCGTGGGCGAGAAGTAATTTGGCATGAGCCAAATTGAGTAGTTTGGCGGGTCATTTTCACCCGAGCTATACTCATTGTGTGACCATCTCTGTGAATGAAGTGTAATATAATATTATATTGTATTGCATACAGTTTTGATAAAAACGACAGCATTTACAAAGTGATGTGCGTCGCTTTTGCAACTTTTCATGTGTCATTCAATGCCGGAAGGAATCTGAGGGCAGTAAGTACCTATACGTCATTTATTTCTAAGTCCATTACATGTTGTAAGTTGTTATGTTGAGCATGTACATGCTTAAATTATCAATTAAATTGAATTATCAATGGAAAGAGTCGTTAATGACTCGGGGTATTTGCGATGGGGATTTTTTAATGTTTTTTCCCAGTAGGCACAGGTACCTATATACTAATGGTAGGCACGTAGGAGTTTCTGGCAGAAATGTTAGAAAAACCGTACACTTGTTAGCAAGTGAGTGAAAACCCGATACGAATTGAAAAAAAAAAAAACCACAGTCATGCAGCGTGGCTATAAGAGCGAATTTTCGAAGAAATAAGTGATTTTATGTAAAATGTGATGTTTGGGATATCCCATTCAAATATGGGCAATCTTAAACTTATTGGGTAATTATAGGTATTCCAGTATGACGCTATTCGGTTAATTCGGTATGCATGAAATATGGGCATACGTTACAAATTTTTTGTTCCATTTTTTGCCGAGTAACACCTCGTTTTATAGATTTTCCAACCCTGAACACGATGGTAAAGTCAGAATTGCGATATCCCATTCCGTTATCAGATTAGAGCAAACGAACCAGGAAGAACATCTCAAGAAATAACCACGTTCCTTCATCTTCAAAGTGCTCCAGTTTGAGAAAGGAATGAGATATCGCAATTCTGATTTCACCATCGTGTTCAGCTTACAAAAACCTTTAAAATGAGGTGTCACTTGTCAGACTGCTTCATTTTGGGAATTTATGGGTAATTTTTCTCCCCTAAAACTCCCCAAAATTCCCCCTTAGAGTGACCCGATTCTGCCCATCTACGAACTTAGCCTGTCGATTGCCAAGACAGATTTTTCGTGCAAATTTGAACTTTTTATCTCAATTCTTTCGAGAGTTATCGTCTGGAATGACACATACATATATATATTAACCCAGTGAGTCTTTAACCAAGAACATGTCTTTCGGCAGTGAATTCAGGATGGTCTGAAACGGATTTTGGTATAAAAATCTTTCGGAAATTCGAGTTTTAAACATTTTGGACCGAGAACAATAGCTTCCTTTTCTTCGAAAATTCCCTAAAAGCCGTTACGAGTTTCAAACTACCCGTTAGGAAGTTGTGAAAAACCCGATAGGCGTAACAGAAACTCGATGGGAATCGGAAAACCGTTTGAAATCGGGAAACCCGACACGATTGAAAGAAAAACCCGATTGGGAGGTAAAAAGATGTTACGACATTCGTAAACCCGATAGGAGTTGAAAAAGACGTTACGGCATTCGGGAACCCGATGGGAGACAGAAAACACCCGATAGGAATCTGAATTTGGATACCCGATGGAAATCTCAACACCCGATAGGGGATTTGAAAAAGTCGCTAGAAACATTCAGACACCCGATAGAAGGTAAAAAACACCCGATAGGAGCCAACGCCTGCCCGCTTGGAGCAGGGAAACCCGTTACCAGGTGGGTCATGGTGGGGAGACCTCTATATAACCCCAACGTCCCCTTATGGCGACAACCACTTCTCCCCGATCAGTCGCGTCCTCACGTTCACGTGTTCTACTTACTTCCCTGTGCTTATTCTTTATTCAGTCTGTGTGTTGCGGTCGTGTTTCAAATCAGTTGTGTTTCAAATCAGCTGTGTTTCAAATTAGTTGTGTTTCTAGTTTGTTGTGCTTCAATTATTAACGTTCACCCGTCACCAAACAACATTCGGTCCCTGGTACGTTGTACTACGCAATTCGTTTTAATTGCAATGGCGGACCAACGCTTGACTGATGTTCTACAGTCTTGGAAATTGGATGCAAGAATCGTTACTGCATTTGAAGGTTAGCAAAAATTTGTTTTACTATTTTTCTATAATATTCCGATTTCATGATAATCACATATACCCTATAACTTCCAAATCCAAACTGACATTTCAGTTTGAATTTCATTTTGTGTTGTTGAGCATTACTTATCATTTCCTTTTGCCAACGTATTTACCAATGCTAATTTTTTTTGTATAAAATTCCGATTTCAAGATGTACACGTAGCTATGACTTACGCACCCAAACTGACAAATTGAATTTGAATTTTTTTTTCTTGAGTATATTTCCTTTTGCCAACGTATTTACCAAATGAAAGTTTTTGTAGTATAACAGTCTGCTTTCAATATAATTAATCACATCACTTCCAAATCCAAACTGACATTTCAATTTGAATTTCATTTTGTGTTGTTGAGCATTACTTATCATTTCCTTTTGCCAACGTATTTACCAATGCTAATTTTTGTTGTATAAAATTCCGATTTCAAGATGTACACGTAGCTATGACTTACTCAGCCAAACTGACAAATTGAATTTGAATTTTTTTTTCTTGAGTATATTTCCTTTTGCCAACGTATTTACCAAATGAAAGTTTTTGTAGTATAACAGTCTGCTTTCAATATAATTAATCACATCACTTCCAAATCCAAACTGACATTTCAATTTGAATTTCATTTTGTGTTGTTGAGCATTACTTATCATTTCCTTTTGCCAACGTATTTACCAATGCTAATTTTTGTTGTATAAAATTCCGATTTCAAGATGTACACGTAGCTATGACTTACGCAGCCAAACTGACAATTTGAATTTGAATTTTTTTTCTTGAGTATATTTCCTTTTGCCAACGTATTTACCAAATGAAAGTTTTTGTAGTATAACAGTCTGCTTTCAATATAATTAATCACATCACTTCCAAATCCAAACTGACATTTCAATTTGAATTTCATTTTGTGTTGTTGAGCATTACTTATCATTTCCTTTTGCCAACGTATTTACCAATGCTAATTTTTGTTGTATAATATTCCGATTTCAAGATGTACACGTAGCTATGACTTACGCACCCAAACTGACAATTTGAATTTGAATTTTTTTTCTTGAGTATATTTCCTTTTGCCAACGTATTTACCAAATGAAAGTTTTTGTAGTATAACAGTCTGCTTTCAGTATAATTAATCACATCACTTCCAAATCCAAACTGACATTTCAATTTGAATTTCATTTTGTGTTGTTGAGCATTACTTATCATTTCCTTTTGCCAACGTATTTACCAATGCTAATTTTTGTTGTATAAAATTCCGATTTCAAGATGTACACGTAGCTATGACTTACGCAGCCAAAGTGACAAATTGAATTTGAATTTTTTTTTCTTGAGTATATTTCCTTTTGCCAACGTATTCACCAAATGAAAGTTTTTGTAGTATAACAGTCTGCTTTCAATATAATTAATCACATCACTTCCAAATCCAAACTGACATTTCAATTTGAATTTCATTTTGTGTTGTTGAGCATTACTTATCATTTCCTTTTGCCAACGTATTTACCAATGCTAATTTTTGTTGTATAATATTCCGATTTCATGATCTTGGTTTGAGTTGCATTGTTACGGTATCGGGAAATTGCTAAGTGTGTTAGTGCCCGTTAGTAATTCAATCGGGTATTATTAGACGTGAAATACTTGCACCAACTTGTTTCCGTTGTCCCTTCTATACATAACGGGTGTTTGAGGGTATGGGTACCCGTTAGTGATCCAATCGGGTAGTGTTGTACTTTAAAATATTTTCAACAAACTGTTTTGCCTTGCCGCTTGTAGTTGTATCGTATGTTCACTTCGTTCCAAACGGGTTCATCCGGACTTTGCCAAATATTCGTAAACATTCGTAACGGGTGTTTGTGGTTGTGAGTACCCGTTAGTAATCCAATCGGGTATTGTTGTACTTTAAAATATTTTCAACAAACTGTTTTGCCTTGCCGCTTGTAGTTGTATCGGGTGTTCACTTCGTTCCAAACGGGTTCATCCGGACTTTGCCAAATATTCGTAAACATTCGTAACGGGTGTTTGTGGTTGTGAGTACCCGTTAGTAATCCAATCGGGTATTGTTGTACTTTAAAATATTTTCAACAAACTGTTTTGCCTTGCCGCTTGTAGTTGTATCGGGTGTTCACTTCGTTCCAAACGGGTTCATCCGGACTTTGCCAAATATTCGTAAACATTCGTAACGGGTGTTTGTGGTTGTGAGTACCCGTTAGTAATCCAATCGGGTATTGTTGTACTTTAAAATATTTTCAACAAACTGTTTTGCCTTGCCGCTTGTAGTTGTATCGGGTGTTCACTTCGTTCCAAACGGGTTCATCCGGACTTTGCCAAATATTCGTAAACATTCGTAACGGGTGTTTGTGGTTGTGAGTACCCGTTAGTAATCCAATCGGGTATTGTTGTACTTTAAAATATTTTCAACAAACTGTTTTGCCTTGCCGCTTGTAGTTGTATCGGGTGTTCACTTCGTTCCAAACGGGTTCATCCGGACTTTGCCAAATATTCGTAAACATTCGTAACGGGTGTTTGTGGTTGTGAGTACCCGTTAGTAATCCAATCGGGTATTGTTGTACTTTAAAATATTTTCAACAAACTGTTTTGCCTTGCCGCTTGTAGTTGTATCGGGTGTTCACTTCGTTCCAAACGGGTTCATCCGGACTTTGCCAAATATTCGTAAACATTCGTAACGGGTGTTTGTGGTTGTGAGTACCCGTTAGTAATCCAATCGGGTATTGTTGTACTTTAAAATATTTTCAACAAACTGTTTTGCCTTGCCGCTTGTAGTTGTATCGGGTGTTCACTTCGTTCCAAACGGGTTCATCCGGACTTTGCTAAATATTCGTAAACATTCGTAACGGGTGTTTGTGGTTGTGAGTACCCGTTAGTAATCCAATCGGGTATTGTTGTACTTTAAAATATTTTCAACAAACTGTTTTGCCTTGCCGCTTGTAGTCATATCGGGTGTTCACTTGGTCTCATGGCTGACTTTTTTTTCCCCTGCACAGATGCCAGATTCGAAACTGACGAATTACGCAACCTAGAACCAGGCAATATCCTCTGGGAAGCAGTAGCACCAGGACTGTGGACTCCGAGGGACAAGATGCGATACACAGCAGGGTGGAAGACGAATTTCGGTCCACTCTCCTCTCCCAGTCGTTCTTCGACATCTCTTGCTAGACCCCTATCAAGTGACGACTCCACGCGAACACTTCCTACCCAGGTGAGTGTTGCCAATTACAATTACAGACGACAGGCAGACAGAAACAGTGTTCATGTTTGACAATAACTTCCTGCATATAATATGTATTGTTACGAGGTGAACGGTGTTGTTGTTGCAGTTTTACTCCTCGACGCCTCGCCTTAGAGACTCGTTGCCGAGTGAACTACAGCTCAGCGAGGAATCGTCTGACGATGACGACGAATCCGCCGCCACAACCGACGACGACCCCCAATTCGCCAGTTACAAGGGAGTCGATAAGACTGCTTTCATCAGCACTTCAGATGAGGTAATGTGCATCACACCATCCGTGGGTGAAATAGTATCACGTACTCATAGTCAAACCTAGGGTTTTTATATTAAATTTACATCTCTTCCTCTCTCCCCAACAGATCACAGCAATACTACAACAGTCAGAGAAGGGGCGGAGGTGCATGGAGCTAGCAAGGCCCGAGAATACCAAGGCAGTCAGCCCATCCGACAGGAAGGCGGTAGCGGATGTTGTCATAAACCACCTTCACCGACAAGCCACCCCCGCGGGTGCGAACGTCATCCCCCATTTCTCTTACAAAGAATTGAAGTGAGTGACACCTTGAAATTTGTGATTACGCATTGTTTGTTAGTATACATGTTGGGTACTCTTATCTTAACATTCCTCTGCATAAAGACATAATAATCACGTCTTTGAATTGTTGTGTACGTTTCAGTTTCATAGCTGCTCAGTTGGCGAGATATTTCCGGGATCCCCCCTCGCTGTGGTTTATTTTATCAGCATCGACACGGGGGGGCTCGTCACACAGCAGTGACAGCACGCCGACGAAAAAACCAAGGAAGTACCCCTACGGGCACTTGTGGAGCAAAGTAAACAACCTCAAGGACTCCTGGAGGAAGGCCAATAAAGAAAAGTACGATAAAATAAAGGAGGCCAAGAAGGCAAGTGAAGCAAGGAAACGGAAGGGAGGCAAACAGAAGAGGGCCTACACGAAGAAGCCGAAGCAGCCAACCACCTCCCCTCCGCCCGTACGGAAAACTCTGACAGGTGAGTCTACTCTCTATTCATCTCTTTTCCTCCTACCACCCTCCTTGTCTGCCGTTTCTGTGTTATTTATTGTGAGGAGTCGTAACCGTTGATGTTATTTTCCTAGAGTGGAAAGAGGAACTCGAAAAACATCACTCCATCCAAACCATCAGGGGAGGTGATTGGTTGGACCGAGCGTCGATCCCCGAAGAGATACAAGAGGCGTTACGGAGGACAGCGAAGCTGCGGCACGACTACCTATGCTGTGAAGACAACAGCCTCTCCGACTACTTCGACTACTTCCCGTTCTTCAAGTCGTCCGCCCACGCAGCGAAAGTGGTGAGTTCATAATTTGAACGTATTTCATGTGCTCTGTTTATATACTTGTGCCTGCTGTTGTTTAAAGCGAGGAATATTTTTTAGTAATCGCTAATGATAGTTGTTGTTTTCTGTTACAGATAGAATCTGATTTCAAGGAGCTCTATACCATCCCGGAGGGGAGGCTGTATGAAAAGCTGAGAGAACTCCACCCGGCCATAGTCCAAGAGGCTAGCAGGTCTTCCAGAAGCGTGGAAGGGTGGGACACGATCGTCGAGTCGTTACTGTCGTACTACGAAAAAAATACCGGTGAGAAATAATTGTGATTAGCCTACTCTGTGTTCAAATTGACTAGGAATCGTTTTTTCAACTTTAATATTTTGTTGTTATACCAGGGATTCTTCTTCTTCACGCTTTGTAAACAAATGATTTGTTGAAATTGCTTTATTTGACCATGAGGTGGTTGTAATGACTGAATCGTACTGTACGAACGTGTTGCTAATGTGCTCCGTGATATTTCAGAGGAGGACAAGAGAACGACTGCAGCTCTCGTCGCCCTCCCGTTCGCTATGGGGACTCACCGGTTGAAGAAGAGGGCAGGACTTAGAGCTCCGGTTCAGATCTCGAAGAAGGAGTCGGCAGATCACTTCGTCAAATTCCTGGACTCAGAGTCTGAGGTGGACAACCTCCACGCCAAACGCCTGGAGGAAGCGGAACACGGAACATTGCAACCGTATGTCATAGCAATAGGAAAATTAGGTTCCGTCAGCCATTGTCTAGTCAAATACTTAGGTTTTAGCCTTAGAACTGACACCATACTCCAGGCAGTCGATCTTTGTTTTAAATTAATAATCGTGCTGAACTGCGAGTACCCACCTCAGTGTACACACATCTGGCAAACTCTAGAATGGGTGTGCTATGATTTAAAGGTTTCTAAAAACTACCTCCACTCTGTCGTGACTATCGCTTCCACCTGTGCTCACTTCCTACGTTACCACGTTACACCCACCCCTGCTGCTCCTGCTGATGGTAGCTCCAGTGATGAAAAATCACTTGTACGAGTGTTGATACAAAAATACGACATTATAGAGGGTCAATGTGTATGCTTTGTTGAGAGTCTCAGAACAGGTGAATTGGTAACTTTCTTAAACTTAACTGGGGACAACATAATACAGTCTAACATTCTTGGTGATTCGGAACTGTTACTTTATGGTACTTGTACAAAAGCGTTTGCAGAACAACACGGATTGATTGCTTACAGTATAGATCCCACCACAACCGAAATACTTGGTGCCCTTCACATAACAGATAGTCCTGCTTCAGTATCATTACCTTTGCCGTCAACTCCGGGTGTTGAGTCACATTTGCCATCAACTTCAGGGGGTGTTGAGTCACATTTGCCATTCACTTCAAGTTCCAAATCACTTTTTGACCCATCTGAGGAGGTACATCTACCATCAGCAACAGCAGTTCCTCCTGAGGCAAGCCCTGCCCTTTCAGGTGTATCTGAACCACCTCCCCTTCTGTCTCCTACATGGCCAAGAACTCCCCTTAAGGAAGCTGGATTCTACAAAGAGAGTAGGACTCCGAAAAGATTGACCCCGTCTAAAACAACCCCGTCTAAAACAACCCCGTCTAAAACAACCCCGTCTAAAACAACCCCGTCTAAAACAACCCCGTCTAAAACAACCCCGTCTAAAACAACCCCGTCTAAAACAACCCCGTCTAAAACAACACCATGTAAAACCACCCCATCTAAACTAACCACTGCAACAGCCACTCCTGAGTCTGATACCAGCACTCTGCCCGTGTCCCCACCTCCACACTTCAGCAGCTCCCCTGCATCATCCAGCGATCCGGGCAGTACTCCCAAGTCCTTGCAGGATTTGGTCGAACGCCAGAAACTGGCGGTACGTGGCAGTAAGAGTAAAAAATAGCTAACATACCCATCACGTCCTCACCACTGATTGCTTTACAACGTGTCTACACTGAGGTGGTGCTAGTTAGTTACCATTTGTGCATCAACTGTTCCTTGATGACCATTCTGAATAATATGTAAATAACATTCTATAATAATATATATTCTAAATAAAATTTTTTTGAAGTCGACCATATTTCATTGGGTATAATATATACATCACTGTTCCAACATGAGTGGTACAGAACATTACAAATTTCACTACTGTCCCTTAACATTCAGAGAAGTTGAATTTCATTCATTTTAAAAACTGTCAAACCGATATACTTTCCCAAATACGTTGTAGTTAAAGCTCTAGACTATACGTATTAGTGCGAAACAACCTGTGATTAAACATAAACATAGACAATTATATATATATATATAAGTAGTAAGTGGGTACGTTGGGGACACATTCTTGTTTTTCCACTTGAATCTCTGATGTTTTTATTTTCACTTGAATCTCTGATGTTTTTATTTTCACTTGAATCTCTGATGTTTTTATTTTCACTTGAATCTCTGATGCTTTTTATTTCCACTTGAATCTCTGATGCTTTTTATTTCCACTTGAATCTCTGATAAAACTTTTCTAACACAAAACATCAGAACCAGTGACTTTTTTCATTTAGCGACTTAAATCCCTGGTAAAACTTTTTTTACCAAAAAACATCAGAACCAGTGACTTTTTTAAAAAAATATTTTTTCATCAGAAACTCTAGTGAAACTCTAAAAATTTTTCAATCGTAAATAAAAATACAAATTTAGGACTATTTAGGGGTCGATATTTTCGAAATTTAGCTCCCTCTGATGTTTTCACTAGAAAAAATGAGAGGGGTTAGTTAAAAGGATCTCTCCAATAAAATAAAAATGTCTCATCCATTTTTACAATTTTCACTTAAGCATATCGAATTCATTGAATGTTTCGCATATATCGATAGAAATAAAGATATGAAAGTGTACAGGTTTATAGAACAACTGTTATACGGAGAAATTCCCAACGATAAAATACTCAGTTTTAAATCGTTGCTTAAAACCGAGGGAGTTGAAAAATTCGTAAACACTGTTAAGAAAACAATACCCGTATCTCCCAATAAAGACTTGAAATATAAAAGGAAAAATATCAAAGAAAATATGTTGGAGAATTATGTCATTCGTAATAAACGAGATAAGAAATTTCTACAAGAGTTGAACGTAAAGATTTTTTTAAACATGATCCCTACTAAAAATATAATTGTGGACGATGGTAATATTGTCGATATAAAATTACCTTGATCTAATTGTTCGTTTTAATGAGGAATCCTCATTAAAACACATTGAAAATAAAATCTCCTTCATATTCCAAACATCCTGAGCTTTTAGCAACAGTATCGAAACTGAAACTCAAAATCCTTCTTCAGTTTGGCTTTACTCTCACTATAAAGCAATTTTCTAAGTTGATATTCAGAAGCATTTTTAGGAACCTGGATTTTTAGGAGCGGTGGTTTACCATCAACACCCAAAAAACGTTCTTTCAACAACCCTTTAGAATATCTATACTCCCTCAATGCACGTTGAATCTCGTCTAGTGCGTCACAGTTTCTATCATAAAATCGAAATTCAGGTTTCTTTACAAACTCCCAGAAACCTCCATGTTCATCACATATATCTAATGCCTCATCGCTTAAAACCATATCTCTTTATTTATTATAGAAAATATTTTTTTTTTTTTTTTTTAGACCCGGTAAATTACCGGGTCTAAAAGTTTTCAACAGTACGAAAATAATTTAAAACCCAATATATTTAAAGGTGGGGGCGAATCGACGCCACCTTTTTAAATTAAAAAACTCTTAGGATTTCTAGAGCCTCATGCTATCTAGCTTGTTGCGTGTGAACTAAAGGAAATGATAAATAATGCGAGATTAATATTCCGTACACTATCTCAAAGGAGGCCAGCTAGTTGACCTTGCATTCCCATTTCAGATAGTTCGCTTTCAATTCCTATATCCATATTCACAATCAGTTTCTCCTCAACTGTTCAACATGGCACAACCTCCTGAATATTTAAAGTTAGCTTATTGTGATGATTATGATTTCTGTGAAGAAATTTTAAAAGTGGAACAATATCACCAGGAATGTTTGAGTTTCGTGCAGAAAGTGAAAAATTGTGTTAGTGCAAGTGAAGCCAGAGAACTAATCACGAAAAACAATGTGAGTCTACCAGGTAGTAGAAAATGTGATTTTCAAAAGCTTTTGAAAATCCCAAAAGTGTCTAATATATCAAGAACTCCAGATCAAATGCATCAGTACCTACAAAAATTTGTTGTATTTGACCATGAAATGGAAAAGGTGAAACTTCCTAATCAAAATAACATTATGGAAGTAGAGAATTACCTTATTAAATCTAGTGATGTGATAAAGAAGCAATCATCAAGACTTTTTTATACTACTGCTGTTTATGGATACTACTTGGAAGTGTATTTTCAACATATGAAGATCACAGGAGAGGATTGGAATCTCTGTTTAAAAGAAAAGCTACATGTGTCCTTGAGTTATAGTAAGAAGTTGAGAAGAGTTGGAGTGATTGTGAAAGACCATCAAAAACTTAAAATGTTGAGTATTTCATTTTTGGGCTCAACTACAGTGATAGTGAATGTTAACCTTGAGGGGGCTCACGCGTGAGCTCCTAGAAGGTCATTCCAGAGAACATTCTGAGCTGAAATATTCTGGACTCAACTACAGTAATATTAAGATCAGCCTGTAACCTTGAGAGGGCTCACGCGTGAGCCTCTTGAAGGATATCTGAGGAAATATTACCAGTTGGAGTTGAAGCAAAATAATGTGTCTGATATATTTTTATTGAGAATGTTCCCAATAAAAAATTGTTATTTATATTGTTTATCCTTTTTTTCCTCCCATGGTGAGTTTTAGATTTCCTCTTTTATAATATTTTTAAGTGGTATATAGTTGAGAGTGACTTCTGAAACCAAAATTACGTAAGCAAAAGTGTTTTCTGGCACATTCTTTTCAAAATCTGCTCGTAAAATTATATTACTTTTTTGTCCAGATATGGACTGTGGTTGTCTAGTCATATTCACACTGAATATTGGATAGTTCTCTTTGAAGGACTGAGGCTCATGATATGGAAGGGATGAGTCTTGGCATACTATTCTTTTGAAATCTGTGTACATGGTGTAAGCTAAACTAAAATCCCCTGAACTCCAATCTAAATTCAAATGTTCTTCAGGATAACTTTTTCCTGCTACTTCAAAACTAATATTTTTAACATTCAAATGATCAAATTTGGAATTATTTTTCTTTTGATCATTTTTTCTGGCAGTTTGGAAGGCAACAAATCCCCAGATCGGATTCTGTACATTTCTATAAATATTGGTAATATTGAAATTCAAGGTTTTCCCAGTGACATTCTGTTCAATACATTGCAATTTTTTAAAGTGAAACAAATAAGGAGCGGTACTAAGTTCAGCAATTAATTTAGCTTTGGATTCACTTTCATATTCAATTATTGGGACTCGCAGGTAGAAAGTTTTAATTTCCACTTTTCCCGCCACACCTTCAGGAGAGGTACTGTAACGGAAGAGTACATTATCATCAGAATTTCTAATGAATGTAATTTCAAATCCTCCCTTATAAATTGGTGCAATATCGCTGAAGAATCCAAGACCTAAATCAGTCAAGTTACCATTCGCGTTGAAATTTCCACCACCATTCACTTTAGAATTGAAACCAGAATTCATTAATTTACCATTATAGTTTGATGGTCCTGAGAAAGAAGCTATGCCCATCACCGTACTAGCAATACCTGGTTCTTCAATTTCATCAATAACCGTATTGTGCTTTTTTACTTCAATTTTGGAAAAAAGGTGTGCAACAAAATTGTCAACCATCATTATTGTATCACTGATTCCATATGTTTTTGTTGCATCTTTAGGAATGTATTTTCCAGCAATGTAATATTGAATATTGCTGCTAAGAAACTCATCATCTAGTAGCAATTTGAAAACCGTTCGTTTATTCTCAGAGTTTAATTCTAAATTAGATTCAGGATTAAAGTTTCGATATTGAAGCCTTGTGATTTCAGAATCGTATTTTGAGTAGATTGATTTAATTTGATTCATTTTTATTATAGAATACATTCTTTTAACTAACCCCCCAAAAGAAAAAAGTCACTGGGTTCTGATGTTTTTTGGTAAAGTCGAATACAAGTCGAGAACATTTAAAGAAGAGTTTTCAAAACTCTTAAAGTGGGGTGGCCAAATTGGCCACCCTCTTTAACGTTAAAGTCGAATACAAGTCGAGAACATTTAAAAATTTCTTTTAAAACTCTTAAAAAAGTTTTTTTATAGAATCGAAATTCTATAAAAAATATCAAGATAGTGGAATAGAAAATATTAAAATCCAGTTCTGAAAACTTCCCCATGTTTCAAAAGTGATAGTTTGATAGGATCCACACTTTTAACTTCTTTCTTATTTTTATTATATTCATTTAGAATAGTACTTTTCATATTTATATAATTTTTTATTTCTTGTTCAATATCATTGAACTCTTCATCAGATATTTTACCGTCTTTAATTGCTTTTCTGAACTTTTCTTCAATCGAATCTAATTTAGCTTTTGCCAAAAGCTCAATTTCTTTGTGTTTATTAATTTTTTTATTGAAAAATCCGCTTGAAGTCCTTAATATTATCGATAAGGTTGTCAATCCTACAGAAATTGGAGCACTGAATGGAATTATTATTGGTAATGCTATAGAAGTATTAACCAGGCCGAGTTCTGAGAGGGCGAATAAAAATTCAGTACCGTAAAGAGTGCTGGATATTTTTCCATATTTTTTTTTCAAACCATTTCTCATTTTCACTTCATCTTCTAAAAATTTGTATTGATTGATAATTCGATTGATTCTATAATTGTTCTCATTAAACTCGGGAAAAATTATTTTTGGATATAATCTAGGATGAGTTATTGGAGTAAATTCTTCAGGGGCTGAAGGTGTTTCATTATTATTTGTGTACATCATTTTATTATAGAAAAAAATTTTTTATAGAATCGAAATTCTATAAAAATATCAAGACTATAAAATTTAATAAAAGAAATTAAGATTTTCCTTCAATGTTCTCATGCTATTTACAAAATCGTGTCCTTCTGATAGCTTTTTCAAAATTAATAAACATAAATGTCCACAGATAGGCGGATCATATTGGTTTTGGATTTGCTCCTCATTATAAAATAAATTTTCTGAACCTAAATATTGAACAAGTTCTCTTGGTGGTGGTGCATTTCCATACGAGTCAAAATAATATTTTAAATTGTTATTTTTATGAAATGCAGTCCAGTGGCTTCCAGCCTCATCAGAATTTTCTAGATTTATAATTCCACATTCCGTGTGGTTCACTTTCTCTGGTAAATCATCCTTCATGAAAACTCCTCTGAAGTTTTTAATTTTCATTTCTTTCGATAATCTTTCAATATCAAAATTGGTAAGAGGCTGGAAGCTATTTAGTTTTTTGATTTGGTAGGTTTCTTTTTAGGCTTCTTTTTAGGTTTTGAAATAGTTTTTTTCTTATTCATTCCAGACCCGATACTTAAACTTTTTACATTTTTTGCTAGTCTCTCCATTTCTAAATTGTGGCGTTTGATTTCTGCTTCTTCAGCAGATTTATGCTTAGAATCAATAACGCTGGAAGCTACTGCAGCTCCACCACCCAATAATGCCCCAAGAGCACCAATTCCTGCAAAAAGTAAGGGTAAAAACCCACCTGAATGATTTATTTGCAACTGATCATAATTCATTTCCAATTCCAACCCTTTTTTGTTTTTGATACATTTATCTAGCTTTTTTTTCTGAGTTTCATTTAACAGGATTTTATGATTTCCATTTCCACTAATATCTGCAAAAGCCAGTCGTACTTTTACTGGAACACGTTTTTTATAAGCAGATCTTATTTTTTTCATTTGTATTTCTGACAAATTTATTTGATGTGTAATCATTTTATTATAGGAAAAAAAGTTTTTTTTTATAAGATGTGAATCTTATAAAAAATTAATATACACCCATCCCAAAGTGTCTTTTGGCTTTCATACCAGTTTTTACTGTAGCAGCCCCCAATATTTCACTGATATTTGTTGAACTTTTCATAATTTTATCAGCTTCTACTTCCAATTTTTTATCAGCAAGATGCCTATCACTAGTTTTCTCATGATCTCTGTAAAAAATGTCATGTTGTTTACAGGCTTTATCAAGACTATTTATACCTTCATCACCTCTATTTAATCTCTTATCCAATTTAGTAAATGGTCCACAATATTGATAACCACCTGGGAGATGCATTTCTGGAATAACAGGCCCAAGTTTATTAAGAATAGTATTGAAAATACCAGAACCATTTTTTATCATATTTTTGGGTAAATTATTAATAATTTTAATCAAGTATTCAGTTCCTTTGGGTTTATCAATATCTTTCTCCAGTTGATCTTTAATGAAATTTATAATTCCCAATTTTTCATTGTGAAAATTATTATTTCCTGCCTGCTCTTGCGCATACAAATAGTATAGTCTTTGTGTAAGTTGATTCAAATTATCTATATATTTAAATTCTACAGGATTTTCAGTATATTTAATCAACCCAGTGCCAATCTTTTTCTTTTTACTATACTCCCAGATAGGTTTTATGATTTCTTTCCATTTTTTACTAACACTTGATTTTGGTTGTTTAGATTCGGGATTATTATTTTGAAACATGCTATCTGTTTGAATGAGGATTTTTGTATAAGCTTTAAAGTCTTCATTAGTGTATTCATCTTTGGATGGAATATCAGAAGCTATGGGTTTTGTTAAGAGCTTCCATAAGCCTTCAGTACCGGAATATTTCATTTTTTCTATTTCAATATCATTTCCATTTACTCGTATCTGTTTATTTCCAATAAAGATATGATTTTTTAAAGGGTATATTCCAAATTGTCTATCAGGATGAAGAATATATAATTCTGCAATTGGTCCAATACCTAAAGGACCTACAGAAGAGTTTGGTAATTTAACACTTTTTTGTAAAATTGTTTCCATTTCATCATCCCTATCTGCATTGTCACTTGAAAAGCTTTGATTTAAAGTATCTTCAGTATCATTATCAATACTTTTAACCTCGTCATCAACATCTTTAAAAGTAACTTTTTTAGGCGAACTGATAGCCAAGGGGTTAATTGTTTTTATTACAGGAATGAGTTCTAATTTTTTACCAAGATCTTCATCAGTCTGTTTCACTGCTTTTTCTACCTTATCTAATCGTGAAGTTATAGGTTCATAAGCCTTTTCTCTTGTTTCCTTATCAGATGCTTGGTTAACCCTTTCTTGTTTTGCTAATTTCTGTAAATTTTTCTTGAGTTTAATCGATTTATTAGCTTCAGCCACAGTCATGGGCTTACGTTTTGGTTTTGTGAAAATTATTTGTTCATCTTCAGAGGGTTGATCAATCTTTTTGATTTCTCTAAGTTTCGCTTCTTTTTCTTTCATCACTTCATTTTGCGCTTCTTTGAATTTCTGTCTAAGCGCTTGTTGTACAGTAATTTTTGTTGTCATGTTTTTATTATAGGAAAAATTTTTTTTTAAAATCGGTCAAACGTTAAAACGTTAAAACGTTCAAACGCTCAAACGCTTAGGAACGCTATTTTTGCGTTTTTAAGCGTTTCACAAGGCGATGTTTTAAGCGTTTCCCAAGGCGATTTTTGAAGTTATCCATGTAGCGTTTTTATAGGGAATCCCTATAAAAAACAAACTTAAAATCTATATTTTTTATCTAAAATATTTCACCAAATTTCTTTCGGTAACGTCCGTTACTGCGTTTCTTTGTTAGGTCAATCGTTAGAAAACCAAAGTCCTCATCCCAACTAGAATAGCATAATTCTTTGAATTGATCATAAGTGAAATCACTTCCCACATATTCATCATAAATATCTCGCATGTATCTTGGTCCTTGTCTAAATACACATAAAAAATTAATATTGTTTCTAATGAGTTGTTTATCAACTTTTGACCATGATTGTGTCAAGTAAACACACGAGATTTTCTTATGACGCCCTCTCACGTAATAATCTTTAATAACTTGTTGCTGTTGAACATTAACACAATCATCAAAAACTACCAAACTGTTCGACTGGCAATCATCTAGGGGTATAATCTCGTCACAATTACTGAAAAACTGTGCTATTTCCACACCATCTTTTACAGAAATTATTTCATAAGCGCTTCTCAAAAACTCATATGCATTCTGATCCATAGATTTTGAAAAAATATATAGATAATGAAAGGGGATTCCCCATGATTTTGTGATGAGATTATAGAGAAGTGTTGTTTTCCCACAACCAGAAGTTCCTACTATTAATGCTCTTAAAGGTAATGGTAAAATTCCTTTTCTAGCCTCTTTTTTATCAAACGGAATTGGTTCAATCTCGTATTTACTCATCTTTATTATACGAAAAAAAACTTTAAAGGTTAAAGAGGGGGGGGGGGGGGGTGATTCGCCCCCCCTCTTTAAGAGTTTTGAAAATATTCTTTAAATGTTCTCGACTTGTATTCGTCTTTTCATCGGACCCGTCTGGCAGACGGGTCCGATGTATTTACTGTTAAAAATCAAATTGACTTGTATTCGACTTTACCAAAAAACATCAGAACCAGTGACTTTTTCTTTTGGGGGTTAGTTAAAAGAATGTATTCTATAATAAAAATAATAAAAGCATGACTCTAATAAAGATTTCTGATAAACACCAAGATCTAAAAATAACTTTTGCTCAAAAAATTGTTCTAAATCCCAATAAAAATTATAAACTTGGAATAGTAAAGTTATTATTTACTTCACCTTCTCTTTCATTTCAAGTAAAAGATGTATTGATATCATTAAAATTGCTTATTACAGATGTATGGTATCATCACGAGTATGTGTTAAATGGCACATTTACTGTTGAGACGTTTAGAAGAGAATTATATTTAAAAATAAAAAGTTATATAACTGAACTCATGGAGGGTTTTGAAAAGAATGAAACATTATATAAATCACAAATTGACACATTAAAAAAAATAAAACCTGAAAGTTTGGTTTTTAAAGTAGACTACACTACAAATCGTAATAGATTTTTTCTTAAATCTCCTGTTTTAATTGAAATTTTACGTTTTGGAAATTTCTGTGAACTATTTGATTTTAAACAATGTAAAACACCTGGGGATTATTTTGAAGTTAATAAGGACTACTATTCTGAAGACAACCCAAAGTTAATCAAACCTATTTCGTTAATTGAATGGCATTGTAATATTATTGATTATAGTTTTGCTAATCATGATGAGCATTCCCATCTTCATAGCGAACATGAATTACTGCATGTATCTTTGATAGAGAAACTGATTCTCCCCAATACTATTTATATGGAAACAAATAAAAAGATTCTTTACAGACCTATACGAGAAGGAATGAGAGATATTAAAGAAATTAAACTATCATGTAGAAATGAAAATGGAGATGAGCTGCAATTTGAAAATGTTACAGTTTATTTGCATTTGATTGAAGAGTGAGTGAGGAGCTTCTTTTTTATGAGATATTTCTCATAAAAAACCTTTTTTCCTATAATAAAATGGATAATGATTTAACTGATCCTATTTATTGCCATAAATGTAAGAAGAGAACCAATAATATTGATGCAGAAAGAGTGCAAACTATCAACGGGAGATGGAGAGTGGCTGCTAAATGCTCAAAATGTAAAACCAAAAAGAGTAAATTTATCACTTCACCTGAGAAAGAAAATTCTGAAGAACCTGTAGTAGAAGATCTGAATGATGATGAAAAATTATCTCTTGCTAAAGAATTACACAAGCCAATAAGAAATAAATTTCAAAAAAGGACAATATTTACTAAAGGTATTGATGATTTGTGGGCTGCTGATTTGATAATCATGAAAAATTATGAAAAAGAGAATGATGGATACGGCTATATGCTTAATGTTATCGATACATTTTCAAAATTTGCATGGGCCTTACCCTTGAAGAAAAAGGATGGAAAAAATGTTGTTAAAGCTTTTGAGAAAATAATAGAAAAAGCAAAATCTCAAAATCATAATGTCCCCAATTTGCTTCATACGGATAAAGGATTGGAGTTTGAAAATAAACTTTTCAAAGATTTTCTGAAAAATCACCAAATAAAAATGTATCATACACAGAATGAAGAAAAATCTGCCATTATTGAAAGATTTAATCGTACATTGAATGGTAAAATGAAAATTCTTTTTGAAGTTGAGAATGATAAAAAATGGGTTGATTTTCTACAGGATTTAATTAATGAATACAATTATAAAGATTTTCATAGATCTATTGGTATGAAACCATCAGAAGTCACAAAATTAAATCAAAATGACGTTACAGTACGATTATTTGGAAACAAAAAAAATTTACAGAAAGTTAAATTCAGTGTTGGTGATAGGGTTCGCATCAAAAGATTTAAAAAAACTTTTGTAAATAAATATGAAGCAAATTGGACCAGAGAAATTTTTGTGGTTTCTGATATTCTCTCTACTAATCCAATAACATACAAAATCAAAGATTTAAATGATGAAGATATTGAAGGATCTTTCTATGCTCAAGAACTACAAAAAACAGAATTCTAGAATTATGAATAAAATGATTTATATAAAAGATTTCTTTTATATAAATAAAATGAACACAACGAGCTCATGTTGCTAACTGGTTCATTATCCATCCTATGATAAGTAGTATCCATACAAGAATAGACAAAAAGAAAAAGTGGGTGGATAAAAAAAATGAGGGGTTAGTTAAAGGAATCTCTTTTCTAATAAAAATGAACGATACGAAAAAAAATTATATATCCTATAATACAATGGATAATATTAAAAAACATTGTGAAAAGTGCGATGTTAACATCACCTATAAAAATTGGGCTAGACACCTAAAGTCTAAGAGCCATGAGAAAAACGACCCTGACCGAACTCTTAAACCTCGACAAAGAACCATTGAGAAAGGATTCAGAGTTAAAGATTTGAGAAATGAAGCGAAAGATTACAATTTAAAAGGTATTTATACAATGAAGAAAAATAATCTTATTACAGCTTTAAATGATATTAAAAATGTATTCTTTAAGAAAAGTGATCTAGAAAAACTAACTGTTAAAGAACTACGCGAAATAGCTAAAGAAAAACATATTAAAATTAAAAAACCGAATAAAAAAATCAATATCATCGAACATCTAATGCACCCACAAGGGCATGCATTTAAAGTAAAAACAGTAAAAATGTTCAATTTCGACGATGACTTGATTAATGAAAACAAAGAAAAACGAAAATCTCCTTTTACTATTATAGAAACTAAATCTCGATTCATTAAAAAATTTAAAACTACAGAAATCGATTATACTATAAAATTATCTAATATCATACAAGTCGAAAAAGCTGTATTTGCTATGTTAAATTTGGCTAAAGAAAAATCTAATTTCCAAACCGGGGATAAAATTATGATCGTTGCCCAAAACCCTCATTTTCACCATGATATATCGAAAGATTTAAGTAGTAAATCAAATGTTTTATCTCGTATACAAGCTAAAGAATTTATCCAACACGTAAGCAACATTATTAGTTCCAACGAATACGTTGACATAACAAATACTACGTTTCACATTAAAATCATTAATTTACCGAGAGGAGCAAAAGGCACCAAAATATTGAACTTAGCCAAAAGTAAACATACGAAACAATGTATTACTCAAATAAAAAATTCCGATAATCTGTGTTGTCCAAGAGCCATAATTACCGCGTTAACTTATCATACTAATAAAATTTTCGGTAGAGAACTTACAAAAAACGATATAAAAGTTTTAAGAAAGGGCCGAAAAATTCAAACAAAATTAGCCAAAGAACTTTGCGAAAAAATGGGTTCATACACCGAGGAAGGTTTCACATTGCAAGATATCAAAGTTGTTGAAGAATTATTAGACATTCAAGTTAAAGTTATCTGCGCCGAAAATTTCAATACCGTTATTTACGAAGGAGAAAAGAAAGATACTATAATTTATCTTTATAAAGACGGAAATCATTTTGACGTGATTAATAGTGTAGCAGCCTTTTACGCTTCATCTTATTACTGTAAAAAATGTGATACTCCTTATAATAACAATAACAAACACGAATGCAAAATGACTAGAAATAAAAATGTCTGTACACTCTGTAAACAAATACAACACGATGAAAAAGATAAAAATAAAATATTCTGTAACGATTGTAACCGTTATTGTTATAATGATAATTGCTTTAAAAATCATAAAGAAGTTTGTAAAATAACCTATAAATGTTTAAACTGCGGGAAAATTTGCAAAAGAACCGACGAACATAGATGTGGTTCTGGAAAATGTCGAAACTGTCAAGAAATATTCGACGATATAGGTAATCATGAATGTTTTATGTTAGCAAGACGGTCAAACGGCGGGTATTGTACTGGGCCTTGTACTTGTAATAAGCAATCCAGTAAGAAACTCGAAAGTTGTACTTACACCGAAAAATACATAACATTTGATTACGAAGCAATGCAGGAAACCGGTGTTCACGTGCCGAATGTAATTGTTCAAAATTATTTCGATGGAACCAAAATGAATTTCAAAACTAACGAAGAATTTTGCAAGTGGCTAATTTCTAAAGAACACAAAGGATACACTGCCATAGCACATTATGCAAAAGGATATGATTCTCAGTTCATTTTGAAATACTGCGTCGAAAATACTCTGAAACCTTACACTATTTATAATGGAACTAAACTAATGTTATTAGAAATTAAAGGAATAATAAGAATAATCGATAGCTCTAACTTCGTTGCATCTCCGTTATCTGCTTTTCCAAAAACGTTCGGATTAACAGAACTCAAAAAAGGATATTTTCCCCATTATTTCAATACTCGAGATAATCAAAATTACGTTGGGCCAATTCCTGATACTAAATTTTATGGGCCTGATTCAATGAAACCCGAAGTAAGAAAAGCATTTTTGAAATGGCACGCTGAAAAAGTAAAGGAAAATTATATATTCGACTTTCAGAAAGAAATATTAGAATATTGTGAATCAGATGTCGATATTTTGCGAAGGGGTTGTATTGAATTTAGGAAGCAATTTTTAGACATAGCTAATATCGATCCTTTCCAATATTTAACTATAGCGAGTGTTTGCATGGCCATTTTTCGGTCAATGCATCTCAAAGAAAATACTATCGCTGTGAATAAAGAAATTAGAAAAGAAACATTTAGTAAAGGTTCAATAGCTTGGCTTAGTAATTTTAAAAATGTACAACATGCTTTAAACGGTGGAGAAGTTACAATTTGTGGAGCAAAGGTTGATGGCTACGATAAAATAACAAATACCGTGTACCAGTATCATGGTTGTTTTTGGCATGGATGTCAAAAATGTTTCCACGAAGATACTATTAATAATGTAAACAATGAAACTATGGGCGATTTGTTAGAAAAAACTAATCAAAGGAGTAATCAAATAAAAAATGCCGGTTTTAAATTGATAGAAAAGTGGGAATGTATTTGGTTAAAATCGGAAGCTTATAAATCATCATTAAATAAAAATATAAGGGTTATTGAACCATTAAATCCTAGAGATGCGTTCTATGGCGGTAGAACCAATGCTAGTAAATTGAAAGTCGTAAATAAAAAATTAAGATATATCGATGTTTGTAGTTTGTATCCAACAGTTCAATATTTCGATTATTATCCCTTAGGTCATCCAACAAAAATTCATAAACCTGAGAAATATGATGAAAATTGGTACGGTTTAATCAAATGTAAAATATTACCTCCTAAAAAATTATATCACCCAGTTCTCCCGATCAAAAGAGATAAACTTCTATTTATTTTATGCGAAAAATGTTTTGAAGATAAATGTAATACTTGTTCACACGATGAAAATGAAAGAGCTCTGGTTGATACTTGGACTACAGATGAAGTAAATAAAGCTATTGAAAAAGGTTATAAGATTCAAGAAATTTACGAAGTATGGCATTTCAAAGAAAAAAGTAATGAATTGTTCAAAGAATATGTAAAAAAATTTATGAAAATAAAACTAGAGACTAGCCCGTGGGAAAGCGACTTTGAAACTATTGAAGAATATATAAAAAGCATTAAAGAAAGTCTCGATATAGATTTAGAAAAAGAAAGAATTCAACCAAATCCTGGACGAAGAGCAGTAGCAAAGATTTGTTTGAATTCTTTGTGGGGGAAGTTTGGACAAAGATTGAACATGTCACAATCTGAATACATTATAGATGTAAAAAGATGGTACGATATACTTTTAGATGACAGACTAGAAATTGGCTCATGCCATTTTCTGAATGACAATATCGTACAAATATCTTATAAATTTTTGAATCAATACATCGAAGATAGTTTTTCAACAAATGTTTTCGTTGCGGCTTTTACTACATCAAATGCAAGATTGAGACTATATGATATGCTTGATAAACTGGGAGATAATGTCGCGTATTATGATACTGATAGTATTGTTTACATTGATGATGGAAAAACTCTTGTAAAAACAGGTTGTATGTTAGGTGAGTGGACTGATGAATTGGGAAAAAATAATCACATCGTAGAATGGCTTAGTACTGGTCCAAAGAGTTACGCTTATATAACCAATCAAGGGAAAGAAACTATTAAAATTAAAGGATTTACTTTAAATTACCAAAACGGCAAATCATTAAATAGAGAAACTATGAACAAAGTTTTAACGAAAGAAATAAACAACGTTAAGCTTAAATTTAACATGATTACGCGAAATGTAAAAGATAAAACATTAGTAAACAAAGAAGTGGAAAAAGAGTTTAGATTTCTGTATGATAAGCGAAATATAATTGAAAACAAAGAAACCGATATTATTGATACTTTACCTTGGGGATATTAAACGTAAACATTTAAGAAGCTCTTTATATAAAAATCAGTAGTAAGTGGGTACGTTGGGGACACATTCTTGTTTTTTCACTTGAAAAAAAAAATGAACGCCTTAAATTAAAATATTTTAACAACTTAGTATAATATTATTGTTTTAGTGGAAAAATTCCAATAAAACATTTTTTTTTATTAAAATTAATAATTAAACAAACTTGATGTTATGCATGTCATTCTACGAATTTTAAAGCATGCATATCTTTTCCGTTATATTTTTTCATACCATTATAAACGATTTTAACTTGGTCCTTAACCATTTTAGTTAAATCGTTTTTAGTTAACATATCATTGTATCGAGATTGTAAATAAACATTAAAATCGTTCTCCAAGTTGAGGAGAATAGCTCCACCGTTTTTTGTTTTCTTAAATTCTCCACCGAGAATCTGGTAAGACTTTCCCTCAACCAAATCCGAGAGTTTATTGTATGTTTGTTCAAAATTAAGTTTTTGTAATAATGCGCTTTTACTCATTTTTATTATAAAAGTTATTCTTTTAACTAACCCCCCAAATGAAAAAGTCACTGGTTCTGATGTTTTTTGGTAAAAAAAGTTTTACCAGGGATTTAAGTCGCTAAATGAAAAAAGTCACTGGTTCTGATGTTTTGTGTTAGAAAAGTTTTATCAGAGATTCAAGTGGAAATAAAAAGCATCAGAGATTCAAGTGAAAATAAAAACATCAGAGATTCAAGTGAAAATAAAAACATCAGAGATTCAAGTGAAAATAAAAACATCAGAGATTCAAGTGGAAAAACAAGAATGTGTCCCCAACGTACCCACTTACTACTTATATATATATATATATATATATATATATATATATATATATATATATATATATATATATATATGCATACGTTATCAAATATTGTTGCATATAACGAGTCCAATAAACTGTGATACTGTTAATGTACTTAGTTAAGAAACAAATTGCTATAAACAATCTGCGTACGAAAACAAATTATTTAGACTATACGTATCTATACGCTCTAGACTATACGTATTAGTGCGAAACAACCTGTAATTAAACATAAACATAGACAATTTTATATACCTATATATAATAATATGCATACGTTGTTCTAACTAAAGAGAACACGCTCATAGATTGGAAAAGGCTTCAATCTAAGCGGTGCTGGTAATATAAAATAGTTAAATAGTGGACTGTATAAGAAAGGAAATTTGGATGAAAAAGAGGCGACACGGATTGTGAATAATTGGGTAACCAATATACGACTCACCGGTGCGCTGCTAGCGATGCGTTTCCCCAGGCCTGGGGCGGGAGATCCGGGACTGGAGGCAGCAAGGAAGGCGGCAGCGATCGCGAGGCGCGAATTATATTCAAATCCGTGTGAAGGGTTTATATAAAGTAGTATAGTGTTACAAAGGAGACCAACTTGGAACGACTTGCGAGAATAGGTAAAATTGTTACTGGCAGGTAACTGACCAATTTTACAAGGATAGATGAAGGGGAATTTTGCGAGACACATAAACGGTTTTCGTGAGACACGAGAAGGAACTAACTGATCTAGGATTACCAAGGTGGGGACTAACTGATTATCAAGGTGATTGATGAGATCGCCAGGTCGCAGCAGCTGACGGACGGCGCTTCCCTGTGCACGAGTCTGAGTCGCACACAACAGGTAGCACCACCCATCACCCACACGCGATATCGGGACTATATGGCGCGAACATTCCGCCCACCCGAAATGCCATTTCGGAAGACCGATCCATATTTGAAAAACATAAAAAATAAAAGAGGAAAAAAACTATGGAAAAGATAAATGAACCCCCCCCCCCCCTACCCCAATCCCCAAAGATAAGAAATTTTAGGAAGAAGATTCTGGAGGATCTGCAGGAGGCAGAGCCACCAGTCTGGCAACAGGTCGAAGATACGTTCCCTTAGCTGTTCGCACCTTGGCTTTCCGGGCAATGCCATCAGGGCCTGGTTGAAGCTCTTCAATGATTCCTAGAGGCCATTGGAGAGGAGGTGTGTTTTGGCCCATTAGGAAGACAGGATCGCCAACGGCTAGGGCAGGTCGTGGGACAGTCCACTTGGGTCGAACAGTGAGGGAATTCAAATATTCTTTGGACCAACAATGCCAAAACTCTTGGGTGGCACGTTGAACTGCCTGCCAACGGGATAAGTGGTTGAGTGGTTCTGAAGTGAGGTCCAGTTCTGGCGGACTGAGCAGCGGCGCTCCGATCAAGAAATGACCCGGAGTCAGGAAGTCAGGGTTGTCTGCCACATCCGAAGTTATACGGCACAGAGGGCGGCTGTTTAGGACAGCTTCAATCCTACAAAGGAGGGTAACCATCTCTTCATAGGTTAGCTGTCGGTTTGTTGCTATGCGGGATAAATGTCGCTTGGTCGACTTGACCGCTGCTTCCCACAAGCCACCCATCCATGGTGATTCTGGCGGGTTAAATTTATATGTCACATTGCGGGACGACAAGTAGTCTTGAAGGCAGGGCTCTGACGATTCTAAAAAGCGCCGGATCTCCAACATATCATTATGGGCACCGCGAAAGTTGGTCCCATTATCACAGTGGATTGAAGAGCAGAGGCCTCGTCTTGACACAAACCTATCCAATGCTGCTTTGAAGGAATCTGTGGAAAGGTCTCCAACCAGCTCTAAGTGTGCAGCTTTGGAGCTCAAACAAACAAAGACTGCAATGTATGCTTTAACAGCTCTCGAGTTGCGACGGGTTGATTCCTTCAGCAAGATTGGTCCAGCCATATCTACTGCACAGGCAAAAAAGGGTCGACTTGGCGTTACTCTTTCTGGTGGCAAATTGGCCATCACTGGATGCTGTAGTTTGGCACGAGCCTTGGCACATGGCAAACATTTCCACACTCTCTGTCGCAATAAGGAACGGAGAGAGAGGATCCAGAACTCCTTTTGTATTGCAGCTTGGACTGCTTGAGGTCCAGCATGGAGTTGCTGCTGGTGATAGAAGTCACACAGTAATGTGCTGAGGTGAGCTTCCTTGGGTAGGATTATTGGGTGCTTTGCGGAGGGAGGTAGCAATGAGTGTTGAAGGCGACCGCCCACCCTTAGCATCCCATCCTCACCTATGAAGGGCAATAAATGTTGCAGAGGTTTGGAGCAAGGTTGCCCTTTGGAGACAGCCCTTAGGTCAGCAGCAAAGAACTGAGCTTGAGTTACACGGCAAAGGATTCTGAGTGCACTGGTGAGTTCAAACACACTCAGTGTACTAACGAGTCGGTTGACTTTTTCTCGTTGGGAATTATTGACGAATCGTAGAATCCATGCCATCACCCGTCGAAGACGAGTTAAAGATGAAAATGTTGTAATTAAGTTCACAAATAATTTGTCAACTTTCTTCAAAGGAGGTGTTTTGACAGTGGTAGATAAGGAAACCGAAGGAGTAGGTTTCATTTCGTCCATAGCTTGCATCGAAGGCAACGTCGCATGAAAGGACGGCCAGCTGTCTAAAGGTTGTTCAAGGAATTGTGGACCGGACCACCAATGTAGATGGCTGATCAACTGGGAAGGGGATAACCCGCGAGATGCACAGTCTGCTGCATTTAAATGTGATGGCACATGGTGCCACTGCTCAGCTTTGGTCAAATCCAAAATTTTGACGATTCGGTTTGCTACATAAGTCTTAAGTTGATGAGGAGGGGTATGTAGCCAACACAATACTGTAGCTGAGTCAGTAAATAAAATGGTGCTTTCAATGGAAAGCTTTTTATAGAGAAAGGTCATGGAACTGACCAGTTCGGCCAACAAGACAGCGCCATTTAGTTCCAGACGCTGAATAGTTTGGACGTGAAGGGGAGAAACACGGGTTTTAGATTTCAGCAGTTGCACCATCACTTTTTCAGAGGAAGATGTACGGAGGTAGAGAGATGCGGCATATCCAAGTTCGGAAGCATCACAAAATCCGATGATGATGTAAGAAGTCGCAGATGGGGTGACACACACGCGAGGTATTCTTACTTCTTGAAGACAAGGCAATTGCTGGGAAAAGGCCGCCCACCGTGTTGCAAGACTCTCTGGTAAAGGAGTATCCCAGTCCAGCTTGAGGGTCCAGAGTTCCCTGAGGAAAACTTTGGCCCAGAAAACAATGGGCGCAACCCAGCCAAGTGGGTCAAAGATGGATGCAATTTTAGAGAGAATGCTACGTTTGGTGTTGGCATCTGAAGGTACTTCCAGCATGTAGGTAAATATATCTGTATCTGGATTCCACTGGAGACCCAAGATGTGAAGTGCTGCAGTTGCTTCTGTACGGAACTGTACTAATGAAGAACAGTGTTCTTGCGGAAGGCCTTCTAAAGCTGAAGCATTGTTGGAGGCCCACTTCCTCAGCTCGAAGCTGCCAAGACTTAATAGCGCTTCCAGTTCACGTCGAAGTTGGAGAGCTTGCTGCACGTTATAAACAGAACAACAAATGTCATCCATGTAGCAGGCATCTTTGAGGACCTGAGAGGCTAAAGGATACTTCTGGCCTTCGTCGAGCGACAACTGAACTAATACTCGTTGGGCTAGGAAGGGACTTGGTTTCATTCCATATGTAACAGTTTTCAACTGGTACTCCCTGAGGGGCTCAGCTTCAGATGCCCTCCAGAAGATATGTTGGTAGCAACAGTCTTCAGGTGCCAGAATGATTTGACGGTACATCATCCGTAAGTCTGCAGTAATTGCAATGGAATGAAGTCTGAAGTGCTGGATTACTTCACAAATATCCTTCTGAAGAGGTGGTCCAGAATGTAGTCGATCATTCAATGAAGTACCACTGGAGTCACGACAAGACGCATCAAAGACGACACGGACAGGACTGGAGACCGAGTCCCGTACCACTGCAAAATGTGGGATGTAAAACTTCCCAGGGGCTGGAGCTAGTATCATATGTCCTAATTGAAGGTACTCCAGAAGGAACTTGTGGTATGAAGTACGCAAGTATTCATCAGTACGCAACCTTTTTTCCAAATTGAACCAACGTTTGATGGCGATTTCCCGGCTTGAACCCCAGGGCAAATTGCTCTTGGATTCGTCGAACGGGAGACGAACAACATACTTTCCAGAAGTATCCCTTGAATGAGTATGGACGAAATGCTTCTCCACTTGAACATCAGTGGGATTGCTGATTACTGCAGGAGAAACCTCTTCCATTTCCCAGAACCTCTGGACAGATTCATCCAAAGTTAAGCCACAGACCAATCCCGTCACATACTCAGAGGGTGATATCTCAGTCTCCACAGGTACTGCACCGATGATTATCCAACCAAACCTGGTCTTGATGGCAGAAGGAGAACCATGGATGATTTCAACCCCTGCTTCGAAGATGGAAGCATATACTTCAGCTCCTAATAAAAGATCAATCTTCCCTTCAACATGGAATGCACGGTCAGCCAGGTCTAAATGCGAAAAGCGCATGTATAATTCGTTCCCAAGAGAACAGGTAGGAAGATTGGCACATACATTATTCACCACAACGGCGTGAGCCATCAGCGGTTCACAGTTAGGTCTACCAGAAGAAACAACACAGGACACCAAACCATTTGCAACGCCAATTGAACTTTGGAGCGCTCCAACAAGGGGTGTGGTATGTTGCATGATGCTGAGGCCCAGCCGTTGAACACAATCCGAGGTGATGAGGTTGACCTGTGAACCAGAATCCAAAACTAGACGAACTGGTTTCCATTTACCTACTCTATCTTTGAGGAAGGCCTGTACTGTACCAAGCATTACTATGCTGTTGAAAGGACTTGAAGGAATTTTCATTAAAGTTTTAGTTTTCTTCGAAGGTTTTCCATTAGCGACGATTCCAACTATCGGAGAACTTGAACCCGGGACTGCTTGTTCAGGAACATGCGGTTTGGTGCTTACGGGCCCTGATGATGACGAAAATTGAGACGAAACTTTTACAGCTGAGTGAATAGATTCATGGTGACCTGAACTCCTACAAATTTTGCATCGGCCTTTGGATCGGCATGCGTCAGCGGAGTGATTGCCTAAGCAGCGATAACATTTTTGGAATTTTTTGATCAAATTCAATTTTTCGGAAATTGGGACTTCCGCGTACACTGGACAGTTTCGGAACAGATGGTTTTGTGTGCATATTGGGCACGCTAGAACTTCCAATTTCGAAGTGGTATGCGTCGACGAAGTAGGGGTGACGATGAACGAATGGGCCAATTTCAATTTATTGGAATTTGGAGTCGAATTCGCTGAAGGTCTAGGTGTTTTATTTGTGGACCCAAACTGAGCATTTTGTTCCTTAATGGTACACTGATCCGAAACAAATTTGATCAATTCATCGTATCTAGGCAGTATCTCATTACCATCATCGTCGAAACTACATGAACGCGAACGTTCGAAAAGAGTTCTCATACTGGGCGATAAGCATCGCAAGCTCCATGTAAACATAGTGAAATCATATGGATCTTCAAGGCTCAAATTATGAAAAGCCTCTAAATTTGTACGGAAAACGTCCAAAAAAGATTGTAAATCTTTTACTGAATCACTTGAAAGAGGTGAAAATTCAAATAATTTCTTCAAGTGATACATGGCTCTGGTACGTGGTGAACCGTACTTATTTTTTATTAAATTGTACGCTATTTCATAATTGGCATCTGCCAAGGGTAAATTCTCAATCAAAGAGAGGGGTGACCCAGTGAGAAATGACCGGAAATAAGTCAATTTTACGGTAGGAGAAAAATCGCCGTCGTGTATAAGGGTTTTATAAAGCGAAAAGAAATTTTGGAAGGAATCCATGTTTCCGTTCCAAGAAGGAATGGTGATTTTTGGCAACCTGGCAATATGCTGGTTCATGGTGCACATGGTCGAAATTGATCCATTATGACTTTGGGCCAGAGTACTAGAATCGGAGTTAATAGCGTGATTTATAATACGGGACAAAGTACTTTGCAGACCCTTAATCCTGAAATATTTTTCATCGAATTCTTTAGATAACATTTCAACAGGTAATTGATCATTGTCAGCAGCATCCATATTAGCTTCAATTATTTGATTTTGAATCGAGCGAAATTCCTGGCGAAGCCCTTGCATCGTAGAACAGCGCGCTAGAAATTGTTCAGAGGTACCTGCTTCCACTCCGCCAATGAGGCTGAATGTTTCCTGAATCTCAGCCAAACATGCATCGCGTTTACGTTTCAATAAACGTAATGTACGTAAAACACCATCAGGTGTTGCAGACCCAGGATTATTAGGCATTTTATTAGGCAGTTAAAAAACCCAAAAGTCAAAGTAGGTACCTATTATAAAATGTAGAAAATGCAATAAATTTAATTGAGATACAGAAAATATATGTATGACTGAATATGAAAATATTATTTATGAATGATACTGATAGACACGAGGTCGTATAGAGATCGTAAAGAAGATTTTTGAAATCGATATAAAGACAAGGTGATATGAAATAGGTACGAAGCCTAATCTGATTTATTGTTTAATCTACCTAGAAATGGCACACGGGTGACTCGTAGTTAATGATCTAAATTAGGTAGGTATAACAATGGAACTGAGATCACTTGAATTCACAATGATCTGGTGAGGTAGAAGGGTGACCTTGAGAAGGATCCCGTTCTATTTTTAGCAAGAACGTGGTGCTTCCTTCCGGGAAATATGTGGGAAATACCGCTACTTCCAAAGTCGTTCCAAGCGATAATTAATCGGCAACGATTAATTATATTTACGATCCTGATCGAATCGGACCATTTTCATGTTCTAACTATTTTATATTACCAGCACCGCTTAGATTGAAGCCTTTTCCAATCTATGAGCGTGTTCTCTTTAGTTAGAACATGAAAATGATCCGGCTCGAAGGACCATTTTCATGTTCTAACTAAAGAGAACACGCTCATAGATTGGAAAAGGCTTCAATCTAAGCGGTGCTGGTAATATAAAATAGTTAAATAGTGGACTGTATAAGAAAGGAAATTTGGATGAAAAAGAGGCGACACGGATTGTGAATAATTGGGTAACCAATATACGACTCACCGGTGCGCTGCTAGCGATGCGTTTCCCCAGGCCTGGGGCGGGAGATCCGGGACTGGAGGCAGCAAGGAAGGCGGCAGCGATCGCGAGGCGCGAATTATATTCAAATCCGTGTGAAGGGTTTATATAAAGTAGTATAGTGTTACAAAGGAGACCAACTTGGAACGACTTGCGAGAATAGGTAAAATTGTTACTGGCAGGTAACTGACCAATTTTACAAGGATAGATGAAGGGGAATTTTGCGAGACGCATAAACGGTTTTCGTGAGACACGAGAAGGAACTAACTGATCTAGGATTACCAAGGTGGGGACTAACTGATTATCAAGGTGATTGATGAGATCGCCAGGTCGCAGCAGCTGACGGACGGCGCTTCCCTGTGCACGAGTCTGAGTCGCACACAACAGGTAGCACCACCCATCACCCACACGCGATATCGGGACTATATGGCGCGAACATACGTTATCAAATATTGTTGCATATAACGAGTCCAATAAACTGTGATACTGTTAAACTGTTTATTTTGTTGTTGTACTTAGTTAAGAAACAAATTGCTATAAACAATCTGCGTACGAAAACAAATTATTTATTTCCGATTTTTATTGTGAATTTGAACTTTATGACTTATGAATAAATTGATGACCTAAACACTTGTGTTAACTCTCCTTTGCCCAAGCTGTGTTCACCTTTAGAAATAAGAATTACTTATTGCAACTATTTACATTTCTATACATTTATAACTTTCATTTCTTTGTTCAACTGTTTGTTCAACACTTTTGATTTCAATGAGTATTTCGATTTCAATTTCATGAGTATGTTTCACGCAGGTTCCTCACCAGGCTTCGAAATCCTCCTTCTCCCTACTCCTTAGGATTCCTCCTAATCCCAATCCATCGCTCCCTTTTGCATCTCCCTACGCTCTACTAATAATTACCTGATTGGTAGAGCCATTGGAGAATGCAAACGGTTAGGGTGGAAATGGGCTCATTAGGAATCCAATGGGGTAGTGAGAAGTAGGCTCGATAGAATCCTATCGGGTTCTACGAGTGGACGCTCGATAGAATCCTAGCGGGTTCTACGAGTGGACGCTCGATAGAATCCTAGCGGGTTCTACGAGTGGACGCTCGATAGAATCCTAGCGGGTTCTACGAGTGGACGCTCGATAGAATCCTAGCGGGTTCTACGAGTGGACGCCCGGTAGAATACTATCGGGCGTCCACTCGTGGAACCCGCTAGGATTCTATCGGGCGTCCACTCGTAGAACCCGCTAGGATTCTATCGGGCGTCCATTCGTAGAACCCGATAGATCCCAAGCGGGCGTTAGGTGGTAGACCCGATAGAACCCAAGCGGGTGTTAGGTGGTAGACCCGATAGAACCCAAGCGGGTGTTAGGTGGTAGACCCGATAGCAATCGAACGGGTGTTAGGTGGTAGACCCGATAGAACCCAAGCGGGTGTTAGGTGGTAGACCCGATAGAACCCAAGCGGGTGTTAGGTGGTAGACCCGATTGCAATCAAACGGGTGTTAGGTGGTAGACCCGATTGCAATCAAACGGGTGTTAGGTGGTAGACCCGATTGCAATCAAACGGGTGTTAGGTGGTAGACCCGATTGCAATCAAACGGGTGTTAGGTGGTAGACCCGATTGCAATCAAACGGGTGTTAGGTGGTAGACCCGATTGCAATCAAACGGGTGTTAGGTGGTAGACCCGATTGCAATCAAACGGGTGTTAGGTGGTAGACCCGATCGCAATCAAACGGGTGTTAGGTGGTAGACCCGATCGCAATCAAACGGGTATTAGGTGGTAGACCCGATTGCAATCAAACGGGTGTTAGGTGGTAGACCCGCTAGGAACAGCATGGACGTGCAAGGATTACCCGATTGTTTTCAATTTTTTGCCCGATTGGAAACCAAACGGGTGTTTCTTTACAGCACGTTCGGCTGCTATCGGGTATCCCAGCACGTACGTGCTGTGATTACCCGATAGGGTCTTATCAGTAGATTCCTATCGGGCATTTCCTGCACAAATTACCCGATAGGAGCTGCACTAAAAACCCGTTTGCAGGGATGATCTTGTGGGTACCCGATAGAATTTTTTCTTAACGGGTTTGTTTTTCATTCCTATCGGGTACCCCTAATCCCTATCGGGTTTTTTTCAAAGTTTTCACCGGCCTGCGAGCACCACGAGGTGGTAAAACAATGCGTTTTTTCTCTCGGTGTAGCTGTTGAAGATAGTTTTAGTTTTATTCGTTAGTTCGTCTCGGCCTGGTCCCCTTATCGCACCGCTAAGGATTTATCGCCGGATTAAACTCCGACCTGCTCGTCTTCTCTGGATCCTGTCTACACAGCCGCCCTCAACACACTCATTTTGGAGGTGGACTGAACAGTGAGGAGGGGGGAGTTTGTCGGCACAGCTTCCCATCGTCTTCACGGGGGTCGACAGTTACGAACTGATGTTCTTGATCGCTACGTCAAGCATCCTAGCACCTACAGCTAAAACAAAATAGTTCGTACTCGTCGCTAAACGGGTCGCAGTATCCCATCAACACTTACAACCTCCTGACCATCCCTACCGACCGCACAACGTTTCTGGATTTCCAGAGGCAGCAAGCGAATCTGAACCTACTCCGTGCTCGCCTCATGTTCGGGAACGTTCGAGACCTCGCAGCATCACCGGTTGGAGGGTGTTCCTGGGTCGACCCAGCCTTACTTCTCGTGACGTCGTGGGTTCGAGGCCAGGCCAGACCACAGAACTTTTTACTCAGATTTCTTTAATTTTCTCAGTTTATATTACTTTTATAATATTTCGAGGGCCCATTAGGTAGGTTAGAACCAAGGAAGAATTTATTTCATTTACTTTTGCTATTTCATCCTAATAAACTTAATACCTAATTTGTATGAAAGGTATAAAAGGTTGATTTATTTATTTACTACCCTGCTATTGGTAATTATAGATTTTCTTTTCTTTTCTACACCTTTCATTTCTGGTAGCAGAGCGTGGTCACTTAGGTACATGAACTCTCAAGTGTGATACCAAGTAAATCAAACTCTCTATAGAATATTCTCAAAAATAAAATTAAAATTATATAGTAACTCTTGGAAAAAATTCTATAAGACTTCCACTGCATTTTATTGGTATAAAGCCATATATTTCTTCATTCACGTTATTATAGTCCCTATTTACCTACCCTTGTATGTCATTAATGTTCATGTTCTTCGAATTGTTTTTTGTTTGGGCTTATTTCTTTCATTTCTTTCTCAACAGGTTTTCCTTTTACTTCACTATCATTGTAATTTAGGATTTATCCTTCCTGGATCATTCCTCCCATACGCCTACCTATCTCTTCTACCTTTTTCCATCGGACCTATCAACCATGTCCACTGCCGCAGATGAAGTTGAAAACCGATCACAGCCATCATTGGAGGAATGGGCTGGAGCTATTCGTCGCCAAATGACAGATTCTGCTGATGCGATAGAATTTGTTTACAACTATGCCAAGAAAAATGTTTCTGATCCAGCTACTTCATCGAATGCCGTCAGGGCCAACCTGAAAGGTATGAAAGGGAACATGGATACACATTTTCGCAAATTTGACGAACTTTGGTCTCAGCTTGGAAATCTCTATGACCTGCACAAAAGAGCGTCAGCATTCCCTTCAGATGATGACAAGAAGTTGAAGAACAAGATCAGGAGTGACTACTATTCTACAAAGGGCAAGATTGAGCTGCTAAAGTCAGAAGACATCAATTTGGCACAAACTGACCCCGCCAATGTGACAGTTACAGAACTGAGGCCAGCAAGAAATCAGCCAAAGATGAATCTTCCCACCTTCGATGGGCAGCTACTACAGTGGCCAAAATTCAGAGACTCATTCATCTCTATGGTTCATCAAGAGAAGCTCTCTACAATTGAAAAATTCCAATACTTGAGAGCATCTCTCAGGGGTTCTGCTCTAAGTGTAATCTCATCATTTAGGGTGGAAGAGACCAATTACCCCTTAGCGTGGCAGGCTGTTCAAGACACATATGAGAACAAGCGGATGCTGGCTTCTGCCTATTTGGACCAGCTTCTTAATTCCAAGATTCTTCAAGGAAAGGCCACCCCAGATGCTCTCAACCAATTTCTCTCCTCTGTCTGCGACAATGTTGCGGCTTTCAGGTTGCTGAATATCAGAGATGAGGCACAATTCATATTGTTCCACTTGTCTATCCGCTGTCTCGATTCTCATACTAGAGAGCTTTTTGAGATGAAGCAAGATAAAAACACCTTCCCAACTTTTGATCAGCTCACGAAGTTCATACGGGAACGTGTGATTGCTCTCCAACTGGCTGGCAACAATAATCCCTTAGCAGAAAATAAGCAACGCTCTTCAGACGCCTCTCAGAACACGCCGAAGACATCAAATCCACCTAAGCCCAAGAACGTCCATAAAACCGCTCTCATCGCCAGCAAGGCCTCTACTCCATCCAAGACCTCGCCACATGTAAGATCGGTCAACTCTGATGCTTCCGTCTGCGTAGCCTGTAAAGGGGAACCACATCACTTATTAAATTGCCAAGTTTTCAATGAGACAGCTGGACGAGAACGGCGTGATCTACTGAAGAATTGGACGGGCTGTGTGAATTGTTTATCACATGGCCATCAGGTCAAAGACTGCACGTCAAAATGGCATTGCCGTTTTTGCCCCGAGCGCCATCATGCGTCCATACACCCTCCTTCAAACAGTGGTGTGATGAATTTAAAATTGCATCACGGTGGTGTGAGGGAAATTGCCCAGGCGGTTATGAGCGAATCACCACCGACATCTGGGATCTTTTGGAGAGGTAGGTAGAATTTTGGAGGTGAGTGGTAGAATTTGCCTAGGCGGTTATGAGCGAATCACCACCGACATCTGGAATCTTTTGGAGGAGGAGGTTTTGCCTAGGCGGTTATGGGCTGACCACCACCGACATCTAGGATCTTTTAAGAGAGGAGGAGAGAGAGCAAGGTAGAGGAGAGAAGAGAGAGCTGGTTAGAGGAAGTGTCGAATGAAGCTAAAGTCGCAGGATCCAGGGTTTTATAGGAAAAGGAGGCCTCTCCCTCCAACCCCCTGTTAGGGGTTGATGGTGGGGCTCCAGGCTGTGTACCCTGGGTTCTGTGGCTTGTCTCCCCACTCGTTTCGTTTATTGACGGAACTAATTTTTGTGTTTGAATATTGGTGCGAACTTAAGTTTACTAGAGGAGTGTTCCCGGGAGGGACTCACGACAGAGGTCCCCCCAGTTTGAACCAAAATTCATGGAGAGCTGAAGGCGCAAGGTTGACAGGGGCTGAGGGCGAAGGCAAACATAAATGGGGCTGAAGGCGCAAGGTGACAAGGGCTGAGGGCCAAGGCAAACAGGTTGAGTGCTGAGGGCGTCGTTCTTAAAGCTAGCTGAAGGTTACCTTAAAGCTACCTAAGACTAAGACTAAGAGTATGAGAGTATTTACATGGATGAGTGGTACATGAATAGTTACAGATGGGTGGATGAGAGACGATGAGTATTTACATGGGTGAGTGGCACATGAATAGTTACAGATGGGTGGATGAGAGACAATGAGTTGGGAGGAGATGTTAGTGACAGTATTTACAATGGTGTATAAGATATAGAAAGTATTTACAATGGTGTATAAGATAATATAGAAAGTAAGATATAGTAAGATGGTAGGTGATATTTACAAAATTTACAAAATTACAAATTTACAAAATTTACAATGGTGTATAAGATATAGAAAGTAAGATATAGTAAGATGGTAGGTGATATTTACAAAATTTACAAAGTAGAAAAGTAGAAATGTACAAGAATTATTTACAAAGGTCGTGGCATTGGGGTTGGGGTATAATAAAAGGGTGCGGAAATCCGCCGTTCCCTGGGTATGGATAGGGTGTGGGGTGTGTACGGGTGTAGGTGCGTGATGGGTGAGAGGGGTGCCACCCTCTAACAGTCTTCACGTTGGTGAAGACTGATAGAGGGGTCCCTTCACTGCCAGGGCGGCGGTGAAGGGGGTGAGCTGGTGGGAGCCGGTACCCGGGACGTCGCGGAGAGAGGCGGCGACGTCGGGGTCCGGTGGGTGAAATGGAGGTGATGTGTGGTGTTTGTGGTGTGAGGGCGGGCGGGGGAGTGGTGTGGTGAGACTGGTCGGGGAGGACTGGAGCTGGTTTGCACCCTGCCAATGGCACGGTGTGGGGCTTCCCGTCAATTAACAGGGTCGCGGTGGATTGTGTTGGGCGGATGACCTGAAAGGGCCCGGCGTAAAGAGGCTGAAATGTTTTGTGTATGCCGGGCTCTTTCAGGTACATGTGAGTGGCGGTGTAAAATCTTTTGGGGTAAGTTGTGTCGTTTGTTGGTGTTGATGTGTGTAGCAGTTCCCTGTTAATTGACGGTGTGTGTTGTGGGGTGAAAATGTCGGCTGGTAATCGGAGGGGGTCTTTAAAAGCGTGTTGTGCGGGGCTTGTGTTGTCTGAAGGACGGGCGGAGGTACGGAGGCTTAATAGAACATAGGGGAGGGTTTTGGTCCAAGAGGGGGATGTAGCTGAAGTGGAGATGGCTTGTTTTAGGACCGAGTGCCACCGCTCTATTTTCCCGTTGGATTGAGGATGATAGGGAGTGGTGCGGATTTTTTGGATCCCGAGGGAACGGAGGAGGTCGGCAAAGTGGGCTGATTCAAACTGCCTCCCCTGATCGACCGTGAGTGTCCGCGGACAACCGTAGCGGCTGATCCATTGGTTGAGGAAGGCCGTGGCGACGGCGTCCACGGTAATGTGGGCGAGTGGAATACACTCAACCCAATTTGTTGCACGGTCGATCATGGTGAGGCAGTACCTCTTCCCCTCGGAGGGGGGAAGAGGGCCGACCAGATCTAAATGTACGTGTTCCCACGGGAGGGAGTCCGGAATGGGTTGAGGAGGTACATGGGGGTGAGCCGAGACCTTAAACTGCTGGCACTTCTGGCACCCTAGAACCCAGGTACGGATATCTGTGTTCATGTGGGGCCAGAAGTACCGTGTTTTGATGAGGTCCCGGCTCGCCCGGATGCCTGGATGGTGTAAGGAGTGGTAGTGGAGGAACAACTGCCGCCTCAGCTCCGGTGGGACGTAAGGGCGCGGTGTATCGGCCGTCACGTCGCACCAGAGATCGAGGGGCGGCAGCTGTTCCAATTTGGAGGCGGAAATGAGGTTGGAGAGGGCGGGGTCGGAAGTTGGATTTTGTTTGGATTTGAGGATGTGTGGAGAGGGGAAGGGCAGTTACTCCTCCACCGGCGCAGGGGTGGGACGAGAGAGCGTGTCCGCCACGCAGTTGTCGGCCCCCGGCAAGTAGCGAATATCGGACGTAAACTGTCAGATAAATTCGAGCTGCCGGAGGCGACGCGGGGAGGCGGACTTACGGTTCTGTAGGAGGGCGTGTGTTAGGGGCTTATGATCTGTTACGACAGAGAACTGCCAGCCCTCCACGAAGTCACGAAAGTGTTTTATGGCTTCGTGGATGGCGAGGAGCTCTCTGTCGAACGTTGAATAGTTTTTTTGGGTTGGGGACAGGGTTTTGGAGAAAAACCCAAGGGGTTGGGGGGTGGCGCCGGTGTGCTGGTGGAGCACTGCCCCGATGGCCCAGTCGGAAGCATCAGTTGTGATGGAAAGGGGGGCGTGGGGATCGGGATGGGCCAATAGAGCGGCATCCACTAGGTCCTGCTTACAAAGCTGGAAGGCGGCAGTAAGTTCAGGGGACCAGGGTATGGGGCGGTTGTCGTGTTTTTTGGCGGGTTGGGGAATGGCGTGTATGAGGGGTTGTTGGTGTTGTGCTGCGTGTTTGATGTGTCTGCGGTAGAAATTCAACATACCCAGAAAACGGCGAAGTTCTGTCACGGTACGGGGCTGGGGGAAATCGCTGATGGCGTGGACCTTGTCTGGTAGGGGTGTCATTCCTTCGGAGGAGACTAGGTGGCCGAGGCAGCGGACGGAGGGCTGGGCGAGAACACATTTCTCCCTGTTGATTTCCAGCCCCTCGGCGGAGAATATGTTCAAAATTTGACGTAGGTGTTCCAGGTGTTCTTCGGGGTTGCGGGAAGCTATCAGGATGTCGTCGAGGAAGCAAAAAACGAAGGGGAGGCCGCGTAAGATGTTGTCCATATACCGCTGCCAGGTCTGGGCAGCGTTCCTGAGGCCGAATCTTATTTTTACGTATTCAAAGAGGCCGAAGGGGGTAATTATAGCAGTTTTAGGTATATCAGGTGGGTGTATGTTGATGTGGTGGAAGGCCCTTGATATGTCGAGTGTGGAAAAGACGTGCGTGTCATGTAGGTGTGACGAAAAATCTCGGAGGTGCGGGACGTTATACAGGTCGGGGGTGGTTTTCGCATTGAGGCGGCGATAGTCGCCACAGGGGCGGATGTCCCCATTGGGCTTCTGCACAATGTGCAAGGGGGAGGCCCAAGGGGACTTGGAGGGGCGGATAATTCCGTCCGCTATTAGGCGGTCAAAATGTTGGCGGGCCTGTGTAAGCTGTTTATGGATTGTATTAGGAACGGCCATTGCAAGTATACTGGATGGAAGAGGTCAGTTTCAGACCGTAAGGCTGGTAATTGACTCAGGAAGCCAGAGTTCGTTCATAACGTCCCGCTGCCTGAATCGACTTGGCCTGAAGATGATGAAAGCCGACCGGCTGATATCTGGAATTGGTCAGACCCTATTCAAAGGGTCTAAAGGGAAGGTGATGTGTACCATCAAGTCTAGAGCTAGTACTTCTAAACAACTCACCACAGAGGCGATTGTAGTCTCAACCATCACATCTCTCTTACCTTCTGCAGTACTGCCTCAGTCTGTCATAGACAAATGGAAGAGACTTAGACTTGCGGATCCAGCCTTCTGGAAGCCTAGCACTGTGGACTTCCTCCTAGGGGCAGACCTATTCACCGAAATCTGGACAGGTGGAATCAAGGAGTTGGATTCCGAAGGTCCGAAGCTTCTTCCTTCCATTTTTGGCTTGATTGTTATGGGAAAGTTTGGTACGGGAAATGCGGCTACATCGACTTCACTTCTTATGGTTGATAACTCAAACAATATCAACTACCAGCTCGAGCGGTTTTGGCAACAGGAGGAACCCCTTCCAGCTATCCACATTGTCAACCCCGAGGATCAAAAATGTGAGCTACACTTCAGCAAAACCCACTACCGTCTGGAGAATGGCCGTTATGGTGTCTGTCTTCCATTTCGAGATGAGCATCCAGCTGTTGGAGACTCTTCTACCATGGCCCTTCGGCGGTTTCACAGCCTTGAAAAGAAGTTGATGAACAACCTCCCAATGAAACAGAAGTACCATGACTTCCTTTATGAATACCTGCAACTCCAGCACATGTCTCCAGCAAGTTCTCCTGCAAAATTCGTTATACCTCACCACTGCATTCTGAAGGATATGCCAGAAGGTGAAAAGCTGAAGGTGGTCTTCGATGCTAGTGCTCAAGTTACAGGAGGGTCTCTCAACGAACACCTTCTGACCGGTCCAAAACTCCAAAACGATATCCGCATTGTTATACTCCGATTCAGATATCATCGGATTGCCTTTTCAACTGACATTGTAAAAATGTTCAGGATGATTGAAGTCTCTCCACAAGATCGCCAATACATGCAAATCTATTGGAGATTCGACCATAAACAACCTGTTGAACGCTATGAACTCAGCACGGTTATATATGGACTAGTATGTGCCCCCTACCTAGCACAACGAGTCGTACGACAGCTAGTACTAGACCATGGTAGCAAATTTCCTTTAGCTGCCAATGCCCTACTAAAAGATATTTATGCGGACGACTGTTCTCAATTGATGACTTGCCGTGGTATGATTAATGAAACGAAATTCTGCACTGTTGTAAACAAAGTTTAATTAGTTCTTTCACGTATCGAGTGATGATAAAAGTAAAATAAAATTGTCTCCTACTTAATTATTCTAATGGCCATTAGCTATGAAAGAAAAAATAAAGTTGGCCTGGCGGGGATTGAACTCGAGAAATCGGTGTGGAAGTTCAGTGCGAAGTACCTGCGGCTATGACGGGCTGACGCAAGTCGTCGATCCTTTTTGATTGACTCCCTATCCAACTCGCGTTTTTTCCAGACACGAGGAGAGTCGGCAGTATTCCTGGAATCCGACGACGAATATCCAGAAATGCCTCCGTTGGTGAACGAATAAGAATTGAGGGAAGGAATGAAATGGACTGCCTCTTGATGTCTGGCCTGAAACATAAGGGGGGCCATGACAAAAGAGGGAAAATAATTTTGTGAAAATTGGCGATGTTTTCGTTGGAACGAAGCATATGAAGCCGGTAGATCGGTACTTACGGCGACGTTGGTGGTATCGAGCTGTGTGCTGAACCAATAACGATGGGATGCTGATGACCCGAACGTTATAAATTATACTGAGGATTCTGGGACCTCTTAGAAACAAAGGTTTCGATGAACATTCGATGGCGACTGAACTGCTGCGTGACTTCCCATGATGCTCCTGCGATGATATCGTCATCCGATAATCATCCACGAATCAGAATCGTCGACGATTCCCCCACACTTCAGTTCACAGATCACTCGCGGTTCACTCAAACTTAAATTCCCATTGCCTCGGAGAAATAGGTACAAAAGAAATGATTGCCTCGGAGAAATAGGTACAAAAGAAATGCCTGTTCTGAACAACGACATATTGACAGGCGCATCGTCTGTAACCGAGGCTCTTACTCTCCAAGATCAACTCATCAAAATCCTGAGGCTTGGTGGATTTGAGCTGAGTAAATGGAGTAGCAACGCAAAGGAGCTACTGAATAAGGTACAGCCTTTATCTAAAACTGATCCTGTTGATTTGTCGACTCCTGAGGACCAGTTCACTAGAATACTTGGTCTTCAATGGGATCCTGTTTTGGATTGCTTCTCATTTTCAATCGGCCAGCCTAACCCCAGCTACACTAAAAGAGGAATCCTGTCAACAGTTGCTCGATTGTATGACCCTCTGGGGTTCTTGACGCCTACCACATTCTTGATGAAGGGATTCATTCAGGAACTGTGGTTGCGCAACCTCGACTGGGACGAGCCCATGACTCCAGACCTGGAGACTTCATGGGCAAATGTTGTTGAGCAGTTACCCTTGCTGTCAGAGCTGAAGATTCCTCGTTTCCTCGGCGTATCTACTGACACTGACTTGGTACAGATAGTGGGCTTTGCAGATGCTTCAAACAAGGGGTATGCTGCAGTGCTGTATTTGAGAGTCGTCTCACCCACTGTCTGCAAGGTGTTTTTGCTCACATCCAAGTCAAAGCTTGCCCCTACCAAAGTTCAGTCTGTTCCTCGGCTTGAACTATCAGGCGCTCTTCTTTTGGCTGAACTCTACTCCTCGGTTCTACCCCACATTGAGACCCTGGAATTGCCTATTGAACCCCCAGCATTCTTCACTGACTCCTCAACTGCCTTGGCTTGGATCAACACGCCACCGCATGGGCTTAAAGTCTTTGTTGCCAACCGCGTTGCAAAGATCCAGGAACTCATGGCTACATCAGCCTGGAATCACATCGCCTCAAGGGAAAATCCTGCGGACGTAGCATCGCGAGGAATCCTTCCTTCTTTTCTAATAACTCACAGTCTTTGGTGGACCGGACCGCCCTGGATTTCCTTAAACCCTGAAAATTGGCCAAGGTCCAGCATCAACCTTCCTTCAGAAGTCCCGGAGTCGAAAGCTGCTGAGACAAGTTCACTCGTCGCTATTAGTCCACCAGACAGCCCGATAATTTGGATCTCCAGGTTCTCATCCTACATGACCTTGATTAGGGCCGCAGGCTGGGTACAGCGATGGCTATACAACGTGAAGCACATGAAGTGTTGTTGCTGCAAGTGGTTTCAGGGGCCTTTACGGAAAACAGAATTTGATGAAGGCCTTAAGATGTGCATAAAGGGCGTCCAGTTGTACTACTTCCATGACCACAAACAGATGTTGGTAAAGTACTCCAATCTAAAACCTTATGTGGATGAAGAAGGAATTTGGCGTGTTGGTGGGAGATTAAAGAATGCGTCTTTCCCAGAATCCCGCAAACATCCAATTCTTCTTCCTTATGAAGCACACCTTAGTGTTCTTCTTGTGGACCATTTTCACAGAATTTACCTACATCCTGGACCAGTGTCTCTTCAAGCTGTAATCCAGATGCAGTTTTGGATCCCCTCTCTTCGAAGGCTCATCCGTGTTAGAGGATTTCGCTGCAAGCCCTGCTACACTTCCAGAGCATCAGTCGTCACGCCCCTTATGGGTGACTTGCCAAGCTACAGGGTTAATGGTGGGCAGGCTTTTCAGCATGTAGGCATAGACTTTGCTGGACCCTTTCCCCTAAAGGAATCAAGCAGACGCAATGCAGCAATTGGGAAGGTGTATCTATGTCTATATTATGTCTGCATGTCTACAAAGGCCCTTCACCTGGAAGCCGTTACCCGACTTACAACGGAAGCATTCCTTGCCTCTTTCCAAAGGTTCACGTCACGCAGGGGGATCCCAGCTCACGTCTACACCGACAATGGAAGCAACTTCTTGGGAGCAGCTAAATATCTCAAAGAGCTTTATCGCTGGTTTGCCTCTCAAAACACCAATTAAGATCTCCTCAAATATGCCATCAATACAAGGATCACCTGGCACTTTAACCCACCCCAAACCCCTCACATGGTAGGTATCTGGGAAGCAGGTGTGAAGTCGGTGAAGCGGTACCTAAGACTCATAGCCTCAAACATGAGCTTAACTTTTGAAGAGATTGCTACATGGTTTGCCAGAGTCGAGGCCATTCTCAACTCAAGGCCTTTATGCCCTCTTTCTACAGGCCCTGGAGAGAACGATTATCTCTCCCCGGGTCACTTCTTGGTGGGCGGTCCACTCATCACTTCTCCTGAACCGTCCTTGTTGGACATAAAAGAAAACCTGCTCAGCAGATGGCAACTCGTTACCAGAATGAGTGAACATTTCTGGGAACGATGGAGTTCTGAATATCTCCAGACCCTCCAGAGGCGTCCCAAATGGGTTCAGACTAGAAAGAATCTGGAAGTTGGAGATCTCGTGCTCCTGAAGGAGAGCTCGCCACCGATGCAATGGAAAATCGCAAGGGTGGCTGAAGTCCATCCAAGAGATGACGACGTTGTTCGAGTAGTCACAGTTCGCCGGGGCAACTCCATGTTTTGCAGGCACGTAGCCAATCTCGCACCACTTCCACACCTCATGACCGATTCCTTTCCCAGCTCCTACTGACAATCCAAAAATTTGCTTTGCCCAAATTTGGTGGGCGGAATGTTTAAGATAGTTTTAGTTTTATTCGTTAGTTCGTCTCGGCCTGGTCCCCTTATCGCACCGCTAAGGATTTATCGCCGGATTAAACTCCGACCTGCTCGTCTTCTCTGGATCCTGTCTACACAGCCGCCCTCAACACACTCATTTTGGAGGTGGACTGAACAGTGAGGAGGGGGGAGTTTGTCGGCACAGCTTCCCATCGTCTTCACGGGGGTCGACAGTTACGAACTGATGTTCTTGATCGCTACGTCAAGCATCCTTTCACCTACAGCTAAAACAAAATAGTTCGTACTCGTCGCTAAACGGGTCGCAGTATCCCATCAACACTTACAACCTCCTGACCATCCCTACCGACCGCACAACGTTTCTGGATTTCCAGAGGCAGCAAGCGAATCTGAACCGACTCCGTGCTCGCCTCGTGTTCGGGAACGTTCGAGACCTCGCAGCATCACCGGTTGGAGGGGGTTCCTGGGTCGACCCAGCCTTACTTCTCGTGACGTCGTGGGTTCGAGGCCAGGCCAGACCACAAAACTTTTTACTCAGATTTCTTTAATTTTCTCAGTTTATATTACTTTTATAATATTTCGAGGACCCATTAGGTAGGTTAGAACCAAGGAAGAATTTATTTCATTTACTTTTGCTATTTCATCCTAATAAACTTAATAGGTACCTAATTTGTATGAAAGGTATAAAAGGTTGATTTATTTATTTACTACCCTGCTATTGGTAATTATAGATTTTCTTTTCTTTTCTACACCTTTCAGGGCGTAGTTGAACTCGGCACCAATTATCCCTGTACCTGCTGGATCAAGAGAAAGGTAAACAATGTGATTCAAGGACTCGGCACCGCCCGAGGCTTAGTTATCTGTTTACAACTGTCAAATTAGGAATATGAAAATACATAGCAAAAAATTAGACATAAATGTAAAATTAAATGAACAATTACCCATAATTATGTAGGATGAAAGGATGTGTAGGATGTGAAAGAAAAAAATGACTATTTGGCATAGTTTTACAGCATTACGACAATTGTTTTTGTACCTATTTATTATTCACATATTATTTATGCATGAAAAGTTCCTATATATTTATTATGACAATGGTTTTTTAAACCTATTTATTAATTATCAATCCATTATTCGGCATGACAAGTTCCTATTTATTAATTATGACAATTGTTATTGTACCTATTTATTATTTTTGAGCTTTATACTACATAACAATTTTTGAAGAATTCCTAGTTCTTTTATTTCAGCAAAAAAATCCTTAGGCTTATACGCATCTCGAGGAACGGTTCCGAGAACTAGTTCTCAGAAGAGCTGGTATACAGTGCCGAATTCAAAAATCGCACAACAAGGGCTCCAGAAGCATGGTGCCGAATTAAATAATCTTGCTGGGAGGCTCTGGGAAGTACGGTGCCGAATTCAAACATCTCGAAAGGTTCCTAGGGAATTAAGTGCCGAGTTCAAGACCGCCCACCTTTCAATAGCTAAGAGGAAGGTCAGGAACTTCATGTTTGAATCCCTGTCTACCTGGGGACACACGAACTGCCACAAATTTTGGGTCCATCTGAAACGCACGAACTGCCACAGTCATTAGAGGGGATTAGAAAGGGTCAACTCACAAGATAAGAAACCCACGAACTGCCACAAGGGTTCAGGTAGCCGGTACAAGTCAGGGAAAAACGGGAATTATACTGCGGTTATCCCTCGATGATATTCCTGCTCTACTTGTCTTCTTTTCTGGTATTTTCGAAGGCATTAAACAGTCTTGTTACATACCTAACATTACATTCCACTAATCTATTCAGAAGTCCCAAACAACCTGCTCATTCACGGGATAGTTTCTGGGATTGTTTATATTTTGTGAGATGCGAGCGCTAGCGAGCATCCAGATTGCTTGACAATGCGAGCGGCGGAATGGGAACTAAACTTCTTGCACACCCACCGGCTTGTCTGACTGAACCCTTGTGGCAGTTCGTGGTTTTCTTGTCTTGCGAATTGACCCTCCCTAATCCCCTCTAATGGTTGTGGCAGTTCGTGCATTTCATATTTGGTCTAAACGTTGTGGCAGTTCGAGTGCAGCCGTCTACCTACTTTCAGGATCTGGTACAAGACCTCTCAGATCCTAAGGAAATAATGGACAAGTTACAGACCACCTGTGATCCATGTTCCACCTTACAGCTCAAACGCCTTGTTAGTGAATTTAACTCCATTCATTTTAATCCGAACGCCGAAAAAGCCATAGAGTTTTTGGGTAGGTTTGACGAAATTAAAAAGAAGCTAACAAGCATTGACCCGAACATGCTTACCCCCGAGTACGTCAAGACGATTTTTGAGCTGGTGATCGACGAGACAGTCACGTATCAGAAGGCTGAACTTCATTGTTTCAGGTTCTCTTTGACCGAATTGCGGGACATGCTCCTTGAGGAGCAGCTCAGGTCTGATCACTCGTCCTCGGGTGGTTCTAGCTTAAGCCTGCTCAGAAGTCACATTGCCTCAACTCGCGGTGTGGCTGGAGGGAGGGGAGGGAGAGGTGCGAGAATTCCTGGTCAACCCCGGACACGCGTCCCAACCCCAACGGTGACCTCAGACAAATCTAGAAACGTCAAGAAACGGTCTTTTTGTAGGTACTGTAAGAGGAGGGGACACTCCAAAGACGTTTGTTTTCGAGCAAACAAGCTCTGTTTTATTTGTGGTGGCCGTCATGCTGCGGCAGATTGCCCTCGGGCCTTGCATAAATCTGCCCAGACCCATGTTCCAGCTTCATCTCCAAAAACGCTGCAAAGTCCTTGTCACATGGGTTTATTAGGTATTCTATTGGACACACCTAGAGAAATGTTGGCTGTACATTTATTGTTTCTTTCATGCGTAATAATCGAAATAGCTATTTCTGATGGTTTCCATTAATTCTGGACCAACAGAAATTAGGTAGGTACGCTCCTTTTTTTTAAACTATCGCTGATCATTGGTACTGCCATTTAATCGTCTTGATCCACGTGTTGACACTTTTTCCAGAGTTATTATACAAACTGATGGTGATTTCAGACGATTTCACAGGTATTTCACTAATAAAAAATCAATTTTGGGAGCTGAACGTTTGGTAGAACTCAATTGTCCACTCTTTGGTCAAAATCGACTTCATATTCGGTCTTCAGGTCGCCAAAAACATGGAAAACGATATCTCAGAAGCTCATGTTACTAACATGTTGCTAAAACGCAAAAAGTAGGTACCTATTTTTACACATATTTTCACTCATATCACCCCTGGGTATATTCCGATCGGGCTGAAAAGTTTCCGGACACAACTAGGGCCCAAACGGAGCATGTGTGCGAAAGAACGAATTTTTAGACCTAAAATGAAGCCTGTAGACGTGATACGGCGTACGGCGGACGGCGGACGGACATTGCATTTTTGGAATCTACGCACCTTGTTATTGCCACATGTGCAATACCTTCGATAGCTTGAAAACTATGTTTGCAAATTATACCAGGAACAGGACCACTGGAGTATGCTCCAGAACAAAGAATTACATTACAATTACAGCTACCTTACCTTCTCTGACTCCGGGGGATGATTCGCGCAGGGATTTAAACCATATAACAAGACAGGGAATAGATGAGGGATCAAGGAAGCCGGCAGAAAGGGAAAGGATGGTGCAACCCTACCTAGGTACTCTATTGATGGTTCACCCGCGGAAGCACAATATGTGTTGCGTTAAGTTTCGCGTTGCACTATATCGGAACGTGGGGGCGGCTCGTAAACGACTGACTGTCTCCCGGATCGGGCAACGGGAGCACGAGAAGGGGCAACGGAACATGACCAGACCTGATGGTGATAAGGCAGCGTTAACATTCCCCCCACCCTGAAATACAATTTCAGAATTTCACAAATTCTCCATAATCCCCAAAATACGAAGCAATGAGGCAATTTAACATAAGCAGGAGTTAGAATATCATAATAGATCAATTCAAGGCAACAAGAAACAACAAGAGTTAACATTAACAGGGATTAGAGAGTTAATAACAAGGATAGGAACAACAATAATAGAAAAAAGGTAGAGGAATGGAGCAATTATTGAGTTGGCAGTGGGCACAATCGTGCTAGTGGCCTGACCAGCTCGCCTTGGCTAGTGCGTAGCTTGGCCACGCGGCTGACTCCGTCTGGACTTCGGCATACTTCCATGACGACTGCCAATGGCCATCGAAGGGGCGGAGAATTCTCCTTCATAAGCACGACCACAGTGCCCTCAGTTATTGGCGGAGCGTCTTTCGTCCACTTCACCCGAGCTTGAAGAGTATGAAGGTATTCCTGCTGCCATCTCTTCCAGAACCCCTGTACGATCTGTGTCACGAGCTGATAGTGGTCGAGGCGTGTCGATGGTATTCCCGAGAGATCTCCGTCCGGCAGGTGGTCAAGAGGAGAGCCAAGGGTGAGGAAGTGGGATGGGGTGAGCGCAGTTGGTCCATTCGGGTCTGCAGACAACACAGCGAGAGGCTTACTATTGAGTACTGCTTCGATTTGGATTATCACAGTATTAAATTCCTCGTATGTAAGCTGCTGTGTGCCAATGCATTTATATAGGAAGGACTTGAATGACTGTATGTTCCGTTCCCAGATGCCTCCAAAGTGAGGCGAGGCTGCTGGATTCAAACGCCATTCAATAGCCCGAGTAGACAACTCATTCCCGATGACAGTGTTGAATTTCAATGAAGCAGTCGTATTATACAAGTCGTCCAGTTTATTCTTGGCACCGATAAAATTTGTCCCTTGATCCGAGCTGAGCACCCGACATGGACCTCTTCGAGACAAGAATCTGCGGAAAGCAGCCAAAAAACATTCGGTTGAAAGGTTCGAAGCCAACTCCAAATGAACGGCTTTTGTCGATAGGCAGATGAAGAGGCATACATAAGCCTTCAAAGTGGGTCGCCCTCGTTGGCGTGCCAGTGAAATGGAAAAGGGCCCCGCGTAGTCCACTCCTGTATGGAGGAAGGCTTTGTATTGTTGAAATCGAATGGAAGGTAATGGAGCCATCTTTGGTTCTAGAGGTCTTGGCTTAGCTTTAAAACAAACGTTGCATTTGTGGACCCTTTTACGGACTAAGGTGCGGCAAGAGAGTATCCAAAATTTCATATTCAAAAGGGACTGCAGTAGATGAGGACCTGTATGAAGGTTGTCACAATGGTATTGATCAACCAACATTTCAACGAAACGACCATTTCTTGGGAGCAGTACAGGATGCCGGTGGTCATACGAGAGCCTTGAATACTGTAGGCGACCCCCCACCCTGATTATACCATCCACAATGAAAAGGTCAAGGCGCCTAATTAATGGAGTCTGTATCAGATTTTGGCGGCTTTTTTTTGTAGAGGCCTCCAAGTACGAAAAAATATGAGGGAAATAGAGCCGCTGGATATGCCTGAACCATCTATTTTCTGCGTTTGCGATCTCTGCGACCCGCAAAATGCCTGCACGGCACTGAGTGAGACGGAGAGCTCTCAACACATATGCCGTAGTACGCATCAATCGGCGATAAGTCGAGGCTCGATCTAGAAGATGTTGCAACACCCAGGGTTGAGATGAAGTGGTAGCAAGTGAGATCACTCTCTCTTCCATTAATCGAGCAGGTGTTCCCAACTCCTGAATACTGGTTACTGGCCATGTATCAATTGGTTGGAGCAACCACGATGGACCTGAGAACCACATCTTGTGTTCTAACAAAGCTCGGCCAGTTAAACCCCTACTCAAACAATCTGCTGGATTGTTTTCTCCTCTCACATGGGACCACCAATCAGGGTCAGTGTTCTCTTGTATTTGGGAGACCTTATTTGATACAAACACCTTCCATCGAGATGGCGATGACGAAAGCCAGTGAAGGGTGACTGTAGAGTCCGTAAATGCGAAGATTCTATCAAAGGTGTGTCGACGTGAGTAACAATCCAACACTAGCCTAATCAAAGATGAAAGTAACGCTGCGGCACAGAGCTCCAGACGGGGAATGCTTATGGTTTTCATAGGGGCGACTCTCGATTTGGCAAGCAAAAGAACAAGCTTGACATCACCACTCTGCAATCTAGTTAAAACATACAGCACCGCTCCGTATGCTGTCTGTGAGGCATCTGAAAATCCAACAAGGGCCGAGTAAGCTCCTGGCGTGATAAAAGTATGGCGGGGAATGCACCAATCATGTAACAAGGGTAGCTCATACAGAAACTCCTTCCACTGACGACACACAGCCTCCGATGGAGTTTGATCCCAATCCAAATGAAGAGCCCACAAAGTCTTGATGAAACCCTTAGCCATAGTAGTCAAAGGCGCCAAGAATCCCAAGGGATCAAAAATCCTTGCAATTGCCGACAACATAGCTCGCTTAGTACAGACAGCCGGGGGCACATTTACTTTGACCGAGAACACATCCTGAGCTGGGTTCCACTGGAGCCCCAGTACCTTCACTGATGTCTCTTTATCCAATGATAACTGTCCAAAAGACCTCAGCTCCTCAGGGATTGAAGATAGAACAGATAGCGAATTGGAAGCCCACTTAGCAAGGGTAAATGAGCCTGCCAAGAACAAGGCATTCATCTGTTGCTGCAAGGAACATGCTTCCATTTCCGATGAAACAGAGGAAAGATAATCGTCCACATACATATCCTGCCGGGCACTATTGGCAGCCAAGGGCAGCCTATTTCCCTCAAGAGCAATCAGTTCATGAATGACACGCAAAGCAAGATATGGTGATGGGGCAACCCCAAAGACCACCGTGTTCATTTCATAGATCCGCAATTTCTCATGTGGACCAAAACGCCAAATGATGCGCAGGAATCGGCGATCCTCCGGGCGTATCATAATGCGAAGATACATTTGTCTGACGTCGGCAGTTAGGGCATACTGGAACAGTCTAAAGTTCAACAACACAGAGACCAAGTCGTTCTGAAGCTTTGGACCAATATGCAGGAGATCATTCAATGAGAGACCCGAGGAGGTTTTGGCACTTGCATTAAGGACCACGCGAAGCGGAGTACTAGTACTCTCTGGCTTTAGTACACCATGATGTGGGATGTAGTACGAAGAACCAAGTCGATTCAATTGATCGGGGGGAACCACCGAGAGATAGCCCTCATCCAAATATCCCTTCATTACTTCAGCATACTGTCGATGTATTTCTGGAGTTTTCGACAAGCGTCGTTCAAGAGCCAAAAACCTACGAGTTGCCATGTTGAACGAGTCACCAAGCAGTTGGGGAGAAAGACGGAAGGGCAGAGCTACAACAAATCTTCCATCATCATTCCTCTGAACAGTCTGGGTGAAGAGCTGTTCACAATTGTCATCATCCGGGGACCTAATTGGAGCCAATGGTGCCTCTTCAGTAAGCCAAAATTTCTCCAACAGCTTGTCCACCGGTTCCTCAAGTGACGAGAAATGTACACTCGTTGATGACTGTGATACTGAAGGGGATGAACCCATGATCAACCATCCCAGGGATGACTCGAGACCCACTGGCAAGTTAGGGGGTCCTACTATTTTACGACTACCGCAAATCATTGGCCACAATTGAGCTCCAATAAGCAAATCAATAGGTCCAGGTATACTGAACGTCTGATCGGCCAAGTCTAAATCCACAAGATGCGCCAATTCCGTCAAATCAACTGGAACTGCAGGTATATGGTCAGTCAAATCCTCCATCACCAAAGCATCGATGGAAAACTGAACGTCCGGATTCACTCTCGATCGGAACGTGAACGAAGTCAATTCCTGGACAGGAGCTGTTCCCTTTCCCAAACATTTAACCATCGAATGCAGAGGACGAGTATTAAGACCCAATTTCTCACAACAAGCTTTCCGAAGAAAATGAGACTGGGATCCATTATCCAGAAGCGCCCTGAGAACAACGGGATGGCCAAATCTATCCATCACCGTAACCTGAGCTGTAGCGAGCAAAACCGTAGAGCAATAAAATGACATACTCGAAGCAGCCGTCAAAGGCGATGAGGGGCTACAAGCAGCGGGAGAGTGATATGTAGCAGCAGCTGCCGACAACGTTGGTACTAGAGTTTCTGGCGAGGGAGAAGGAAGAGGATCGCTGAAATGGATTAGATCGTTATGCGAACGTTGACATTTCGAACAAGTGCTTGAGCTCGATGTGCATGATTTCGAAAAATGTTTGGCGAGACATCGATAACAATGACGAGACCTCTTCACAAACTCAAAGCGCTGCTTCGAACCCATTTTCAAAAAAGTTTTGCATTTTTCCAAAGGATGCCAAAATTTTGAACGGCAACATGGACAGGATCTATCCATACTAGAATTTTCAAATTGTTTATGTGATGGCGAACTTTCACTAGGCTTTTCAAAGGCGGTCGATTCCTGAGCTACGAATACCTGAGGATTTTTCGAGTTTGACGAATTAACAGTTTTAGGAAGGGCCACTAGCTTTTTTGAACGTGCAATGATTTTTGTTTGAGCGCGAACAAAGTCTACCAATTCATCAAATTTCGGCAAGTCGACTCCACGATGAGCCATATCAAAATGCCTGACGGTTTCAACGTCCAGTTTTTTAGTAGCAAGATGCACCAAACAAAAGTCAAACAAATCAGCAGTTCGCATCAATTTTTTCATAGCAGCTGCAGAACCCACAAATTCTTCCAGAAACGAGTTAAGCCCCTTTTCTGATTCCTGCAAAATCGGCTTAAAATTCATTATTTTATCAAGGAAATAATGACCTAGAGCCCGCTTATCTTCAAAACGATTTTTCAATGTTTGGAATACTAAACCATAGTTGGCCTCCGTAGGTGGGATACCGGCGATTATGCTTTTTGCGGAACCTGTCAAGTGCGAAACGAGGTAGCTTACCTTCTGAAGATCTGTGAGCTCCTCATTCTGATCTATCAATTCCAAAAACTGTTGGTAAAAAGGTGTCCAATTTTCAGGTAAACCCTCAAAAGTCGTCAGCTTTATTGGTTCAAGCTTCACCTTACAAATAGCTGGCCCTACGCTACCACGAGAAGGCCGCTGGGCGGCTGGTTCGGCTTCAGGAACCACCTTACCTAATGCAACTTTTATTTCGCAAACCATTTGTGAAATTTCGTTAAGTTTGTCAAAAGACGGAGTATAGCTTTCGTCTATTTCCAACCGAACCTCCTCCAGCTCGACACACGATTCTTCAAAAACAGTTACAATCTTATCCAATTCCTTGGCTTGCTGAACCAATAACGGCGTAGTTTCTGACGTAAGATTTTTCGAAAGCGCTGAGATGGCTTCAATACGAGCAGCAAGTTGAGCAACCTTGGCAGTAAGAATCTTTACGCGAACTTTGCCAGCCATTATTTATATTCAATAAGAAAGGTACCTACACAGGAACTATGAAACAAGGAATGTAGGAAATAAAGTACTAATAGGATTTGAGGAGGGAAATAATACGTCAATATTATAACTCCAGTTGCCATATCGCCATAGAATCAATCTATACACTCCCGCACATATCACTCGTAACTATATCACATATGCCTCATACCCCTAACCAATATTGATGCCTACACAAATTCAAATCAAATGACAATAAATGTGTACCTATTAGAAAGATGTCAAATTCAAAAGTAGGTAGGTATAACAAATAGAAGCATACAAAATATTATTGCTCGACAAGATACGAGACCAAGGTGTATTCAGTAATATCAACGAGTTCCACTAATCTGGACTAAAACAGGTAGGCACCGATCACAATGTTTCAATTGTGGATCGGACTTCAGATTCAATTCACACAAACTATCAAGTTAGCTGCAAGATGCAATATCTAAATCTTGATAAAATGAGACGTCAAGTTTCAACGAGGATTCAGGATTTTCTTGTAAGGACAAGAACAAGAAATCTGAGAGCAATCTTACGAACAAGGACTATTTGAACTCAACATGTAGGTACCTATCTACTCATGAACAAGACCCCCTGCTCCCCCCGTCACCCGATTCCAGGAGCACGTTGCCGATTCCCAAGAACTCAAACGGGGATTCCGTATTAATTCTCCGATACGCGAACGCAACAAGATTTCAAAAGGACACAAATTTAACGATTACACTGCTCAGACCGTCAATAGGAAGGTTCACGCCTGAAACAAGATCCATACACGATACCTACCACGAGATTGACGATTTTATTGCAAAGCAACCAGAAACTTTAATTACAAATTTTATTCAATTATTATTACAAAACAGGTAAGGTTTTTTTTTTTTTTTTTTTTAACACACTGTATCCGTGCTCGACAGTGACCAAAATGTTATTGCCACATGTGCAATACCTTCGATAGCTTGAAAACTATGTTTGCAAATTATACCAGGAACAGGACCACTGGAGTATGCTCCAGAACAAAGAATTACATTACAATTACAGCTACCTTACCTTCTCTGACTCCGGGGGATGATTCGCGCAGGGATTTAAACCATATAACAAGACAGGGAATAGATGAGGGATCAAGGAAGCCGGCAGAAAGGGAAAGGATGGTGCAACCCTACCTAGGTACTCTATTGATGGTTCACCCGCGGAAGCACAATATGTGTTGCGTTAAGTTTCGCGTTGCACTATATCGGAACGTGGGGGCGGCTCGTAAACGACTGACTGTCTCCCGGATCGGGCAACGGGAGCACGAGAAGGGGCAACGGAACATGACCAGACCTGATGGTGATAAGGCAGCGTTAACACACCTTGAAACGGAAAAGAAAAAAGTTTGAGGGGGTGTTATAAAAATTGTTTGCTGAGCGAATACATAGGTGTATTATTCACAGAATAATAAATCAAAAGCCAACCCAAGCCGAGCTCTGCCATGAACTGGCCCAAGGCAAGTTCTGCCCCTAGACCTCCAAGGCTCTCCAGGGAGCCCTTGGGTCAAGCACAGCGGTTGGCTCAGGAGTTCAAGCACCAACCTGACTCCGTCTTCTCCATTGTCGGGTCGCTGGATGGCGACGATAATGCTGATGTGTGGGTGACAATGGGGGAAGAAGAGGAACAGCTGGTTGGCACGCTCAACTTCCTGAGTGAGCGTCAGGGTCATGGGTTGGCCTTTAACATGACTGAAGGTGAGAATTATTTTACGGCAATTGTTGATACTAGATGTACTTACTGAACACTTGACCACATGTAGAAAATTGTTTAATTTTCACAGCTTGCCCAGGACACGTGTCTTTAAATGTGCAAATAATAATGCGGCTGCTGATTTACCCGTAAATTACTGTGGAGATATTAATTTCATGAAAAACGGCCAGCAGTCTACGGTACATAATGTTCTGTACAATCCAGATCTCTCCTCTAACTTGTTTTTTGTCCGTAAATTAACCCAAGCAGGCCTGCATGTTCTCTTCACTAAAGACAAGGTAGAATTTATTCAGCACTCCTCCGGCAAGGTTATAAAGACTGGGTTTTTCCGTAACAACCTGTGGTGGATTGATTTGCCTATAGTTCCTCCCACTACTATGCGCGCAGGTGTCCCGGGGGCCCCTCTTGATCTCAAAAGGCCGAAGCTAGGCACGGTCCTTAGTGCTTCTCATGGTGTAAATCAGCCTTGCAGCTCCACGACTTTACCTGCCCGCTGCTTCATGAATAGGTTGGTGGGAGGGAGTTTTTCTCAGGCGCACCTTCAGGATGTAGCCGCTGCAAGACTGGGAGGGAGGAAACCTGGGAAGCGTCCAGCCTCAGGGTCTCATGAGGGTGAACACCTTGACTCTGGGGAACCTGACCTTACTAGACCCAAATCAGACAATCAACTTGACCTCTTAGATCAAAAAATAGCTAAGTTTGATAAGTCTAACTTGAATAAAATCTTTACTACCATGTATCCTCATGACATCTTGTGGCATGCCTCAAAGTCATATCTTGAAGCAGCTAAAAAGTTTCTGCCTGAATTAAAGTATGTAAATTTTACTGATCACATCTTGAACTGTGAGGATTGTCACCAGGCCAACACGGTTAGGAAATCACATACCCACGTTAGACACAGGGCGGAAAAACCATTTGTTGTTTTGCACTCTGATATTATGGGTCCGATCAGCCCGTCTAACTTCAGAACAGGGGACTCGTATATAGTGATTTATGTCTGTGACTACTCAAGATATGTGTTCGCGTACATGCTAAAGAATAAAAAGGAGGTTCGCTTGGCACTCAGGCGATTCCTTCAGGAAATAGAATCCATCACCTCTCAGCAGAAAAATGTCTTCAAGCTTCGCTCTGATCGTGGCCTCGAGTTTCAAACTGCTGACATGAAGAGGTTGTTGTCTAATCAGGGTATAGCCTGGGATCCAAGTCAGCCTCATGTCCCTCAACAAAATGGTTGCGCTGAGAGGGTCAACCAAGAAATAAAACACAAGATCAGGGTGAAATTGCTCTCGGCTAAAATGCCGCACTCATTTTGGGGTCATGCATTGAACTATGTTATTGTTGTCCATAATAGAATGCCTCATCCTGCCAACATGTTCGTCAGTCCTTTTGAAAAAGTCAAGGGATATGCTTCGAGTCTTAAGTTCTTGAAACGTTTTGGGTGCCTGGTATACTATGTTGACACGAATCAAAAGACTAAATTTGCTCCCAATGTCAAGAAGGGGTACTTGCTTGAATGTAATGAGACAGGTCTTGTGATATTCTCTGAACAACACAAAACACTGGTCAACTCCTGTGACGTGAAATGCATTGAAACCATAGTGTACGGGGATAGAATTAAGGATTATCCAAAACCACTTGCTGAGGCTCTTGACATGGATGATGAACCCGATCAGATCAACCCGCCTACTGATGTTCCTCAGGACATTATAGCCTTGCAAAGGGTTGATCGAGAGGATTACTGAGAGCCATCCTCCTACCAGGAGGCAATGTCTTCTCCTGATAGGGATCTGTGGGAGGGAGCCATTCGTGATGAACTTGAATCACTAGAGGAAATGGGAACTTGGGAACTCGTGCCTAGGTCTAGCCTTCCGCCTCGCACCAAAATTATAAAATCAAGATGGGCGCACAAGAGAAAGGTGGGGGCAGACGGTTCTTTCAAGTACAAAAGCCGCCTAGTTATTAAGGGGAAATAGCCCGAAAAAAACTTGTAAGAATATTCAACAGATGGCAACACAGTCAAGGGCAAATTAATATTCGCTCTCAATTCGTTAATAATTGACCGATTTTCAATCAGTAAACTGCATTGGATTCAGAATCAGCATAGAATTTCCGAAAATTGGTTCTGGTGTTCAAAATTTGAAAATTTGTACATCTGGGCCACTGGCGTTCGAATTTGGCTAATTTTTTCGGAAATCCCAATTGCCCAAATTCCAGAGGGTTGTGTCCTGATTACTATGGTTTTTTAAATTTAAAATTGGACCACTAAAACCCCATCAATTATTGCCCAGAAGGTGATGGGAGAGGAGGTTGGGGAGGAAGGCAGCTCTTGAATGGGGGTAGGCGGCTTCCCAGTCGGGCCCGAGGCCCCCGCGGCGCTCAGGTACCTGACTTGTACATAATTCTCTTCCAACAATCGTTTCTACCCACCTAACCATAATTGTGTCTACCAAAACAGTCAGTTTTCCATTTATCATTTTCAGTTATGAAGCTTTGTAATTGAGCATGAAAAATTCCCCCCTCCACCAACCAAATGTGATGGTTTCCGTTTCAAGGTATGTTGAATACGAAAATAGAATAAGTAGGTAACGCTACAAATACAACGGTTTATTATTTACCAGTATAGATGATCACTGTTTTCTGAACTCAATACCTACCTTTGTGCTTCCCACAAGAGAGCACTAAATCGAGTACTGGATCCAACCGTGCCATCAAATTTCATAAATGTGCGGCGGAATGAAGAATTCTATAATTATTATTTGTATATATAATTTTTATTCTATAAATTATTTGCTGATATTCGTGAAGCGTACCTAACGTTTGCTCAGATTTAAAAAAAACGATCTATAAATAAATCCAAAACAACCACCATTCTTCAAGCAAAGTATCACGATACAAACAACTCGATTTCATAGAGACATGCGTAATTATAATCAGATGTTCCCTAGCAGTGATATCTGAGCCGGATTTATATAGTTTCATTCACGATCAGAAGTGGACTGAAAGTCAGAGAGTGTGGGCTTTTCGTTGACCGAAAATCTGGATTTTTGGGTGCGTCACCCGATGGCTGGATTGAGGGTGAAAATTCGATCATTGAAATTAAATGCCCTCAATCAGCCAGCAAGTTGACGATAACTGATGCTGCGTCAGGAAACAAATCATTCTTTATATCTCACAAAGATTTGAAATTGAAGAGAACCCATCCCTATTGCTTTCAAGTCCAAGGGCAACTGCATATTGCAGGAGCCACTAAATGTTATTTAGTAGTGTACACGGGCAAAGACTTGCACATCGAAGAAATTCCAATCGACGATGAGTTATGAGTTACCATTACGCTCTGCTCCCTGAATTGGTAGATTCACGATTGACGAGAAGCAGCCAAATTCGGGAGCCAGAAGTCTCTTTTGATGAGTTCTTATTACTCAGTTGATATTGTTACTTTTGCTATTTATTTCCAAAGAACCAAAAAAGTTATTAATTAATAAATTGAAATTGTAACAACTTCGTTGCTACGTTCATACCCCTTCTTTAGCAAATCTCACGTTTGCTCTATCATAATTTTTCGATTTATTAGAACATCATGTATGAACAACCTACCAAATTATTCCAAGTGTCTTTCAGATTTGAAAATTTTAGGTGTGACCGTCCTGGAGTAACGTCGATTTAAAACAATAAAAAATAAAAAATTAATGATTGCGCAGGCACTGCTGTAACGTCCTAATTATCAAGTAGGTACCTACCCGTTGCGTACAACAACACGCCAATATTTCGGTTTTTAAAGTAGGTAGGTGGTCTGAAAATTATCGATGTTGAATGAACAGGAATGTGGTGTATAAAGTTTGTGCGTCATGTACAGAGGCGTGCAACTCGTTGAACAGATAGGGGTACAATAAGATTTGAAATGATCATTTCAACGGCCAAATAACCAATTATTACTCAACAGGTCAAATAAATATAACGCTATTAATTTGTAATTGAACTTTGGTCAACTCAGGTTGTATGATACACGTGGGTATGGATTAGTTTATAAATCAACTGAGAAAGCATAATTATATACCTTCCACAGATTTGGTATTGATTCGAGATAACCGTCGGTGTCCATTCTTCGAAAGTGCGTAGGTAGGTACCTTGGTTGCTTCAGATAATATATAGGTACGGATTTGGAGGTTAAAACAGAGGTACCTAGTACTCGTCCCTAATGAATTACGTCCAACTGGCGTTGAACTTTCAATTCAGGTATTAGTGTAATTTAATTTATTTTCTATTTGTAGTAGGCTATTTGCAGTTTCAGGCGTCTGACCTCGAAGTCACTAATTTTTGTTTAGGAAATCTTATATTCAAAATCGATCGTCCAATTTGGTACTTATAATTGGATTCAAATGCGATCAGTTGGATTGGGAAGTGCAGAGGTGCTTAGTTTAATTTTGGTGTACCTACTAGGTAAGATCCTAGACACTAATCAAATAAAAATAAATTATATTTATTAAAATAGGTACTAATAATGTTAAAAAGTAAAAATAAATTATAATATAACTCAATATCCTTGTTTCATTTATTTGATTATTTTTTATTTTTTATGTTATCCTCCCTCCCATGACTGATGCATAAAAAATAGCTCACACTCTCGTGTAGTTTGGCACTTGGTCATGGATGGGCCCAAACAGTTTCATAGCAAACCTCGAATAGGGAGGAAGAAATCTAAAATTCTTGAATGGTGGGGCAAAAACTGTTCTCGGAAATGGCAGGTATCGAAGCTGCTCGGGCGGCGGAACCCCTCCGAAGGGGCCTGGGAAGCCGCCTACCCCCATTCAAGAGCCGCCTTCCTCCCCAACCCCCTCGTCCATCACCTTCTGGACAATAATTGTTGGGGTTTTAGTGGTCCAATTTTAAATTTGAAAAAACCGTCGTAATCAGCACACAGCCCTCTAGAATTTGGGTAATTGGAATTTCCGAAAAAAGTAGCCAAATTCAAACGCCAGTGATCCAAACATACAAATTTTAGAATTTCGAACACCAGAACCAATTTCCGGAAATTCTATGCTGATTTTGAATCCAATGCAATTTACAGATTGAAAATGTTTCAATTATTAACGAAAGGAGAGCGAATATTAATTTAGCCCATTTTGGTGCTGCCACGTGGTGGCAGCTTTTGGAACTAGTCGTCGGGCTATTTCCCCGGGTTTTGCAGACACGAATGATTACTTGATCTCAGAGATTTTTGCCCCTGTTGCGCGTCCTGGTGATGTCCGAGTGTTTTTGTCCGTGGTGTACAAGCTTGGCCTGCACCTTCACCAATTAGACGTGACCACGGCCTTCCTTCATGGGAATCTTGAAAAGCCGGTCTACATGTACATTCCAGAGGGTCTTGAGGAGCTGGCAGATATGCCACTGGACTGCAAAGAGTCATACGTGTGTTGTCTCAAGAGATCTCTGTACGGCTTGAAAGTGTCACCCAACTTGTGGTATAAAAAGTTTAGCAGTATCTTGATCAAGTTAGGGTTTGAAGTATACCCCTTTCAGACATGCATTTTTAAATGGCAAAATGCTGTCAGCTACGTTTTGTTGATCATTTACTTGGACGATTGTCTGCTTGCCTCAAATGACACCAATAAGGCTCTAGATGTCATTCAGAGTTTGCAGAACGAAATTAAAATCAAGAATCTGGGTGCCCCCAAGAAATTCCTAGGTTTTGAGATTATTAGGGATGAGTCCCGCAAGCTAATGTTCCTGCACCAGGGAACAGCCGTCCAAGGCTTGCTGGACAAGTTCCTTTCACCTGAGGAGGGTTTCTGCGAAGTACCCATGGCACCCGCTGTCTGCACCCTTAATGCTCAAATGAAGGTAACTGAGGACCCAGAACCGTCTCCAGACGTCCCGTATCGTGAAGTCATTGGCTCTCTCTTGTACATCCAAAATGGAACGAGGCCAGACATTGCATTTGCGGTTAACTTCATGAGCAGGAAACAGATAGGATACTCCCTGGCCGATTGGAAATGTGTCTTGAAAATCCTGAAATATCTTAAAGGAGCACGAGACCACGGGATGATGTTCTCAGGAAAAACTGAGAGCATAGTAGCCTACTCTGACTCGTCTCTTGGCACAAATGCTATTAACGGAAGGTCTACCACTGGCTTTCTAGTTAAGAGTTTTGGAGATCTGGTGTCATGGAAATCAAAAAAACAAAATCATGTCGCTCTTTCTACCTGTGAGGCAGAATACATTGCCATGTCTGAAGCCTGCAAAGAACTTACAAGCATTCGTAGCTTATGTAATTTTCTCATTAACATCGATATGCTTCCGACATTGCGATGTGACTGCGCTCCTGCCATTGCCGTTGCCATGACCAATGACTCCAGAACTCTCAAGCATGTTGTCAAACTTTGTATGCACTACGTGAATGAGTTGTATAAAGCTAAAAATGTGCATATAGAGTGGGTCTCAACAAATGAGCAACTTGCAGATTCCTTCACTAAGGCGTTGCCTCTAGAAAAATTTGTTGCATTTAGGGACGCTATTTATTTATTTATTGATATACACGGGCATATGCACAATTTGCCTTATATATATTGGACTATATATTGGACTATAAATGTACTATGAATGGCTATAATATATGACTATAATGATTATAAATATATGATGTACATGCAACAAAAACAACAAAAAATTACACATTTTTAAATAATCGATGTAAACATAAGCAGAATTGAGTTCAAGGTGAAATATTAAAAGACAAAAATAGGTATGAGAACAAAATACTATGAAGGAAACGGATATATAAGATACTATGAAGGAAACGGATATATAAGATACTATGAAGGAAACGGATATAAATATAAGATACAGAAAATAAAAACTTAGACCTCAGCCTCCACCATCCAGCACAGCACGAACGTCCCTCCGAAAGCAAAGAGGACCCGAACTGAAAACATCAACTTCCAGGTTATTGAAATCCCTCTGCATCCGGACCAACGGGGAGTTCAGCAAATAGTTTGTGGCAGAAGTACGAGTATAAAAGGTTGAATCGTTCTGAGTTGGATAGCTCCCGATATGTCAGAAAGTATTTCTCTACATTTTACACCACAATAGATAGTATGATTTTGAAGTCAGGAAAAAAAAAAGTGTTTCATTGTGCCCCTCGTTCCCCTATATGAAAAGAGCCAAGTTAGCTGTAATAGATCAGCGGTAAAAGTACGTATATGGTCTGTAAAGCGAACAAACGCCTATTGACAAAGAAAAGCTAACAAACGCTGATGTTGATAGTGATAGACAGAAACCAAACTGATCATCAGATCAAAGGTTATCTTGTTGTTCAACCGGCATTTCAGTAGACTCCGATATCGATCAGTTCTATTCAAGTCTGTCACAGACCCACAGTCTGTACCTCCTCTACTTTCTTCTCACTGTCTGCGGAATCCCTCAGCATGAGTAGAGGGGACCGTTCCCCCACTCGGGTAGGGGACAGGAGCGATCTCCTACCTATAGTCTGGCAGATTTTTCTCTGTGCATGGGTGAAAGTGGGCTTCAGCCCTCAACCGACCCTCCCCTTACCTGTGGGGACCCACGGCCGACAAGTGTAGGGAAAATTCCCTACCGCATTATCGTGAAAAAAAAGTGTAATACGAGCATTCACCTCCAACTTTGACAAATTATGAACGACAACTCTTTCGTTCGTTAAAAATTTTGAAAACTGGCTCAAAACCACAAATATTTTTCAAGCTTTTATGTTTCATGCGCTATTTTAAATGTTAAATACGAGAGTTTAAATACGAATCTGCTAATCTGTGCATAAATTGATTGTTCTTATTGTAATAATTGGTCAGGTGAACAAGTCATGCAAATTTTCAACAAAATTTCACAATTTCCAATTCTTTCTAAATTTAATGCACGCTACATTTGACCCTAAAAATCGATCAAATCTAATGATTTCAAAAGTTTATGAAATGTTGGACAAACTTCGAATTCAAAACAGTAGGGTCTAACTCAACTGAAAGTTAATAACATTATTTTAAACATTTTTATTATAAACTATTTACTCTTATAAAACAGCATTTGACGAATTTTATGGGTACAATAACATTACTACAATATAAATAATAGAAACCATCAATCACTCTGAGGCAATCTGTATACTCCTTCAAGTGTGGGGTTGTTTTCTTGATCAGAAAAACTCATCTCTTCTTCATCTTGGGATCCAGAGTCGAACTCATTTTCTTCTAAGTCTAAGCGGATTATCAGCTGTTGCACATCCTGCTCTACGCCAATCTCTGCCTCCCAAGCTTCTTCAATTATTTGTTTCGCGTGATGTTCAGCGTTGAACCAATTTGAGAAATGAAAGGAACACGTAGACGACAGAGACGGTCACTATAACCTGATGGGGTTCAGAGCAAAAGTGAGAAAGGTGGCCGTACGGTAGTTCGGCACCGTTAGGTTGGAGCAACTGACCTCCCTCCAACGACTCAAATGGTGGTGTGGAGAGGGTGATCCAATGCACATAGAAAAATCTGCCAGACTATAATTACTTCTAATTCTAACCACTTCGTCCTCGGACTGCTTTCCACGAGTATCGTTTTTTTACGTGGTTCTCTTTTCCTTGTGCCCTCGTGGCAACTACCTAATTTTTCCATTTCAGTTTTTTCTCGGTTCTTTCTTTTGAATTTATTTAAATTCAGTGTGTCACAGGTTTGGTTCTTTTATTCTTTACTATTTGCCCTTGTTTTCATTTTCATTATTCCAGAGAATCATTCCTTTGTTCTTTTCTATATTTTTCCCACCCCCAGCAGAGAGGAGGTTTTTATTTTCTTAAATATTTTGCCAGTATATTTCTTTTCCCTTACCTTGCCGTTTTGATTTCTACCTTAATTCATATCTTCATAGAGTTTGGGACTAGCCCTTATTTTAAATCGTCCCTGGTAGCAGAGAATTTTTCATAGCGTGCTTTGATATTTCTGGAGGAAATACCTAATCGCACATTACATGGTAGCAGAGCGTTTGGTTTCATTCACCCTCTGAGGCCAGTTTCCTTTCAGTCTGTGTTTTACTTGCGTTGTACTTGCCTTGTTGGGGAAGTTTCTGCAGAAACAGCCCATTTCTAGGTTCAAGAATCAGTGTATAATCTTGTATAACAATTGACTTGTTCTATCTTGTGCTTTTCTAGCAGAAGATAACCACTGCTTTTACCGATACGGTTGCGCGTGTTTTTTCAGGTCGTTTAGATTGAAGATAACTCCGCACTAATCAGTTCTTTGTGTCGCGTATGTCCATACAGGCCGACGAACAACCATATCGAGTGTTTGATAACTGGGATAGAAAGAACCTTCTTCATCTTGTCTCTAGATTCACCTTTTCAGTATCCATTTCTAATATTTACATTTACAATATCCAACCCAACTTTACAATCATTTCAATTTCGAATAGTACTAATGTCTTTAAATTGTGATGTTTGTAACACAGCTCTGCCTGCGGGGCAGGTAGATAATCCCATTATTTGCAGTAAGTGTGTTACTTGCTACCACGGGAAATTCGCTGGTATACATTATGACCACCTCCTCTACTTCCATCTCCTCTCCGGTCTGTACCTCCTCTACTTTCTTCTCACTGTCTGCGGAATCCCTCAGCATGAGTAGAGGGGACCTTTCCCCCACTCGGATAGGGGACAGGAGCGATCTCCTACCTAATTACTTCTAACCACTTCGTCCTCGGACTGCTTTCCACGAGTATCGTGTTTTTCCGTGGTTCTCTTTTCCTTGTGCCCTCGTGGCAACTACCTAATTTTTCCATTTCAGTTTTTTCTCGGTTCTTTCTTTTGAATTTATTTAAATTCAGTGTGTCACAGGTTTGGTTCTTTTATTCTTTACTATTTGCCCTTGTTTTCATTTTCATTATTCCAGAGAATCATTCCTTTGTTCTTTTCTATATTTTTCCCACCCCCAGCAGAGAGGAGGTTTTTATTTTCTTAAATATTTTGCCAGTATATCTCTTTTCCCTTACCTTGCCGTTTTGATTTCTGCCTTAATTCATATCTTCATAGGGTTTGGGACTAGCCCTTATTTTAAATCGTCCCTGATTGCAGAGAATTTTTCATAGCGTGCTTTGATATTTCTGGAGGAAATACCTAATCGCACATTACAAGTCTTGCAGGTTTTGTGTTTAGTTCAGTGTCGAGTCCTCCCTCCGCCCCCCCCCCCCCCTTTCCTCTGTTGATTTCTGGCTACGCAGAGAGAAATTATTTCTTAGCACAAACAAAGGCGTTCCTTGCTTAATGATAGATTGTTTCAAGTATGAAAGGTTAGAAAGGTCAGTACTTAGAAGTACAACAAATACGTGCCCATCTACAATCTTCACAAAGCTTGTGGACAGTGTTGTCGGTGTGGTGATTCCCCATAATCATACGAAAAACGCTGCAAATTGTTTACACAACGGTTTATTATTTTCTACGATGAGGTTCTTGACCGCTGGAATAAGTGAGGTAGGAGGTTCCTGAGGTTCGGCCAGTGAAAGCTATTATCTTTACGCCAACGTTTCTTCGAATTTATTCAACATCTTCAGGGCTTAGAGATTATGATGATGATAAACTGATGAAGATTATGATTATGATGAATAATCTTCATCAGTTTATCATCATCATAATCTCTAAGCCCTGAAGATGTTGAATAAATTCGATGAAACGTTGGCGTAAACATAATAGTTTTCAGTGGCCGAACCTCAGGAACCTCCTACCTTATTTATTATTTACCTATTTATAAATGCCCCTTCTGCGTTGATCACTGTTTTCTGTGGTCAATACCTACCCTCTTGCTCCCTCCAGGAAAGCCCTAAATCGAATACTTAAGCCGGCTGGGCAATAAATTACAGTTTCATACAAAATATGCGGTGGATTTAACATTAACTTTGTCGTTATTCATGATGAATGCATAGCGTTTGTTCAAGTTAAAAAAAAAGACCTATCAATAGGGTGAAGGAACCAGCTATTGGACACCTAAGGTGAAATGTTGACTTCCGATTCTTCTGAAAATTCACCCGTTCTCTTCTCAAGGCTCCCGACTTTTTCCTCGTCATCTACAAGACCTCAGCAGTCGATTGTACTACTCAATTTTTTTAATCAGTTGCAAATTATTTCTATATTCATTGATTTAGGCTGAAAAACTTCTTTACCCCGGCTATTGGACACCTTACCCCAGCTATTGGACACCCAGGTGCCCAGCTATTGGACGCTTCGAGAAACTGGGTTTTCCGGGCAGTTCTTCCTCTTTAAGGGGCTTAAACGCTGCTACGTTAGCAGGTTGTATCAGTCTCGTGGCATTTGGATACAAAGGCACTAAGACAATCTTAATTTCCGTGCACAATTCACTTATTTGGAATTTCAAATGGCTGTTATGGCCGTCAACAAAAAGAATAACTGGTCGGTTGATGTTATTAATAGTCAAACAGCGGTTGAAAATTATTGAGATCAAAATAAATAAATTTAAAAAAATACCTGGGATGTCATCCATCGGCTGCCACTACGGCCGACTCCGCAACCATTTGGAACTGAATCTGTAATCTCTTTGGGGACTCTTTTTTATGGATAAACAATAATCGGTGGTACGAGGTCCCCAGTTGCTGCGAAAGAAAACATCATAGTTATGGAACTCTTAGCTGGCGCACAATCCACTTCGGATACGTGCTTGCCCCTTCTTTGCTAAAAATTTACTTGGTGGGGGGGGGGGGGGGGGCGCATAAAACCATTCTCGTAACCGTCAAAATTTCATGGTTTACGTTTCAACGGACGTATGTATAATACGAATATTGAATAAAAAGGATTTCCGTCCGTCTGTCGTACGCGGCTTATTCCTTAGTTCCCATGAACCAAAACTCACGAAATTTGGTGTGTGGGTCCCGTTTGGGCTCTAGTTGGTCCTCGAATCTCGGCGTTACCGTCACTCAACTCTAAGGGGTGAAAAATAGGGGTTGAATTATCCAAAGTATCCCTATCTCGAAAATTGTATTTTGAGGTGTGGGGTTTTATCCCATTTTAAAACAGTTTGCTTATTTTCTGAATATTTGAGACCATCCTGAGCATTCTACGATGTTGCCATAAAATCGATTAGCCCCAAAGAGCGGCGTATATGCAGGCATCAACCTGGATTGAGAGCGCACATCATTTGCCTCGTAACCATATGCCGTTATTCGTAACCGTGCTCCGTTGGTTAGGCCCGGTAATCTCACGTTGAAGGTCGTAGGTTTGAGTCTCAGCCGGGAACACAAAAATATTTTTCACTCCATATTAACAGTTTACTTCTAGAACGACATCTGAATTTTGCCGTTTTACATTCTGGTTTTTATGACACTGAAATTACCGGGCCGGCTCCAGTACTCCATTTAGGGCTTTCCTGGGAGAGTTCAGAAGGGGCATGATACAGATCTACGCAGAAGGGGCATCTATGCAGGAAAAAACTGAACTGTTAAGTAATCATTTGCAGCGTTTTTTGGTTTCGACTTCGTCTTCTGTGTCTAAGAAATAAGTACTTAGGTTAGAGACCTACTAAAGGAATGGAAAGTGGGTGGAAAGAGAGTTTTCTCTTAATTACCCCTGTCCAATAGCTGGAACCTGCGAAAATCTACACGTTACGTGTCCAATAGCTGGACATCATCAACTTTCTGGATCCAGCCATTGGACACCCTCATTATAATTAGTTAAAAAGGATGAAACTATTATTTCTACACACCAACTGCTAGGTAAACTACTTAGGTAATAGGGACAAACAAAACGAAATCACAAAATCAACGGAATAGTATGAAAATAACATAATGAATGCGCGCCGATTCCTTACCAAATTCACAAGGAACTCGTCCGATCCAACACTCTCAAAATGTCAGAGCGACTGAAAATTGTATGAACATTCTGAATGTTTTTAAAGCACATCAGCGTAATCTAGGGGCCTTTAACTAATAAAAATACTGGCAACGTGAAACTCCCGCCTAAAACCTTATGAAAACAAAAAATAAGTCGATGTGTCCAATACCTAATGCCTGTCCAATAGCTGGTTCCTCCACCCTAAAATCCAAAATCACCTTCATTCTTCAAATGAAATACTTAATATCACGGAACAACCGTCTCGATTCCATGCAGCCATGCGTGATTATAACCAGGTGTTCCCTAGCAGTGATATCTGGGCTGGATGTATACCGCTTCATTCACGATCATGTTGACGAAGCTTTTTGGTGCAAACTTCAGGGCCTTGCTGTGAACGAACGGCTGAACTTAAATGCTCCAGGTGGTCTGAACAAATTCCCAAGTTTGAGATCAATTTAATAAACATTCGCGACAACGGCTTCTTAGTTATTGCAATCCCTATTTTTCACCCCTTAGAGATGACTGACAGTGACGCCGAGCTTCGCGGACCAACTAGACCCCAAATGGGAGCCACAAACCAAATTTCATTAATTTTCCTTCATGGTAACTAAGGAAAGTGCGAAGTACGGCGGACGGCGTAGGGCGGACGAAAAGAAATTGCATTAATCCATTTTCGGCTTCCACGTACCTTTGAAACGAAAACCATCCAATGTTGAGGGGGGTGTTAAAAATACTGTTTTCATGCTCGATTACAAAGGTTCATTATTGAAAATGATTAAACGAAAGTGGATGTTCTAATACGCATTCAAGAGGAAGTGGCTCTTATTAGTGAAGTTGCCCGGTAAAGTTGCCAGAAACCACTGAAAATTGATATAGGTAGATTCACTGAAAGTGGTAAAGAAGATAGTACTGGAGACATAAGAAGACTGTTTCAAGAGTAGAAAATATTTATTTTAAACATCGCTAAAAATCGCCAAAAAATGGCTTAAGTCAACAACTTCGAAAATTCGCTCACAATATGGTAATGTTGCATCTTTCGGTTTTCTTATTTTTGTCTGTGTTCCAAAAAATATGGAACATGGTTGATCGTGCCTATCTACCTAGGTACCTACCTACCCATTTTCTTGATTTTATAGTTCACTTTTCTAATTTGTGACAGAGCGTGAGGAGAGTGACGTTGGACCCTCGACAGTCCCCCTCCTATAATACGAGCGAGATTATCACCGGTTAAGAAGGGATATCGATTAGGCTTCCATCAAAACGACCCCATCATCACTGGAACAGTAAACGACTCGAGAACAGCCACTGTCACACTAATTTAATGTTTGCTTTTTTCCAAGTGGAAACGTTCTCTGTACGTTTTAAAAACGCAATATGGACACATTTGAGGAAGCGAAAACATTGACACTTTTGTATAAATACGTACAGATGCCAGTCCAAATAAATAAGGTAGGTTACGGCAGAACCACAGTAGGTACCCAATAAGTTGGGTCTTTTTAAGTCAAAAATGTTTTGTCAAGAAAATGTTGGTCAAATACATGGGGGGGGGGGGGGGTCAACAACGCCAAAAATCTTCAAAATTAACAAAAAACTCTCGCTCACATGGTCAAGCTGCATGATTGGAATTCTTTGATTGACTTTACTGTTGGTCGTCTCAGTTTTTTGGTCAAGGGGAAAATATGGCTGCAGAGCCAATCGCGAATATTCGGTGTTCTTCAGCAACGAGCCGAGACTGGTACTACAATTGGTATTTCCAACACTTCATTATGGTATTTCCAATACTTTGCTTTGAACCGTCCTGGGTGGTCTGGTCGAATGTGAACGCACTAAGTGATGTGGCCCCCACTTTTGAAGATGGCAACGGTTAGCTGTCAAGGGTGAGGCCACGTAGGTTACAGCACTTGAGTGGTTTACCCCGCGGCGTTTCACTCCTTCCTTTAACTTAATTCAACTTTACCCTAACTTTTATATTGTTCCCTTCTCCTTGCATTAGACTTTATGTTTCGAAGACAAGTTATTCGAACAGCATGCAGCTCAAAACAGACGTCACGAAGGATTTATACTACTAATGCTCCCCGGCTAATAGGGATAGGATTTTAATTAAAGCTTGTTAGCCCGCTATAAATTTGAAAATAACCGTTACACTAGTAAACATTTTATCAGTAAATTCTCATGTGAGAGGAATCGTTATTCACAGACGGTCACGAGTATCGTGTTGACCATTCAAATAATACCTGCACTCAACTGTGAGGACTAGGGAATCCGAACCTTTCAATCAAAACCATCCAAGAACCATTCAAGCAGTCCGTGTGTGCACTTAATGCAGGCTTTCAGCTTCACTGACACGCTGAGGCAACTTCGACCTCAGAGCAGGAAACACTTGAGTGGGGAACCCGTACTGGTGAGAGCGGGGAGAATAGGCCTCAGGACTCCTGAACTTATTTTTCGAGTGGCTACAGCACGTCATAAAAACACTTCCCTGTTGGCAAATCCGTCTCGTTCATCCTCAAATGTCATGTTACATTTGTATTCGTAGTTTGCATGATTTCAGGCTCGGCCCCTCAGAAGCCGCCGAAGCTTTAGTGTTGTTAGATTCGCCACATTTCAATATTTTCATCAATGAAGCCGGTGTTCCCCCATTTTGGTTCCTCACTACCGAAGGTGGGAAAGCCTTGGATTCGTTATTGAGTAACAAAAAATTAAGTCCTCCAAAATTTAAATTTCCACTACCATTTTGCGTTTCAGATATCGAGGAACATTTTTGGTTCCGTGTCTGTCTGTCTGTCTGTGGTAATTCCTTGTAACGTCCATAACCACCCGAAATAATGGTTGAAATCGGCTGAAATTCGGAGGGTAGGTGCGGGTTGGGTCACAGATGGTCCCATACAAAAATCATTGAAAGCGCTGCAAATCCCTGCACAACGGTTTATTATTTTGTAAAGAATACCCTTCTGTTACAGATCACAGCTCTCTGTATAGATAACCCGTCAATATAATATAATATGTACTATTCTATACATATTATGTAGATCGCAGACCCTCCGTAGGTTAGTACCTAACCCCGTTCTCGTTAATAGGTGCCTACCTAAATCACGAGTTAAATGTTGCTAAAATAGTTTTGTCGATGACAAACAGTAACTAAAATGGCAAAAAGGAACGCAAATAATGAAGTTCTGAAGGAAAACTGTTGAGGTGGAGTGGAATAGATGCCCCTTCCGCGTAGATCACTGTTTTCTGTGGTCAATACCTACCCTCGTGGTCAAGTATAATGAACCATTTGTGTAATAACTTGCCCATCAATAATACTTCAACGGTTGTTCAAGTTGCAAAAGTACCGATCAACAAAATCCAGCCCCTTCTTGGTAGATGAACCGTTGTGTAATAATTTACAGTTGTGTAATAATCTGCCGTTGTGTAATAATTTACCATTGTGTAATAATTTACCCATCAATAATACTTCAACATTTCTTCTAGATTCACAAGTACCTACCAGCCAAATCCAATAGTCCATCACTTATTAAATGAAATAATATCGCAGAACAACGACCTCGACTTCATACAGCCATCCTTGATTATAATCAGGTGCTCCCTAGTGATGATATCTGGGCCGGATTTATACCGTTTGATTCACGATCGTGTTGACGAAGCTTTTTGGTGCACACGAACGGCTGGTCGTACAATGCTCCGGGTGGTCTCAAAAATTTGTTTAGCGCAAGACAAATTTAATAACGTAGGTACCTAAAAAATACCATACCCTTCTATCGAAAGTTTTCGAGATACGGCGCTCTGAAAATGTCAACCCCTATTTTGAACCCCTTAGAGATGACTGACAGTAACGTCGAGCTTCGAGGACCAACTAGACCCCGAACGGAACCTATAACCCAAATTTCATCAATTTTGTTTCATGGTAACTAAGAAAAGTGGCCAGTACGGCGTACGGCGGGCAGACAGAATTTTTTTATTGCATTTTCGGATTCTACATACCTTGAAACGTAAACCATCAAATTTTGAGGGGGGGGGGGGTTAGAATTTTTTTTTCATGCTCGATTCCAATGGTTCATTATTGAAAATAATAAAGTACTGTAACTTCCGTCTGTGCATGCACAAACGTGGAATACTTGAAACGCCCATAACTACCTTAAGTACCGTTGAAATGAGTTCAAACTTGAAGGGTCGATTAGGAATAACACTTTGATAGTTCCGTATGAATTTCATTAGAATCGTACCTATTGTAACTTTCGCCTGTGTATGCGCGAACATGAAATGTTGACCTTACCTTGTAACGCTTCTAACTACGCGTAAAATAGTCGCAGAGAGCTGAAATCTTGAGGGTGCATGCGGGTTGGATCGCAGATGGTCCCGTTCCAAAATAATGGAAATCGTCTCGTCTGCGCATACGCAAACGTGAAATACTTGTAACGTCCATAACTACCCTGTATATCGTTGAAATGAGTTCAGATTCTGAGGGTCGACCAGGAATAATACTTTCCAATGAAACCCGTATGGAACTATCAAAGTATTATTCCTGGTCGACCCTCAGAATCTGAACCTTGAGGTCCCCAACCACCGACGCATTATTTGTTATCACCAGAATCCCATACACGGCGGCGTCCCGCCAAACGATTTCGGGTTGGGTGACGGGGGTGTTGAGGGAAGCGGGGGTTGCTGATTTTTTCACGCCGCATTCGACAAGACACGCGTCAGTGTCGGCCGCGAACAGAGCGGGAGCCTCCCTAGATACCATTTTTAAGGCGGCAGGGTGGACGAGGAACTCGGCGGAGTTCGCCAAGTTTTATAATAGACCCCTAGTGGCCGACGACTCACTCATCTCCCATGTGTTTGTTTCCACACCAGAGTCATAAGCTGTTCTCCTATCTTTTCAGATGAGGCGGAATGGACGGAGCGCCACCTCCTCAAGAGGTGGGGTGTGAACCACACATGGAGACTTCATCTGTTCCCCCCTTTTTTGGGTTTTTTTGAGTTATTTTGTATGGTGGTCAGGCTGACACCCCTTGTTTATACATGTATACAGTTACAATTACTTGTTTATATATACAGTTCATATATACAATTGATATATCCAGATTAGCCGTGGTTTGTGTCCTTCCCTCTCCCTGGAGTAGAGTTTAAGAACACTAGTTGGGTGATATGTGGATTGGGGCCTCCCAGCCCCGACACTGGCAGGGACAAAAAAGGGGGAGGGGGAGACGTTATATCGGGAGAAGACTAACTGAACCCAGGGAGGGAGCCCAAGGAGGGGTGAGTTTAGGTGCACCGGGTCTGGACTACACAGGTCTCAGAAACCGTTTTTCGACTTTCAGATTTTAGTCTTCTCTCTGTGTGTTTTTTTCCCTAGAGCAACTGCCTAACTTGGTTTGATTCTTTAAACAAACTACATGTAAACGTTCTCAAGTGTCCCACAGATATAATTGATGAATAAACGAACTTGTGAAGTTCATTCCTAATTATATCTAGTGGGACACTTGAGAACGTTTAGGTCCTTCATATTCGGTCTTCTCGTCCTCAAAAACATGGAAAACGATATCTCAGAAGCTAATATTACCAACATGTTGCTAAAACGCAAAAAGTACTTAGGTACCTATTTTGGTTTATTATTCTGTGAATAATACACCTATGTATTCGCCCAGCAACAAATTTTTATAACACCCCCTCAACTCTTTATTTTCCGTATCAAGGTGCGTAGATTCCAAAAATGCGTCCGTCCGCCATACGCCGTATCACGTGTACAGGCTTCATTTTCGGTCTAAAAAGTTCGTTCTTTCGCACACATGCTCCATTTGGGCCCTAGTTGTGTCCCGAAACTTTTCAGCCCGGTCGGAATATACCCAGGGGTGTTTTGAGTGAAAATGTGTGTAAAAATAGGTACTTTTTGCGTTTTAGCAACATGAGCTTCTGAGATATCGTTTTCCATGTTTTTGGGGACGAGAAGACCGAATATGGAGTCCGTTTTGACCAAAGAGTGGAAAATTGAGTTCTACCTAATGTTCAGCTCCCAAAATTGATTTTTCATGAGTGAAAAACCTGGGAAATCGTCTGAAATCTCCACCAATTTGTATAACAACACTGGAAAAAGTGTCAACACGTGGATCAAGACGATTAAATGGCACCACCAATGATCATAGATAGTTAAAAAAAAAAAATGAGCGTACTTACCTAATATGTGTTTTAGGGCCAATATTAATGGAAACCATCAGAAATAGCTATTTCGATTATTACGCATGAAAGAAATAATAAATGAACAGCCAACATTTCTGTAGGTGTGTCCAATAGCATAATAAACCCCTGTGACAAGGACTTTGCAGCGTTTTTACTTGTTGCACGAATTCAAGGCTTCCCTACCTTCGAGTGAGGAAGCAAAATTCATACCGTAACGAAATCACATTTGTAGAGTTCAACAAACTTCAGGCCTTAGTCTTCTGGATTCAGGAATTCAGGAACTTCTAAAACGGCTTCGTATGAAACTGCCCGATCTTGTACTGTCCCCTCTGCACTAGCTTCTTTATGTTGAAAATTAGGTAATAATAATTCATATCACTGAGGTAATTGAATGAGTGCGCACCATTTAATGATTTCCATAATTAACAACGATGTTCCTCACATTTGCAGTAAATTTTCTGTTTTCATCTCCCACCATTATTTTGCGCCTTTCATTTCGACTTCTTTTAGTCCCAATCTCTCCTATTATATGACCACAGTAAATCAAACAGAAATCCAAAACAGGTAGAAGTTGCGCTTTTAGCGTTTTGTGGATTCCAAAAACTAAATCATCAAAATGTGGTATCGCTTGTGGTGGGTGGTGCCTCATGTTGTACCTGTTTGACGAAATGTGTCTGATTTTGTCATATTTTCCGATGCCTGTTATCATGTTTTCCAATTACCTGAGGTACTGAGCCTGAAACTCAGTGATAAATGGTCAGGATATTTCGCGATTATTACTTGAATTTTTGGGAGGAGGATTTTGCGGAGTTGGAGAATACTGATAATGGCCTGGTGGGAGGGAAGGTGATTGTAATTGGATATTTCAGTGCCATAGTGGGGGAGGGCAACACCGCCCTCCAAAGTAAAGAAGCCGTAGACTCGATTTTTTCCAATTTAGAGAGTTTGGTATGGCTGTATTCGTATCTTAAAGACCTATTTTAAAATCTAGTTGTAAAAGTTGGGAAAATTTCCCTGAAAAAGTTGTTCAAGGAAAACCTCTACGGTTTTTCGAGTTTTTGATGGTTTTCCAACTATGAAACGCAGTAGTAGTTCTTCCAACAAATAGAAACAGTAGATCCCGGACCTACGGTCATTGGAACAGTGACACGGCTGTTCTTCTTCGTTGTATCCCTCACATAGTTGTCTGAATTCGTCAGGCGGCACCGTTTTGGTTTATTATTCTGTGAATAATACACCTATGTATTCGCTCAGCAAAAAATTGTTATAACACCCCCTCAAAATTTGGTTTATTATTCTGTGAATAATACACCTATGTAATCGCTCAGCAAAAAATCTTTATAACACCCCCTCAAAATTTTTTCTTTTACGTTTCAAGGTGTGTAGATTCCAAAAATGCAATGTCCGTCGGCCGTCCGCCGTATCAAGTGTACCGGCCTCATTTTTGGTCTAAAAAAGTCTTTCTTTCGCACACACGCTAGATTTGGGCCCTAGTTGTGTCCCAAAACTTTTCAGCCCGATGTGTGCAAAAAGATAGGTACTTTTTGTGTTTTAGTAACATGTTAGTAACATGAGCTTTTGAGGTATCGTTTTCCATATTTTTGGGGACGAGAAGACCGAATATGAGGTCGATTTTGACCAAAAAGTGGAAAATCGAGGTTCTACCAAAAGTTCAGCTCCCAAAATTGATTTTTTATGAGTCAAAAATCTGGTAAGTCGTCTGAAATCACCATCAGTTTGTATGATAACACTAGAAAAAGTGTCAACACGTGGATCAAGACGATTAAATGGCACTATCAATGATCAAAGATATTTTGAAAAAAAAAATGGTACCTAATTCGTGTTTTGGGGGCCACAAATGGTGGAAACCATCAGAAATACCTTGCTATTCGAATTATTTCACGTGAAAGAAACAATAAATGAACAGCCAACATTTCTGTAGATGTCCTAGTAGAATAATAAACCCATGTGACAAGGACTTAGCAGCGTTTTTCTTTTCCATTTCAAGGTGCGTAGATTCCAAAAATGCAATGTTCGTCCGCAGTCCGCCGTATCACGTGTACCGGGTTCATTTTCGGTATAAAAAATTCGTTCTTTCGCACACATGCTCCATTTGGGCCCTAGTTGTGTCCCGAAACTTTGCAGCCCAGTCGGAATATACCCAGGGGTGTTATGAGTGAAAATGTGTATAAAAATAGGTACTTTTTGTGTTTTAGTATTATGAGCTTTTGAGATATCGTTTTCCAAGTTTTTGGGGACGAGAAGACCGAATATGAACTCGATTTTGACCAACGAGTGGAAAATTGAGTTCTACCAAATGTTCAGCTCCCAAAATTGATTTTTTATGAGTCAAAAACCTGGGAAATCGTCTTAAATTACCATCAATTTGTATAACAACACTGGAAAAAGTGCTATCACGTGGATCATGACAATTAAATGCCACTACCAATGATCAAAGATATTTTTATTTAAAAAAAAGTAGCGTAGCTATATCGTGTTTTAGGGGCCAAAATTTATGGAAACCATCAGAAATAGCTATTTCGATTACTACGCATGAAAGAAACAATAAATGAACAGCCAGCATTTCTGTAGGTGTGTCCAGTAGAATACTAAACCCATGTGACAAGGTCTTTGCAGCGTTCTTCAATTATGTCATGAGCGCCAAATCGAACGATCGACCGTAGGTGGCTCCATATCGCGGTAATTCGGATTTCACAAGGAAAAATAATGGTACTGTTTTTCTCTTTGCGAAAGGGGTGAAAAAACTCCAGCAGCTACAGTGGGAAACAACCGTAGCATGAGCGTCCTACGAAGAAAAGCAGTAGCAGACCCTCCACCGTTGTTTCAAGCAAAATTTACCTCATCTTGTACAATGGAGAAAAACAGTTGCTCACATAAATTTAAGCGAATTTTTCCAAAATTGATGTGCCTTGCTGCTACAGACGTGGAAACTAAATTTTGATCAATTGCACACAAAAAATCATTGGAAAATATTGAAGAATGCCCATTTTACAACCTGAAAACATTACCTACGTTTTTCTCAAAACCAGATTTCCTTGTTCTACGGCTTTCTTGCTTTGGACGGCAGTATAATGGTATTCTGTAATACCTACCTAGCTAAGTTTCTCCTTGGATGCAAGGTCTAGGATAAAACATTTGATATTTGATGTTTCTATTGCTGTATCAATCAGAGTACCTTCGTAACAGCATCATCTTGTTAACTCCGTTAACTTGAATTTATTTTAAAATTGGCAGGAGATTGACTGGAGTACCGAAATGAGATTTGAGGACTGGCGAGACGCGTAGCGGTTTTTCGTCGAACTACTGTGTTCAGCCTGACGCGGGAAGATCGAGGGAGCTGACGGTTGAGTTGACACCTGTTGGCGGGAACAACGAGGATCTGCACACAACGAAAGAAGTTTCAGTCATGCAGCATGACCATACGAGTGCATATTCAAACCTCGTGAATCTTTTCCATTCATGACGGTTTTTTAGCGCTGCAAAGTCCTTGTCACATGCGTTTACTATTCTACTAGACATACGTGCAGAACTTTTGGCTGTTTATTGTTTATTTCATGTGCAATTATTGAAATAGCAATTTTTGATGGTTTCCACCAATTTTGCCCGCCCAAAAACACGAATTAGGCTCGGCTATTTTTTAAACAGATTATTTTTGATAATTGATATTACCATTTAATTGTCTGGATTCACCTGTTGATACTACTTTTAGTGTTACTATACAAATTTATGGTGATTTCAGACAATTTCCCAGGTTTTTGACTAATGAAAAACGCTGCAAAGTCCTTGTCACATGGGTTTATTATTCTACTGGACTTACCTACAGAAATGTTGGCTGTTCATTTTTTTTCTTTCATGTGAAATAATTTAAATAGCTATTTCTTATGGTTTCCACCAATTTTGGCCCCCAAAACACGATTTAGTACGCTTCTTTTTTTTCTCAAATTATCTTTGATCACTGGCAGTGCCATTTAATTGTCTTGATTCACCTGTTGAGACTTTTTCTAGTGTTATTATACAAATTGATGGCGATTTCAGACAATTTCCCAGGTTTTTGACTCATAAAAAATCGATTTTGAGAGCAAAATCGATTTGCAGAACCTCAATTTTCCACTCTTTGGTCAAAATTGATTTCATATTCGGTCTTCTCGTCCCAAAAAAATATGGAAAGCGATACCTCGAACGCTGATGTTACTAACATGTTACTAATACACAAAAAGTACCCATTTTTATACCCATTTTCACTGCAAAGTTTCGGGACACAACTAGGGCCCGAATGAAGCTTGTGTGCGAAAGAACGACTTAACGTACAAATGAAAAAATAACAATTTCAATTATTGCACATGAAGGGACCAATAAATGAACCACCAAAACTTGGTTGGTAAGGGGCTGGCGAGCCTGTGGGGCCACCAATAAGCCGGGGTGGGATATCGAATGGTAATATCGAAATTGATATCAATGATATTTCAAATGAAAAAATCGATATCGATGTAATATCGGATGAGAAATATCGATATCCGATATTATCGAAAGAGATACCGAAAGAAATTTAAATACCAAATTAAACAATTTAAAAACCTAAGCCACACATTATTATATTAAAATTAGGTTTGCATTTTGTAAGCCGAGGCCAGTAGACGGTGAAATACTCGCCATCACTATCTTATTGTGGTTTCATTATTTCTGATTCGGTGTCGGATTTCGTAATCAGTCCAAGGGTTCGTTACTTAGTTCAAATTAGACTTTGTTAGTTCAAATTAGACTAGCAGACCTTGTTCAATTTGTATTCCATTTGTTTGGTAACCTCATACATAATATAAAATTGAATAATTTTAATGTTTTGTTCACATTGTGGTAGGCATTCGATTTGCTCTGAACCGACATACAACCATGTGAAAATAAGGTATTTTTAAAGTTTCGTTCAAATAACATTCAGTTCGTTTTGCATCAACTCACATGTTGTGAAAATGAAATATCTCCACATTTGGGGTTCATTCCTTACTCTCAGATGTTCAAAACCAAATTTGAGGAATTTTCCCGTTATTACAAAAACCGATACTATCTGAGGTAAATATCGATAATCAGATATTATCAAAGTGTAAATATCGATATAAAAATATCAGATATCGGAAGCAAAATACCGATTTTTTATAATATCGATATCGATATCCCGTCCCTACCACTAAGGCCCCAAGGAACTGTTTATACTGATGAGCATGTTGAAACATACTCTACTGACTCTACTAACACCCCCTCAAAAATTTTAACATGGAACATGTTTTTACGGGAGTAAACCGGGCTGGAAAACGTCCGCATCCAGTCCATGTAAACACTCAACTCCCCTCCCCATCCCCACACCAGTTCTCCCTCAACCCTCTCACCACCCATCTCACCTCCTCCCCTACCACACGTGGTCCCTTCTCCGAGGAGAGCATGGGCAGACCCCACTCCCCAGAAAACTGCCAAGGGGTTCTACCTACCCGAATAACGCCCAAAGCAGCTGACGACGTGTATTACATTACATTGCGTTAGGTCGCTGGTCCGAGGCTTGGAAATCCCACGAAGTTTTTTTGCATCCTCACTACCGAAGGTAGGGACGACTTGGATTCGTGATTGCAGTTCAGTTCTGGTTCTCACGGTGTTAACAGCTCGGTCAAGCTCTCCGTGTTCTATCGCCGATTTACCGGGTTTCATGAGCGAATTTTATTAAGAAAATTAGTTCCGCAGAAACAGAATGTTTAGTGCTTAGCATTAGTTCTGTCTCCAAGTGCGTTCGAGCCCTTTCAAGGGCCTGGGCTACTAACTTTTCGTTCTCCTGTGAGGCGCGGCGACAACGTGACCGCGGTTGTTGGCACCGGCAAGGTGCTGACAAAGCGCCCCACGCGCGCGTCGAGAAAGGGGCCTCCGTCTCGAGCACTCGCTTTGTTTTTCTCTTTTTTTCCCGGTCCCTTTAAATTTCTTTTAAAGGAACAGCGCCTTCCTCTGTCGTTTAAATGGCTCAACGAGGTTTTCACCTTCCAGGCCACAGATATTTTGGCCCTAATGGGCCAATTAATAACGGTCCACCGGTGGACTACGACGACGAAATTGCTGAGGAGCACGATATAGCGTATCACACTGCTACATCGACCCAGCAGATCAGGGAAGCAGATAGGAACGCCATAATGGCCTTCTCTGCGGATGCCGTTGCCAATAACAACTGGCACTCAGTAATCATGTAACTTCTTGTAACTTTGTGATCATGTAACTCAAGCTTTTATTGAACGGTTGAGTTTTGAATTTTTATCGATGGTTGATAGAATACTATGCAATTGGCAACTGATTGCCTAACAACACGGGCATAGCCTATCGTTAGGCAGAATCAATTAAATGTTTAGCGCCTAAGTACCTACCATTGTATTTGTTACTCATTTGTCTTATGTCATTGTAAAATCATTTGTGAATAAACTTTATTCTATTCTATTCTATTCTATTCTAATCCGTGCTGCCGCACTAGCTGCGAAATATGCGGTCGAATCCATGACCGACGTGGTCTACCCCCCTAGGGTTTCCCCGTGGTTCCCTGGGAGAGACCCTGAAGAGCCTCGTGAACCAATTGTGAGGCAGTTGGTGTCACTTGATGAAGAGAATGAACATCGAGCCATGACGCACCATGGCCAAGTGGACCCTGAGGGCTATCGGGCCTATATGGAGCACAAAAATAATAAGTCGAAAGAAGAGCAGCAGAGGGCTATCGCTGCGGTTCAAGGGGCCATATGTTCGACGATTGACGGGGTGCCCAAGAGAGACGGAAAATACGAGAATAGTCGTGTGGAGGAGGCTGAAAGGAGAGAAAAGTGGATCCAGGCGGACTGGAAGCGCCACCAACCATCGCTGTGGAACAAAACGGCCATCACTACTCTCGGTCCCTCTGACCAAGGATACCTCATTAAGCCCAAACAGAGGTCGCAGTGGGCTGATATAACATTGACTGATGGAATAGTGGCCCACCCAGAGGAGCCCCGAAGCCCTACTACACAGGAAGAGGCAGTACCACCCTACACCCCGAGAGAGGCGCATCAGCCACTCAGAATACGTGGGGGAATGGGGAACAGTAGTGGTGAAGAGGAATCCGCACAGGCAGGGGAAAGAGTGTTCACGGCTGTGACGAGGCCACCGGTTGATACTGGGGATTCCGATGCGGCGTTAGAACTACGGGACCTATGGGATTCCGCATCAGCCGACTTCCTGAGAATCTGTCGTGACATAAAAGTGGGTCAAGATAGAGGTCAGAGTGCCCTCAAGCCTATAAGTGAGGCTGTGGCGGCAATTCTGAGGCGAGTCGTCCACATGGACTTAAGGATCAAAACTCTGGAAGGCATGGCAGCTTCAAGGGGTGACTTGTTGGAACAACAGAATCAGGACCTGTCTGTTGTGTTGCGTCAGATTGCAACCTCGCTGCAGACCGCCACCACGGCCCTGCCTGCTGGGGGTGCCCCTGCAGTGGCTGGTCAGAGCCAGACACCAGCGCCCAGACGTGACACTGAAGCTGCAAGGCCACGGACACCACAGCCAAGGCCACGCATCGGACCCAGCCCCCCAAAGACTGGGACCAATATAAAATCTTACGCCACGGCTACAAGGGCTGCCCAACAGCCCAAGCACTTTGTTGTTGTCCAGCCAGCTGATAACAACACTACGATGGATTCATCTGAAGCGGTCGAAAAAGCTTTGGTAGAAAAGGTGGACCCTAAATCAAAGGGTTGGCAGCTGGTTAACATGAGGCGAGGGCGGGACAAAAAGGTCATTTTAGAAGCAGCAAACCTTCAAGAAGCCAGGAAGATCATGGCAGATACTAGTGCAGGGGGTGCTGGTTTGAAAATGGAGTTGATGCCAAAAAGGAGAGCATGCATAGTTGTTGGTGGAATAAGGGAGAGCTCCTTGACAGCTGAGCAACTCCAGGCTGCCGTCCGGGAACAAAACTTCCCAAACATGAACTTAGACGCATTCAAGGCTAGATTCAGCCCCAAGAGGATGATCAGGCGTGGGGATGGACATCCAGTGAGCTGGGAGGTTGAGGTGGAAACCCAGCTTTATAGGGCGATTATGAACGATCCGAAGTTATACATAGGGTGGTGCCGATGCCCTGTGACTCCGTACATACCTGTTCTGCGGTGTTTCAGGTGCACAAGAGTGGGTCATCGCTCAGCGGATTGTACAGTTTGTCTCCCTGGGGAAGAGTGTTGTAAACGCTGTGGAGAAAAAGGTCATAAGGCTGCGCTTTGTATGAAGCAGCAGTCAGAGATAGAGTGCATGTCCTGCAAGGCAGCGAGGAAGCCTGCCAAGCACATAACAGGGGACCCAAAATGTACCGTGTTCACTAAGGCGAAAGAGGCGGCAATCCAAGCAACCGATTATGGCCAGTAGAATGCAGGAACATCAATGTGGCCACTGTGAAAGAACCTTTGGCTCACGCATAGGACTTTCTAAACATATTAGATCAGCTCATCCAGAACAGTGTGCCCTTGATGAGACTGGCCCAAAACGATGCAGATACTGGTCACGAGAGGAAATGAACATCATGGCAGCAATGGAGCTTCAGCTGGAGGGTTCAATACCAAACACCCAAATGAACCGAGCTCTTTCCACCAAAATGGTTGACAGAACAATCAAATCCGTGGAAGCAGTTCGAGCAAGACCACATTATCGGCATGTACTGGAACAGTTACGTGGGAATCCTGTTCAGACCAATGATGAAACTCCAGCACGGTCAAACCCCCAACAGGAGGTTTCCCAGCACTCGTTTGACAATGCAATACTTATGGGTATTGGCTTGGCTCGACGGGAGGCAGAACAAGACCAAGGCCATCAGCCACTGATAAACGCCGCGAGAATGGTCGTGCAAGACCAGAACCCCCAGGATGATCTACTCCTCTGGCTATCACACATCAGTGGTCCGGCACCTCGTCCGCCCAGGGACCACGTTCAGAGTAATGATACACCACCAGAAACGAGAAGAGATAGATTTGCTAGGTTCAGGAGGCTGTGGGATGGGGATAGAACTGCCATAGCAGAAGATATCCTGGGCAATGGAAGAGCACAAGCCAGGCATACAGACCAAGAATTGCGGAACTATTGGGCTGATCAATGGTCACTACCGTCCCGGGAATGGACTGCTGAGGTGGTGCGACACCCGCAGGACCAGTCCATGCACCAGGTATGGGCACTAGTAACGGAGGATGACATCCGTAACTCTGAACCGACCAAGACAGCATGCGGCCCTGATGGGCTGCAGGCGGGGGTATGGAGGACTGTGCCTTGTGGGCTGAGGGTGTTATTCTTCAACATCATCATGCGCCGGGGGGTCATGCCTTCCATGCTCTTGCAGGCCAGAACCACCATGATACCTAAGAGTAATAGGCCGCAAACAGAAGCAGACTACCGCCCAATTACAGTCCCATCAGTAGTTGTACGCCAATTCCATAAGATCCTAGGAAAACGATTGGAGTCCTCCGTTACTCATGTAGAGCAACAAAGAGGACTCCGCAGGGGCGTTGACGGGCTGGCAATGAATGTGGTAGCGTGTAATACAATATTAGTGGAAGCCAACCGCAAGAGAAGGGAGCTACATCTGGCAGTTCTTGATGATGAGAAGGCTTTTGATAGAGTCTCTCATTTTGCCATCATGAACATAATAAGAGCCAGGCAATGGCCCAAGCAATTGGTGGAATACATTGAAGCAGCCTACCAAAATGGATCAACAAGAATTGGGGCAGGTCCGTGGCTGAGGAACGCGAGGGGAATTAGGCAGGGTGACCCCCTGTCATCCACCCTATTCAATGTGGTCATGGATCATGTCCTGTTAGCCCTATCCTCCAGAGTGGGATACTTCCACGCAGGTCGGCGTTGGTCCTCGCTTGCGTTTGCTGATGATGTTGTATTGATTGCTACATCGAGGGCAGGAATACAGGCCCAGGTAACAGCACTCAATGGTGCCTTGGAACAGGTGGGACTAAACCTCAATCTCAGAAAATCGCTGTACCTTCCCCTGGTGCCAAGAGGTGGCCGACTAGTGGTGCCAGTGGAAGGTTTAGCCATTGACGTTGATGGTGAATACCTAAGAGCTTCTCCGCATAATGTTCGATGGACATATCTGGGGGTCCCATTTGGAGCCCAGGGCGTATGTCGCAATACAGCTAGCAAAGTAGCGTCCATGCTTGAAAGAATTGACAGAGCCCCCCTCAAGCCTCTACAAAAGCTGGTGATCTTGCGGGATCACGGAATTCCATCAATGACGCATCAACTGGTACTGGGGAATACAATGCTGGTTACCCTGAAGCAAATGGATGTGGCAATCAGAGGCCACGTCAGAAAATGGCTGAGACTACCATTCGACTCTGCTAATGCGTATCACCACGGACCGGTAGGTGATGGGGGCCTGGGCGTGATGGAGCTGCTCACCCAGATACCTGCAATAAGATCTAACAGGCTAGGCAATGTCCGCATGCAGCTCTTTGAGGACACTAGTGAGCAACAGCAATGGTCAACACCACTCGACCGTCGGATTGCCAGAGCACAGCGGCTGCATAGCACCACTGATGGAGCAGAACTGGTGAGATCACGGGACACCAGAGCCAGCACTGCATGGATCAGGAACCCGTCAGCAAGAATACACGGCTGGAAATCCCTAGGTCTGGTGAAGGTTCACTCTGGTTCTCTGCCCACCAGGATGAGGCGCTCAAGGGGTCAGCGTACCGGAACTACCCATCACTGTCGAATGGGTTGTCTCAACATAAATGAAACGGCTGCTCATGTCCTCCAGGTCTGCCCCTTCATGGTGCGACCTAGGTGCGCCCGTCATAATGCTGCCCTGGACTTGTTGCATGTTTATGCACAACGCAAAGGATGGCCGGTGTGGCTTGAGCCCCACTTCAACCTGGTGGAGCGGAGTTATCGGCCAGATCTCTTGGTGGTAACACCGAGAGGGGCCTTCATCATTGACGTCTCTGTGGTCTCTGGCTCCCGATCCCTCGCTGACGTCAATACTGCCAAGATCCGTAAGTACCAGGTGGATGAGCTACTACAAGCAGCAGCAGGATTGGCAGACATTCCGCCTGGCCAGATAAAGGTGATTGGCGCAACCATCACCTGGCGCGGTGTGTGGCATGGTGGGTCAGCAGCAGACTTGAAAAGGGTGGGCTACCCAGAGTTCATACTTGAATGGATGACCACGCGAGTCCTAACAGGAGGAGCGTGTATATGGTCTACATTCAGGAGAACGGCTGCGCAGCGTGTGGCCGGCCGACCATGGGGGCGCCGTGGGGCCCGGAGCTGAACTCGAACCTACAATGGGGAGGAGAGAAGCCGCCTGACGGCACAGCCAGAAGAGGCCAAACCTCCTCCCTCCATCAACTGGGCGGCAAGTCAACTGAAGACCTGCCGCCCTCCCCATTGTCCGGGGTCGGATCTCGGACCACGGTTGCCAGTGCTGCTGGATGGATTCAACGGCACGATCCTCAAAGGGTGATGAAATGACTAGTGGTGAAGTATTTTTCCTATTACAATACCATCGTTGTAATGTTGATAATTATCATCCAAATAAAACATGTTAAATGATTGAGTAAAAAAAATGTATGTCCTCCAAAATGAAAATGTCCACTTCCATCTTGCGTTTCAGACATTGAGGTACATTTTCGATTCCGTGTCTGTCTGTGGTAATTCCTTGTAACGCCCATAACTACCCGAAATAATGGTCAGTGGGCTGAAATTTCGAGGGTAGGTGCGGGTTGAGTCACAGATGGACCCATACCAAAATCATTGAAAAATTACTGTAACCTTCGTCTGTGCATGCGCAAACGTGAAATAATTGGAACACCCACAACTACCCTAAATATCGTTGAAATGAGTTAAAACTTGGAGTGTCGGTCAGGATTGATGCTTTGATAGTTCCAAATTAATTTCATTTGAATCGTAATGTAACTTTGTTCTACGCATGCGCGAACATGGAATGTTGACCATTTCCTTGTAACGCTTCTAACTACGCGATCAATAGTCGTAGAGAGCTGAAATTCTGAGGGTATACGCGGGTTGGATCGCAGATGGTCCCGTTTCAAAATCATGAAAATCGTTTAGTCTGCGCATGCGCAAACGTGAAATACTTGGAGTGCCCATAACTACCTTAATTATCATTGAAATGAGTTCACATTTGGAGGGTCGATCGGTATAATACTTTGATGGTTCCATATGAATTTCATTGGAGTCTTAATTTAATTTCCCTCTGCGCATGAGCAAACATGAAATGTTGACCGTTTCCTTATAACGCTTCTAACTACGCGAAAAATAGTCGTAGAGAGCTGAAATTTTGAGGGTACACGCGGGTTGGATTGCAGATGGTCCCGTATCATACGTTCATGTGATTCAAGTGAGGAAGCTATACTGCCTACTTGAATTGGCAGACGTGTTTCTACATATCTCCATATCCTCTGTTATCATGTACCTATTCGAAAAATATGTTCCATGTTTCCTTGCTTTGATCCTTGATCTAAACTGGTATACTCCGGGGGTCTGGGGGTGTCCCCCAGCTTTCATTGGAAAAATAAACGTACCGTCATGAACACAAACCACTGGCGGCTAGACGCCCCCTACGGCAAAGCTATTTTTTCATTTACGTTTCATGGTGCGTAGATTCAGAAAATACAGTGTCCGTCCGCCGTCTGCCGTCTCATCCATATCTACTTCATTTTCGGTCTAAAAAATTCGTTATTTCGCCCACATGCTCCATTTGGGCCCTAGTTGTGTCCCGAAACTTTGCAGCCCGATCGGAATATACCCAGGGGTGTTATGGGTGTAGAATGGGTGTAAAAATGGGGTCTTTTGGTGTCTCAGTAACATGAGCTTGTGAGGTATCGTTTTCCATGTTTTTTAGGACGAGGAGACCGATATGAAGTTGATTTTGACTTGAGATGGAAGATTTGAGGTAGTACCGAAGGTTCAGCTCCCTAAATACATGAGTCAAAAACCTGGGAAATTGTCTGAAAGCACCATAAATTTGTATAATAACACTAGAGGTAGTATTGGCAGGTGAATCAAGACAACTAAATGGCACTACCAGTGATCAATGATAATTTTTATTTTGGAAAGAAAACCATAGGAGCCTAATCCGTGTTTTTAGGGGCAAAATTCGGAGGAAACAATAAAAAATAACTACATCAATTTATTATTGCACACGAAGGGACCAATAAATGGACCGCCAACATTTCTGTAGGTTGTCAAATAGAATAATAAACCCATGTGACAATGACTTTGCAGCGTTTTTGGTTCATTACTCTGTGAATAATACACCTATGTATTCGCTCCACAAACAAATTGTATAACACTCCCTCAAAATTTTTCTTTTGCGTTTCAAGGTGCCTAGATTCAGAAACGCTGCAAAGTCCTTGTCACATCGGTTTATTATTCTACTGGACATACGTAGAGAAATTTTGGCTCTTCATTTATTGTTTCTTTCATCTGTAATTATTGAAATGGCTATTTTTGATGGTTTCCACCAATTTTGGCCCCCAAAAACACGAAATCGGCTCGGTTTTTTCAACAGATTATTTTTGATCATTAATAGTACCATTTAATTGGCTTGATTCACCTGTTGATACTACTTCTAGTGTTATTATACAGATTTATGTTGATTTCAAACAATTTCCCATGTTTTTGACAAATAAAAAATGAATTTCGGGTGCTTAACCTTCCTTACAACTTCAATTCTTCACTCTTAGGTCAAAATCAACCTAATAATCGGTCTTCTCGCCCTAAAAATCATGGAAAACGAACCCTCACAAGCTCATGTTCACTAAAACCTCAAAAATCCTTCCAAAACCCCTATTGTCGTGAGTCCCTCCCGGGAACACTCCACCAGTAACTTTAAGCTCTCACCAATATCCTTATGTAAAACTTACTTTCCGTCAATAAACAACTGAGTGGGGAGACAGGCCACAGAACCCAGGGAACACAACCTGGAGCCCCACTACCAACTCCCCACAGGGAGTTGGAGGGAGAGGCCTCCAGTTCCTATATAACCCTGGATCCTGGGGCTTTAGCCTCATTCGACACTTCCTCTAACTAGCTCTCTCTTCTCTCCTCTACCTTGCTCTCCCTCTCAGATGATCGGTGGATTACCGCCGCCTGAGAATACCTTCTCCCTCTTGTCTAGATGATCGGTGGACTACCGCCGCCTAGACAAGCACCTTCTCACCTAGATGATCGGTGGATTACCGCCGCCTGGGTAAATTCCTTCACTCACCTCCATCTCCTCCCAAAAGTCGTAGATGATCGGTGGACTACCGCCGCCTGCGTCTTTTTCCTTCACGCCACCGTGATGAACCAAATTCCAAATTCATCACACCTATTTTACGCCCATTTTTCTCCCATCACACCCCTAGGTGTATGCCAATCGGGCTGCCGTGTTTCGGAGCACAACTAGGACCCAAATGTGTTCCCAAGTGGGGACCCAAACTGTGTGCGGAAGAACGATGATTTTAGACCAAAATGTAACGTAAATTTAAGACTGAAACTTCGTTAGAACCTCAATTTTCCACTCTTTGGTCAGAAGTGACTTCATATTCTTCTTCATAGTCTTCTCGTCCCCCAAAACATGGAAAAAGATAAAACACAAAAGTACCTATTTTTATACCCATTTTCACTCATAACACCCCTGGGTATATTCCGATGTGGCTGCAAAGTTTCGGGACCCAACTAGGGCCCAAATGGAGCATGTGTGCAAAAGAACGACTTTAACGTACATATGAAATAATAACTATTTCAATTATTGCACATGAAGGGACCAATAAATGAACAGCCAGCATTTCTGTAGGTTGTCCAATAGAATAATAAACCTATATGACAAGGACTTTGCAGCGTTTTTTTCTCGTTCTTACAGTATATTATTGAATTTAAATAAAATGGTAGGTATGTTCCATTTACGAAGTTTTTAATCACTCATTTAGTAATTTTTGTATACGTACTGTTCTGTGATGGGGCATTGCTTTAAAACAGTGTTAAGAGTTTATATGGTATTACAATGTAGTAAAACGTTTTTGGAAGGAAGGTGTTCAAATTTGTGGTAGAATCCATGGAACATGTATGTGCCATACTGTAGCGGCATTAAAGTTATTTTTTCCGAATTCCTAATGCGATCACTTGTTACCAAAATTCAAATTTCGAATTATTGGTGAATTGGCTTGCTAGATTTTTTCACAGAATAATAAACCAAAAGAGATTAATGAGAAGAAAGAATAAGGGAAGATAATTATTCTTTCCCTTTCTTCACTCCGGCAATTCTCTTGGTAATTCGCTAAAATAGAGGTTTTTCAGCTTTAAAAGCTTGGTAATCCTGGTTTTTCCGAAGGTACATTGGTGGATTTAGGTAAGAGGCGCGGTGAGGTGTGGCGAGGAGAGGTGAGTGAGAATGGAGGAGAGAAGGTTGCTGGATCTAGCACCTAAAAGGTTACACCTATAGCGTCCAGGGCTGTTATCACCTATAGCTGCCAGGGAGGTTAGCACCACTAATGGTACTAGAGGCAATATGCCCAGTGGTTCCGCCAATGCTGGTTATCACCAATGCTTGTTCCACCAGTCTGGGTTCTTTTGAGAGAGAACGTAAGGAGGCATGAGAGGAGAGAGAGAGATAAGTCGGCGACTTAAGGAGAGCGTAGAATGAGATGACAGGCTCAGCCGGCGAGTTTATAATATAAACCCCCGACTTTTCTGCCTGCCTCAAACAAAATGTTCCGTTCGAGGATGATTGTTTGCTGCAGTGACTAGTGGGGAGGGAGTGGTCACTGCAGCAAACAATCATCCTCGAACGGAACATTTTGTTTGAGGCAGGCAGAAAAGTCGGGGAAAGCGTTGAATAAGGGGGGGGGGGGGCGCAGACTTGGCCAGGCATCAGTCCGGGCCTGGTGATTCGCGTGCTGCGCACGCGCAGCGCCGCAATTCACCAGTCCCCCCCACCCTGCTGTGTGCATGTCTTGTGGTATGGGATTGTATCCAGGCCAGAGGCCCATAACAATCCTCTTCTGACAGTCAATGCTGTATCTTGCATGCAGTCTCTTTTAACAGCAGGTCCCCCTGTTCTGCCTCCCCAGCGTTGGTCATGCTTTGCATGTCCGGGATGGACCACGTGGAGGTGCTGGTTTTATCGGGATATGCGGAGGCAGAGGGGCTTTCGGCAGTTATGCCTAGCCTAGCCTCGTTACTCGCCACCTCTTCTTATGACTTGCGGGTCTTCACTCATTGGCAGGCTCATATGATCAGTGGCACCTTATCAATATGGGGTGACGGGTGAGTACTCCTATAAATATTCCTCCCCGTCCTTAATCTAAACTAGCCTAGGTTATCACAGAAAAAGGTATCGCCGATATCACAGTCGGGTTGCATATACAATACTTTCATTCACACACTTTAATAAATTACATTCTCGCCATAAAAACTCAGTCACACTATCACATTCACACAGACCGAGGGATAGGAGGAGTCCCACCGGTCCCGAGCCCACCCTACCTTTAATGGCCATCCTGGCACCGGATATGTAGGGCTTTCAGAGGCCAGGAGGCCGAACAGCCCTATGGAAATTAATAAAAGAAAATGAACAAAATGCACAACATAAAAAATTAATAAAGGCAAAATTTGTAATAACCTACCGGTTTGCTGCCCCCCCAAGACCGGTAGGCACCCCCATCACTCAATCATATCATGCACACAGTTTAAAACTTACTAATCCTAATTCACATTTCAGTATCACAGTTCGTTGCACTAAACTAAAATCACAGAGGAACTAATCTAACGTGGCGAGTACTTTTATAAATGTTCCTCCCACCGCTAATCCTAACCTATACTAAGCTAACCTAAAATAAAAAGCCCCCTACTCAACTGGGCGCCAGAGCACTGCTTGTGGCTGATACAGACTCTGCCCCTTCTCCTCTGAGTCTGTGCCACTGATCGCAAAACAATACAAACTTCCGGTGCTGGTCGGGAGATATCAACAGCTGGCTCAGGTCACCTTCATATACGGGGGCTCCACACACCTCGACTCGCAGGTGGCTATATAACGGGCATAACCTGATGACGTGTTCGGCAAGCTCGTTCGGTTCACCGCACGGGCATTCAGGGGACTCACGTCTCCTGAAGCTGTGCAGCTTGCCACTAAAATTGCCATGCCCTGTGAGGTGCTGAGTGGTGATGTAGGAAGGCTCACTCCACTGGGATGCTAGTCTGTAGGCCCTGGTTACAGCCAGCAGTACTGCTCTCTGGAGCTGGAGGATCCTTCGTCTGATGTGCTGAGTCGGGCTGTTCCACCACGTGGGCGCGGCGTACACCACCGCAGGCAGGAACACTGTCCTGTAGTAGTGCAGCCGACGCCCATAGCCCGCTCCCCAACCCGATCCAGCCATCCCTCGTATGCCACTCGCAAGCTGCTGCACCTTGGCCACGAGGGTCTCTACGTGGTGTCTCCCATCAAGATGCTTGTCAAGGGTGATGCCCAGGTATCTCACCGTCGCCGCAGCCTCGATTGTAGTGTCCCCAACTTTGAACCTTGTAGGGTGCCTGGCGTCACCCCCACCCTTGACCACCAGCGCACACGTCTTGTTCTCGGCTAGCTGCAGTCTCACTCGGCTGCACCAATCCCTGGCCAGCCGACTGCAGCTCTCCATGCCCCGCTTCAGCTCATCCCGAGTGTGGGCCTCGACCAACACCGCCAGGTCATCTACATAGGCAATGGCGAATACTCCACTTGCATGCAGCTGTTTCAACAGTTCGGAGAAGACCAGGTTCCACATGGCCGCACCCAGGACAGAGCCCTGGGGGCAACCACGCGTCATGGCCCTCTCCACCACCCCCTCACTAGTGTCCATTACGGCATGTCTATCGGCAAAGTAGTCCTGCAGGAGCTTGTAGATGTTTCTGGGGATGTTGATGTCCTTCAGCCCCCTAAGAACCAATGGCAACCACACTGCGTTGAATGCTCCCGCCACGTCATAGAATATACATGCCACATGTCGGTACCTTGACTGCCGTGCCCGACTCAACAAACTGCTAATTACGCTTTCGGTGCTCCTCCCTTTCGTACATCCATACTGGTGTTCATGCGCACCGCCCATGAGCATAGGCTCGATGGAATTAAGGATGAGTCGCTCCAAGATCTTGCTCTGGCACGGCAGCAAGCTGAGGGGGCGGTAGCTGCTGCACTTTGACCAGTCCCGGTCTCCGGTCTTCGTAAGTGCTTTAATGTTGGCCACCTTCCATATCGCGGGAAATCTGCCCTCCTGTAGCGCGAGATTGCAGAGATCAAGTAACGCTTCCCGATACTGGACAGGCGCCTCCTTGATCATCGCCATATCGATGCCATCGATGCCTGGCGCCTTCGTCCTCCCAAAGGCAGAAATTGCTGTGTCCAAATCCCCCATGGACCACCTGGGGGCATCCTCAGTTTGGGGCGGCTCCCGCACAGACTCTCTCATTGCCCTGTCCGCATCATCATCCTCCTGCAGCAGGTCAGCGGGAAAGACCATTCCAAGAAACATGGTGCAGGCATCATGCATACTGGTGGCCCTCCGCCCTTCAACTACCAGCGCCGCGAACGCCATCTCCGGCCCAACCTGCTGTGCTCTGATCGTGTTAGCATTGTATCTAGGCCGGTGGCCCATGACAATGCGTTTCCAGGCTCTGTGTGTGGCAGACACTTTCAACCGCAGACTTTTGGCATATTCTATGCCATGCACAGCAGGTCCCCCTTTTGTTCTGCCCCCTCCGGCGTTGGTCATGCTCAGGCATGTCCGGGATGGACCACGTGGAGGTGCCGGGTTTTGCAGGGATGTTAGGGGCAGAGGGGTAGATTGCGTTTCGCAATCTTTTACGAAGCTCGGCCTCAGTACTCCCCGCCTCTTCTTATGGCATGCGGTTCTTCCATCATTGGCAGGCATTCATGTTACAGGCTGTCTGCCAATCTCCTCCGTCCACCACGGGAGTCTCCCGCCCACTCCTCTTTTCATCTTCCTGGGCAGGGTCATCTCGGCCGCCATCAGAACCGCGTGTGTAAGCGCCACCGCATTCTCATCAACCCGCTCTTCTGGGGGGTCCGGGCCCAGGGAGTAGTCCACCACTGTAGATGCAAGCTCGGCCCTGTATTCTCTCCAACCTGCAGTCCTGGTGCTGTACCTGACGAAGGCGGCGTCCTCCACACCCCCCTGCACTGCCCCCTTTGACACGGACACCGTGATCACTGCGTGATCACTGGTTGTGCCGTAGCTGAGTGCCCAGTTGCTAACACGTGCAAGCATATTGGGGGTGGCAAGGGTGAGATCAATGTTAGACTCCCCACGTGCCCCACTGAAGGTCGGGCCGGCGCTGGCATCATTAAGAGTCGTGAGTTGCTCCGCCACTGTCCAGAGCAGCACCTCACGCCCACGTGCATCGCTGGCAGCCGCACCCCATGTCTGATTCTTTGCGTTGAAATCACCCAAGATGAGGACCCTGTCACTCCCAGGGTGACGGAGGACCCGCTCCAGCTGCTCCAAGTGGGGGGCGCAGTCACTTCTAGGCGGAATATATATACTGACCACGATGAAGGGCTCACCATGTCCACTGATTCGGGCAGCAGCCACGTGCGGAGTGCAGTATTGCGTGAGGGGCATCACCTCCAATCGGCTGTCTAGCACCGCCACCACAGCCAATGGGATCCCCTCCTGTTCTCTGCAATGGATGAGCCTGGCAGTGAGTCCCATGCCAACCACCTTCCCACCCCTGAACGACGGCTCCTGGAGCGCGGCGATACTCCACCTCCCCTCCACCGCCATCTGCCTCATTTGATCCGCCACTGACTGCTGCCGGTTCATGTTGTGCTGGGTCTCCGGCCCAACCAGTCCCCCCCCCCACCCATCCACCCTACGGCTACCCCCCCCCCCCCCCCCACAGGAGGCTAAAGGACGCCCACAGCCCTAACCATCCCTTACCATCCCTAACCATCCCTTACCATCCCTAACCATGATGCAGGATGCATCATATAAGTATTCTGTCTTCAACCATCTCTCCCCACCCTTACCGGGCCTTCCCAGCCCCCCCCCCCCCACCACTATGCATCCATGCTCCGGGAGCATGGAGCACCGAAGGTGCTGGCCAAGCACCAAGTACGGTACTTTCCCCCGGTAAGAAATTTGGTCTAAAATATTACAAGTCTTAATAAAATGAACATGTGATGAGTGTGTGATAGTTTCTGAAGTCTGAACTCTGTGACCTTAGCTGACTACAACAACAAGATATTAATTTCTTGTTTTCATTACATCAGCTAGTTGCAAATGAGATGTTTATTCAACTGTCTGGAATTACAAGATATGAATTCCCTGTTTTCATTACATCAGCCAGTTGCAAATGAGATGTTTATTTAACTGTCTGGAATAACAAGATATCAATCCCCTGTTTTTATTGCATCAGCCAGTTGAAAAACACTTGTTTGTTTCACATATTGACCTTTTTTGATCTGCACAACCTTGTTTAATCCAATTTAAATTGCATGTTTTCATTGCACCAGATACCATGTGAGTGGGACATGCCACTTCTACTGATATATAAACCTCTGGGATTTTCAATTGCAGTACAGTTGTACAGTGACTAGCCTACAAGCACCATGTCTCTCAACTCATCTGCTTCTTCACAGGATATGTTCGAGGCTGAACAGCTCCATCAAGCTGTTGATGTGGTGGAGACGCAACAGGAAGCTGGACCATCGGAATCTCCAGTGTCTCCGGACATTATCCCTCCCAGTGATGAGAAGGACGATGGACCAGGCCCAAGCAAGAGGAGGAAGACCACTCGCAGACCATCCGACTTTGCACCGGAAACCGACCATGTAAGTTACAATTCACCATTGAAGAACATTGAAACTGCATGTGAGAATAATCATGGAACCAATTTTCATGTGAGGTACATTGTCTGTTTGGACTAGAAAAGGCTGGGGCGAAGATGATCTATCACGCCGTTCTGTGGGGTCAAATGCTGGGGGAGACTCCACAGGCAGCCGGCATAGTGGTAGAGTGGCTTCTGGTCAGGAGTCTGAAATGGTCAGCTGCAGTCCAGAAGATGGTACACCGGTTGCGCAAAGCGTTCTGGGAGGATATGGAGGCCGACCAAGGGCCCTTCCGAACCTTTTCGGAATGGTTTGGTCAGCTTCACGACGGGTTCTTCACGACGTTCTTCCCATCGCAGGAACTGAAGAATTGGAACGACTTTGTGGAAGATTGCTCGCGAATATCTTCAAGATTGAGTTCCTCCTGCTTGTCTTCCACCCCAGCCCGCGGTACGACCACGTCCATCTCGTCCACATCTGCCGGTGGGACTGAAAACAGAGACGATGTGGATGTAGTGGACTCAGAACTCTTGGAAGAGTTGAGAGGCGTTGCGTCATCGAGTACACAGACGGAGCCGATATAGACTTCAACAGTCTCTACGAGTATCTTCTGCAGGGACCGCGATGGATCATCCTTCAGAAGGCCCACGACACCAGCTGGGTCGACTTACGTCAGCCTGCAGGTAGCCAATTACCAGGACCTCCAACACGTACCGACGAGGGACTGGTGGAGGCATATTAAGTACCTCAATGCCAGACTTTTAGTCGACCTGGAGGATCCAGTCGAAGTGACCTCGTGGAGACTGTCGAGCTGTGGGCGTACTTTAGCCTCCGGGGGGGGGGGGGGGGGGGGTTAGCCGTAGGGTGGATGGGTGGGGGGGGGGACCGGTGAATCGTGGCGCCGTGCGCGCGCGCAGCCCGCAAATCACAAGGCCGTTTTGTTTGCTACAGTGTGCCTTATGGTATACAACGTATGATGGTCCGGGAGGATCACGACAGTACAATTTCCCTATTCCTTTGAAAATGTTTCCCATTTGTTGAGCCCAATTGTATCTTTTGTCTGTTTCAGTGTTTGACAAGGCCAATAGGCGGGTAAAACAGAGTTTAGGGAGTCTACCATCTTCCATTTCGCATATTTTCCCCCACCAATTGAAATTCACCGTTGCGATACGGCACTTCAGGCCGATTTCACCAAAATTTTTAATCACGGTTAGATGATCGTAATTACGATTTACGTTCCTTAATCATGGTTAACAGAACTGTTCGATTCTACCACACTCGATTAAGCATTAACCATGATTAAGAACTAATCGGCCGATTTTGGTCGATTAGCGTTCTTAACCACAATTAAACAGCCATTTTGGTTTATCATGCAACGAAACTACGTCAAATACACTGTGATTTCTGATATAGTGATTTTGATATTATATACCTACGATGCCTTGCGCATTAGTGCGTGCTTTCGAATTATCATTCCAAGATGAAGATGATATTGTCGGCCCCCTAAATAGATAAGGGAAAGGAGTGAAGATTTCATCGACTTTTCAATGCGGTACCGACTATCAAAACAACTGTTCTCAGCGTACTGGAACAAATAGAAGGCCATCTAGAATACCTGACTGACAGGTAAGTTACATGTAGTACATTAATAGAAAATAAAGTACATGTAACTATGTATTATTTTCGCATGTGTAACTAGGTATTATAATTTAGTGCGCATTTGGTAAACCATGAGATTAAAACTTCGAAATATTTAGGTGCGCACTTATTCTAGACTGGACTTCTACATTCAAATGGTTTTTCATAATGATCATAATAAATTAATTAATTAATAAAAACATCAATAACATTATTAATCAATTAATTAATTAATAATAAATAATTTTTTAAGTAGGAGCTGACAGTATCTAGAGGGATAGGAAGTAGGTAATGCTTTTCATAACGAGGTTATATTTTTTATCTTTAATCATTACGCCCAACGATTTTTGGAAATATAAATATATTATAAGGCCACAGGAATTTGTAGTACCTATTTATGTACCAATTCGGCAATATTGGAACGTACTTATTTATATAATGAAAACCAAAATGTATTTTTGTAGGTGCTGAGTAATTGATCTATTTACCTATTATGATTATTTATTTTCAGCTTGGCAAGACAACAACACGGAAATGGAGAGGATGAATAGTGAAAGGCGAATTCGAGTTTTCACGTTGTATTGTTCTTGTAAATGAAACGTTTTTAATTGACTTCATTTCTCAATCACCCAACCTTTGGCAAGTTAATTTTAGTAGGTAACTACATCATAACATTAAAGTCAAAAACACTGCGTGACGATGAATTGATAGTAAACAGTCAAAAAAACAGGAACTGCTATGTTGGTCCTAATGTATGTACACCGAGAGAGAAAACGGCTTTTTTTTGCCCGCTTGTGATTCTCGCAGGGCGTTAAAAACTTTGAAAAAAAAACCTGATAGGAATTGGGCGTACCCGATAGGAATAGAAAAAAACCCGTTAAGAAAAAATTCTATCGGGTAGCCACAAGGGCATCCCTGCAAACGGGTTTTGAGTGCAGCTCCTATCGTGTAATTTGTGCAGGAAATGCCCGATAGGAATCTACTGATAAGTCCCTATCGGGTAATCACATCACGTACGTGCTGGGATACCCGATGGCAGCCGAACGTGCTGTTAAAAAACACCCGTTTGGTTTCCTATCGGGCGAAAAATTGAAAACAATCGGGTAATCCTTGCACGTCCATGCTGTTCCTATCGGGTAATTTTGAGGGATAGCTTGAAAAAGCCTCTTTGATTCAATCGGGCAATTGTTAATTCCTAGCGGGTATTCGTGAATACCCGTTTGGGCCCTATCGGGTACCGTTCTCAACACCCGCTTGTGTTCTATAGGGCATACTACCCATAACCCGTTTGATTTCTATCGGATCGACCAACTAACACCCGTTTGATTTTTATCCGGTCTACCACCTAACACCTGTTTGATTTCTATTGGGTCTACCACCTAACACCCATTTGATTTCTATCGGGTATAGTTCCTCCAACCCGCTAGGGTTCTATCTGGTGTCCACTCGTAGAACCCGATAGGATTCTATCGAGCGTCCACTCGATAGGACCCGATAGGATTCTATCGAGCATCCACTCGATAGAACCCGATAGGATTCTACGAGTGGACACTCGATAGAACCCTACTTCTCGAGCCTACTTCTCACTACCCAATTGTATTCCTAATGAGCCCATTCCCACCCTACCCGTTTGCATTTTCAATTGCTGTACCAATCAGGTAATTGTTAGTAGAGCGGTTAGAGATGCAAAAGAGTGGATGGATTGGGATTAGGAGGAATCCTATGGAGTAGGAAGAAGGAGGATTTATTTATTTATTATTAATATACGGGCAAACATTGCCCAATTTACAAGGATTAATAACTAGGAAACTAGTAAACATAAAAGAAAACAATATTTATAAATAAAAGAAAATTTTTGTTCAAAATAATAATAACTTGGCCTGTCTCTTGAAAACACTTCCAATTAAACAGAGTAGGTCCACTTCTGACATACTTGCCAGACGGTTGAACTACCACTGGCTTCTGATCAGGGGCCCACCGAGCGGATAGTTGGTGGGAACCGTCCGGAGGAAGAAGGTCTGCGTAAAACGTGTCGCATACGGCGGAACGTGAAAACTTAAAAGTGCTAGCAGCTCCGGACAGTCCACCTTGCCGTCAACCAAGCGGTGCACAAACACCACATCGGCCAGTTCCCGCCGCCCCCTGAGAGTCTCCAGGCCCGTCAATCTCAACATCCCCGAGGCGTCGAAATCGTCCCATCTGTTCCACAGCTTGTATGAGACGTATCTCAGGAAACGACGCTGAACCCTCTCAATCGATTCCATCGCATTGAGGTAGTGTGGAGACCATACAATAGATGCAAACTCCAGAATAGGGCGACCCAAGGCAGTGTACAGCATCGTCAAGGCCGACGGATCATTAAACTCTCTGGTGTTTCTCTTGATGAATCCAAGTGACTTCATGGCCCTTGAGCAGATGTCATCGATATGGTCGGAGAAGCAGAGGTGGCTGTCAAACAGGATACCCAGGTCCCTAACAACTGTGTTTCGCTTCAGTACCTGCCCCGAAATAGAATAGTTAATGGCGATTGGCGAGGACGAGCGGGAGAACGATATAACTGAACATTTGCCAATATTCAGGGACAACTCATTCCTCTTACACCATTCGTCAACAGCCGACAGGGATGACTGAAGCCGCTCGCAGTCCTCCATCGAACTCACCACAGCAAAGACCTTGAGATCATCAGCAAACAGCAAATGCCGCACCCCATCCCCAAAAACCGACCCGACATCATCCATAAATACAAGAAACATCCATGGACCCAATTTGGGACCCATGTGGAACTCCAGAAGATGCGAAGAATGGTCGAGACAGGGTATTTCGCACCCAGACGGATAACTTGCGGCCCGACAAATAGCTGGTGAACCAACGCAACAAAGAACCATGGAACCCAAATTTCTCCAGCCTTCTCATCAGAATAACATGATGTGACACCTGGTCAAATGCCTTCGCGAAATCGGTGTAGACACAATCTATCTGCTCCCCCACCTCAAAGGCCGACAGAATTGCGTGCTGCATCACCAATAGATTCGTAGAGCATGACCTCCCCGAAACAAAACCGAGCTGATCCACAGAGAAGTATGGCCGGACTGAAGGCCCAATCTGCGCCACCATTATCTTCTCCAAAGTCTTCGGTATGGTGCTCAAGGAACAGACGGGTCGGTATTCGTTCACCTGGGATCTGGCCCCAGATTTTAAGATTGGAGTTATGTAAGAGCTCTTCCAACAAGACGGAACCACGCCCAACTCCAACGATCGAGCAAACAGCACCCACAATGGACCAGAAACCGAGTCAGCACAACTCCTCAATACCAACGGCATTTCGAAGCCTGATGAGGAACCTGTGAAACAAACCCATGAAATTGAAATGTAATTACTTGAAATCAAAGTGTAGAAGTCATTCAACAAAGAAATAAATGTCGAATTGTAAATGGTAAATATATAGAAATGTAAATATTTATAATAAGTAAGTCTTATTTCTAAAATGGGCAACAAAGTGGGCGAAGGAGAGGTAACACAGGTATTCAGGTCATCAATGTTTATTCATAAGGATTAAATAATGTTCAAATTCACAATAAAATCAATAATAAGTAATTTGTTTCGTACGCAGTACATGTAGCAATTTGTTTCATAAGATACTATCAATATGTTTGACTAACTACAATATCAAAATAACTAGGTTAACAGTATCAGAGGTTATTGGACTCGTTACATACAATCTTATTTGATAATGTATGTATGTTTGTTTACAGGCAGTTTCGCATTAATACATCGTGATTGTAGTCTAGATCTTTAACTAACGTATTTGGGAAAGTATATCGGCGGCTTGACAGTTAGTAAAATGAATGAAAACCAAGGGATTCTACTTCATAAGCTTGGAAGTGAGTTGAAAACATGTGAGTGACATAGTTGAGCCCTTTTATGTAGGACTCTTAAGTTCTAAGGTCTACATACATGGTCAAGATCTCGAAAAATTGTGGCAGCCCTCTATCGTCTAAATCGAATCTAGTTTGGATTGAAATTAACAAACATTATATATTATAAAGAATTTGTCTGTCCTAAAGAGCTTAAAGTAATCCTATTTTAATCTGTACCTTAGCTAAAACGTATGTAATTAGGTTAATCTGGTTAGTAGTACTTTAGCCTGACTGGCTGTGTCTAGTATCAAATCGAAAGGGTTATTTCCGCTTGAGTAAAAAGTAATCTTACCATACCTTCTGGAAGAGTCCGTCGTCACTAGCTGGTTGAGTACTGGGGGTGAGTGCTTTCCATGTAAGGACATCATCATCAGGCCGTCGAGAGAGTACTGCAGTCAGTTGGTCCCTATTTATGCGTGCAGGGGAAGTGAGAGGAAGTGAAATGTGTTTTGGTGTTAGGGGAACAAAGGAAGTGAAGGGGAGGATAATGTTGTTTGTCTGTCCTGAAGAGCTTAAGCTTATCCTATTTTAATTGGTACCTTAGCTACAAACAACTATTTGGGTCATGCAAGTGACGTCTGGTGTACCTAACTCTTAAGAACTAGCTTATTTCTTTGGTAAACAATATTCTACTAACTAAACCCACTAACTTATTTTCTATGTTAAACTCTAACCTACTACTTATTTATTGTAATATAACAATATTACGATTATAATAATACCTAGTACTGAGTTATGAGTTAGGAAAAAATCAGGAGTCCTAGCTCGTTTTGTTTGTTGTGTCGTGGTGTCCTGTGTGTGTCGTTTACATTTGTGTGGTTGTATGTGTGTGTGTAGTCAAGTCTCTGTCTTTTGGCTCTCGGGTTGTCAGTGTGTCCATCTGTTGGTATCGTGCGTTTGTATCCGATGTTGTGTCAAGTAGGTTTTTGTTAATGATCCGTCCGTCGAATGTGCGTAGTTTATATATTCCTAAGTTGTCGATTATGTCAAGCCTGTGCCATTACTGTTGCGGGTGCCTAGTGTCATACATTTGTTGATTTCGGTTAGTTCATGTCCTTGAACTAACTTGCTAGTGACGACGGACTCCTCCGGAAGGTATGGTAAGATTACTTACTGTGGCCGCCCGATTTGTCCCCTGAGAAAGAGGGAGCGGGGAAGCTGCAAGAATCAAGTGCGACACCAGTTACACAAAGCTTGTATACTGTATTTGTAGAATAACAATGGAATGGATACCACGCATTATTTTATGACAATATTATATGGTTCGTACTACCCCTTATTACCCTTACAAGCTGGGAAGCCGACTAACAATGAAATGGATACTACGTATTATTTGTATGACAATATTATATGGTTCGTACTACCCCCTATTAATTAGGTCCTATAAACACCACAAAACTGTTACTCCACCAGGTACTTGTCTTATAGCCACCATGAATTAGTTAAGTTACTTGTCTCTCCTACCTGATTTCTGCCTTCCGATTCGCCGACCGAGAGTACGCCCGTTCCGCCCGCACGTGTTCGAACCGTTCCGTCACAAGGTGATATTAAAGTTTTCGAGCCGGATTGTCAAGTCGCGCGTGTAATCGGCCACAGTTACTCCGAAACTACGCTACTAATGATAGGTTTTTTACCCGTTTCGTCTGGCTATATCGTTCCCAGCTCACCACCCCGACTTGTCTGGTCTTCCGCTCGTTTCGATTCCCTCTGCCTACTTTTTACGAGTTATCTCCCCTCCGTCCTTCTTGGTGGGAACCGCCGATTCAGCTCAATTTTGCTGATTCGGCGGCGGCGACTTGCAGGCGAGCGGTCGGGGGTACTGTCCCGTGGAAGTCAGGTAGGAGGGAGGACATGGACTAGCAAACGACCAGCGGTCAAGCCTCTGCCATCTCGCGGGGCGGGCGTGAACTACTCCGCAGTAGTTCTCCCCGAGGCCGTCTTACCCCTGAGTCTTGGCCTTTCACACAACTTACACTAGCGGAAATAACCCCTTAGATTTAATAACTTGCCTTTAGCTATAACATACGGTTTTAGTGTTCCCTTGGCGGCTTCTAGGCGCTGCGCGTGTAGATCCTTCGCCTCAGACTCAGTTTGCACGAAAGTTGCGAAGTAGTCTGCGGATTCTTTGCGTACGGGAGGGCGAGTAGAGCTGCCGTCATTATCTTGTCTTCATCTGAAATACCACACAGCTAACAACAAGTACGTACAGTACAGTTGAGTCATTATAACCACCTGGTCAATTAAAGTAATTACAACAAAATTTTCGTTTAGAAAGCGTTAAAATTATTTTGGGTGCGAAACCCCTGATAGAACAACAAAATATTACAAGTGAAAAAATTATGCTAATCAAACAGTAACTCACAATTTGAACACAGAATAGACAATCAAAGTTATTTCTCACCTGTATTGTTGTCGCAGTATTTTATTATTGACTCGACGAATGTCTCTCTCTCCGTTTGACTTCTTTACAACACCTAGCCTCTGATACTTCGGCCGGGTGGAGCTCGGTAAGTTCTTTGTAGAGCTTCCCCTCTAGTAAATGGTACAGTTCCTTGAAGTCGGATTCGATCTGTGCAACAGAAAACACCTCTCATTAGCGATTACTCAAAACATATTGAGCTATTGCAACAGGGACAAAAATTGAGATAGGCTAATTTTCGAAGTTTCTCGAGTGCAATACGTTTCGGATCACCCCTCTTTTGAACAAGGACCAGAAATTGACTTTTCCACCGACATAATGGTTCATTGCTTAAAATAACTACAACTACAGCTAAACAGAGCACATCAAATACGTTCAAATTTACAACTCTCCAATTTTGCTCCATGGCTGGACTTGAAGATTGGGAAGTAGTCTGTGTATTTAAAAAGTTTTTTCCCTCATACCAAAGGTATTCGCGCCTTAACTTTGCTGTCCTCCTCAATGCCTCTTCAATGTCCTTGCCGAGAGATGACTGCTTCAACCAGTCGGTCCTCCTGATTGTTTGGACGCAGGGATGGGCTTCTAGTTCCTGGAGCCGCTCTGGGAACATAACGTTACCAACGGTTACGAAGTTTGACTATAAGTAAGACAGAAAGGAAAAAGAAGGGATAGGTAGGGGGAGAGGGAGTTGACTCACCTTTCAACGAAAGACGTGGAAATTTAATATAAACACCCTAGATTTGACAATGAGTATGTGAAACAATTTCACCCATGGATGGGGCGATGCGCATTAGCTACCTTATCTAAACTGTCGATGAAAGAAGCCGCTTGTAAGAGGCCAACTGGGGGTCGTCATCGGTTGAACAATGAAAAAAGTTGATGAAATATTTCTAAGTCCAATACTACTCCATTGAATTACTACCATGCACTAAAAGCTACAGTTAGCCGTTACGAATGGACAAGTGAATTTTTCAAAGTCCGGGAACACCCGTTTGGAACAAAGTGAACACCCGATACGAATACAAGCGGCAACGAAAACGAGTTGAAGAAAATATTTCAAGTCCAATACTACCTGATTGAATCAGGTCACCGATATTATATGGAAATTGGAATGAATGTAGTACAGCGTACCAGGGTCCGGATGTTTATTGAGGAGCGAACGTTGAAATGGAAAGCGATAACAGAAACACAACAGCAATGCACTGAGACTGAATGAGCACGAGCACGGAGAACTAAGCACAACAGTCGTTATGAGGCGACAGGTTGAGAAGAACTGGTATTGCCGCCGAAAAACGAAAAAAGGACGACCAAACAAGGAAAAAAAAACCATCAGACATAGCACAAGTAACTGACGGACTATTTCCATTGAAAATTGTGTATGTAGTACCTAACTTACGCATGCACACAACAACAACTTACAACATTTAATGAACTTGTAGCAATGAATGACGTATACTTACTTACTTACTTCCCTCAGAGTCCTTCCTGTGTTGAATGAAACCGTGAAAACTGGCAGGCGACGCACATCACTTTGTAAATGCTATCGTTTTTATCAAAACTAACTGCAATATGTATATACTTGATTCACACAGGTGGTCACAATGGGTATAGCACGGCTAAAAAGAATATATATCTGATGCTAAATTACTTCTCTATATACTCCAACAATATATTAATTTTCATCATGTGCTCGAAAACAGTTTCTCCACCGTATCGTTGTTCCCAATTTTCCATTTTCAGTTCCAATGTGTGCTGAATCCAAAATTGAGAATTCGCTCAGGTTTAGTATTTCTTCATATGAACAATTTTCCATATGGTAACAAGTAAATTACGTAAACAACAAAAAGTAAACAACAAGTAAACACCAAAACACATTTCACTTACACCAGACGTTACTTGCATGACCCAAATAGTTGTTTGTAGCTAAGGTACCAATTAAAATGGAAGGCCTGCATTCGGCACCCGGGCCTTCTGAAATGAGAGGTGAAGTGGGGAGCGCCTCCGCTCTGTTTACTCTGGGCACCCGGCAGAGATGAAAACTGAAATGAGTCGGCGAATGGACCATTACCTTCGGCACCCGGGAATCATGAGGTGAAACTCGCTGGATTTGCCCGGGACGAAGGAAGTTTAAATGCAAGTGCTATTTGAGAACGATGGATGGGAAGGTGGTTTTCGCTCAAGATGAGCACACCCACGAGCTGAGTGACGACTTTGCGGACGTTTTGCTGAGGGCGGCTGTTAAGCGGAAAGCAGGTGACGACATTTCCACTCCTCCTCGAAAGGTATGAGGAGTAAATATTTTTTTTTGTTTCAGTATTCTTTTCGCAATATCGGCAGGGTGCCCACAAGTGTGATTTGTATCTTCACAGATTGTAAGGAAGGCTCTGCTGGAAGTTCCCAATGCATCCCCAACAGCGAAAGTAGTGCACAATTTGCAGCATGTAGCATATATTATATGCGGAGGAGGAAAAAGATAGGTGTATTGCCAAAATCTCGGGAAGAAGTATTTTCGACTTTGCGTGACTTCATGGACACAAATACAGTGCGAGGAGAAGAATTTTTGCTCCACCAGGACGTGCAAACCTGCATAATCATTTTCTCGTGCGAAACCAACCTTCGCTTACTGGTTGAGTGTGATTCCATTTACATGGACGGGACTTTTGAATACTGTTCAAAATTTTTTGCCCAAATGTTCTCCGTGCATGGATATCGCAATGGATTTTACATCCCCCTAGTTTTTTGTTTACTGCCTTCCAAGAATACGTCAACGTACAAAACTTGCTTGAATGCCATTGCGGAAAAATGTGAAAATTTGACTCAGCGAAGTTTGCAACCATCCAAGTGCGTTACGGATAACGAACAGGCGCTAATGAATGCTGTGAGGGCTGCTTGGCCCACAGCTGTATTGGTAGGGTGTCGATTCCATCTCCGCCAATCTTGGTAAGAGGTTCAAAAAATTCTTCTTGAAATATGAAATAGAAATTAAATTGAAAATTGTAATTAGTAGTTTCAATTAGCGAATTTTTGAAGAAAATGAAGGTATTGCAATGGCTCTAAAAATTTTAGTAGCTGAGTTTTTGAAAAATTTTTGCATACAAATCCGGTTCAAGGTTTTTATATGTATATATAGAAAATACCAAATTTCGCCAAAAAATCAATAACCCAAAAGTAGGAATCAAGTTCGAAGATGAGCAATTTTGGCGCGCAAAAAGTTGCTCAAATTTGAGTTTCAAATTTTCAAAAATTTCCAAAAAAGTGAAAAACGGCTCAAAATGACCAGAAAATGATGGGGAGTGGTCATTTCATGTAATAAATGATAAATAAAACGGCCAAAAATTTCGGCGCGCAAAAAAAGTGTTCAAATTAGAGTTTTTATGTTTCAAAAATCGCTAAAAATAGTAAAAAATTGCTGAAAATCACCAAGAAGTGGTTATGAGTGGTCAGTTTGCATATTACATGATAAAATTCGCTCATATGATCATGCTTCATGACTGGAACTTTTTTTTAAAATATAGGTTCAGGAAAGTTCAGGAACTCGGTCTGACGACGGTGTACAAGGACTATACCCACAAAGTCGGCAAATGGCTACATTGGGCATTCGGGATGGCGTTTCTGGAGCCGGAGGAAGTAAGCGATGTGTTTTGCGAGTGGCACCTGGATAGGCCAAATTTTCACAACACTTTACAATTCGCCAGCTATTTGCACGATTATTACGTTGCTGACGACTCCAAGTTCCCCCCACCAACATGGGCGAGCCAGTCAGCAGCCCTCACCAGGACGACAAACGCTGTCGAATCGTTCCATTCGCGATTCAATAGGGACTTTACATCACCGCATCCGAACATTAACCATTTTGTGGAAGAACTTTTAGAATTACAGGCGGAAGTGTACACAAAGATTAATTCCGTTGCCGCAGGTGAGACGACCCAACCGAGGCCACGGCTGATTAAGGGGCAGAATTGGGTTCAAATGTACGTTGAAAAGAAGCGAAATGGTGACATTTCTCCTTACAAGTGTGCCAGAAAGTTATCTGCCAAACTCAGGCCCCATTTTAAAGACCTCGCAAGTTGAGTTTCCAGTTACATGTTTTTTTTTTTTTTGGTTTTTGTTGTTTTATTGTTTGTGTTGCTAGTTTTTTAATTTCTTACTTTTTAGTATTATCATTTGACGACTTCCTCTTGAAAGGACACAAAACACCAAATTTTTGTTTGTGTTGCTAGTTTTTTAATTTCTTACTTTTTAGTATTATCATTTGACGACTTCCTCTTGGAAGGACACAAAACACCAAATTTTTAACCACACCTCCACAGACAGTGGAGACAGTCCTAAGTCTGTAAAAGTGGGAAGGCAAATTAAGGTGTTCAACGCGACGCAGGTGCCTGACGTAACGGGGTGCCGAAAGTAACAGTCCATTTCTATTTCAGCTGGGTGCCCACCGTAACTTGGGTGCCGAAAGTAAAACTCGATTTTGAACGAGCCGGGTGCCAAGAGTAACGCTTTTTAGGGCCCGGGTGCCGAACGTAGGGCTCCTGCTCGATTGGCTTTGATGGGCCCGATAGCGATGTGTGATACAACCCAATAGATTATTAAGCGGGAGCTGTTAACAATTATATCACCCGATTGGTGGCTAACGGGTATTTTATGAATATTTCTCAGCTCGATAGATTTTTCATTACCCGATAGGGATCTCTCAATGGAACCGGTAGTTGTTCAATCGGGTGTTGTTAGCAACAAACATCACCCGATAGGGCGACTAACGGGTATTTTTGTTCACTATTTCCCTGCTCGATTGGATTTGATGGGCCCGATAGCGATGTGTGATACAACCCGATATATTATTAAGCGGCAGCTGTTAACAATTATATCACCCGATAGGGGCTAACGGGTATTTTATGAATATTTCCCAGCTCGATTGATGTATTTTCTACCCGATAGGTATTTATCAATGGAACCCGATAGATTACCAATCGGAACTGTTAACAATGATAACGCCCGATTGGCTTCTAACGGGTATTATTTTCACTGTTTGTGTGAGTGATTGGTTTTCATGGACCCGATAGGAATTTTCCATAAACCCGTTAGATTATCAATCGGGGAGATCTTAATGCTCGGATGACCCAACAGTGAGCTAACGGGTATTTTTTTTAAATATTTGCCGGGGTGATCAGTTTTCATACACCCGATAGGAATTTTGCATAAAACCCGATAGATTATCAAACGGGAGACCTAAATGCTCAGATGACCCGGTAGTGTGCTAACGGGTATTTTTTTGAAATATTTGCATGCTCGATTGGTTTTCAAACACCGTATAGGAATTTGTTATGAAACCCGATAGACAACTAACAGACCCGTTTGATTTTTAAACGGGTGTAGTTCCCATTTATAAAAGCCCGTTAGGGTTAAGTCGCCACCCGATACGATTTAGACGAATACCTGTTACGAATTACCAAAACCCGCTTGTTTTTACGAATGCCCGATAGAAAAATATCCGAACCATACCCGATAGGAGGGGGCTAATCTCACAGCCCGATAGATTTTTATGGCAGCCCGATAAACATTTATGTCGTACCCGAATGGAGTTACGTCTTCCCGATAGATTTTTACCTTCACCCGATACGATTTTCACCCTACCCGTTTGGGGTTACGCACACCCGTTAAGTTTCCTATCGGGAAATCAATTCGGAGTGTTCCTAGCGGGCATGGTGCGCCACATATTTCTCTCGGTGTATGTTGAAAAATATAACCGTACCTACGGTAACAAAGTTCTCTAGTAAAATGTAGAAGAGTAATTCTGAGTAGGGAGTTGAATTCGTCGAATATTCACAGTTTTCTTGCACTCAACATTGTAGTATTTGTTTACGAGCTCTACAAGTAAATTTTCATTCGACACCTCGAAAGCTGGATCCCCCTTCCTTTTTTTTGGGTTCATTATTATTGTTATCACTCATGATAATAGAAATGACATTGAAACAAACACTACAATGACAGGCGATTGAGTCTTGACAGCACTAAATACACTGCCAAGGTGATGGCACAGGAGCTTCCTCGTCACAATCAGAGTGACCCATTATAAAATAGAACAGACTCGGATGCAAAATAACATAACATAACATAACATTACATTACATTACATTACATAACATTACATAACGTTATATATACATATTACATAACGTTATATATACATATTACATAACGTTATATATACATATTACATAACATTACATTACATAACATAACATTACAAACCATTACATGAAATATACATATTATACATAACATGACTTCCATAATACATTACGTCCATTATACATATGTAACTAGCCTGACCGCTCGCTTCGCTCGCTATCCGAGATTCGCTGTACGCAGTATCGTGGAACCAACAAACGACGGAAAAATCCCATACCCTACCGGGTATTCGTGCCAAATTTGGTCGATATCCGTCAAGCCATTCAGGAGTTGACCATGGTCGACCATAGTTCCGCTATGGTCAGGGAATTAAAAATGCGACGTTGCACAACTTGGGAGCCTAGTGGATATTCGTGCTAAATTTGGTCGATATCCGTTGAGCAATTCGGGATTCGACCATGGAGGGGCCTATGGATGCGCTATGGTCGACCGCGGGGGTAGTCCGAAGGGTCGATCGTAAATAGAATTTCACGTAGATTACGAATACGCGATAAAAAATAGGGGGTTACCATTTCAATTAACGAAGTTGACCATGACCGACCATAGTTCCGCTATGGTCAGGGAATTAAAAATGCGACGTTGCACAACTTGGGAGCCTACTGGATATTCGTGCCAAATTTGGTCGATATCCGTCAAGCCATTCAGGAGTTGACCATGGTCGACCATAGTTCCGCTATGGTCACGGAATTAAAAATGCGACGTTGCACAACTTGGGAGCCTACTGGATATTCGTGCCAAATTTGGTCGATATCCGTCAAGCCATTCAGGAGTTGACCATGGTCGACCATAGTTCCGCTATGGTCAGGGAATTAAAAATGCGAAGTTGCACAACTTGGGAGCCTACTGGATATTCGTGCCAAATTTGGTCGATATCCGTTGAGCAATTCGGGATTCGACCATGGAGGGGCCCATGGATGCGCTATGGTCGACCGCGGGGGTAGTCCGAAGGGTCGATCGTAGATAGACTTTCACGTAGATTACGAATACGCGATAAAAATAGGGGTTACCATTTCAATTAACGAAGTTGACCATGGTCGACCATAGTTCCGCTATGATCAGGGAATTAAAAATGCGACGTTGCACAACTTGGGAGCCTACTGGATATTCGTGCCAAATTTGGTCGATATCCGTCAAGCCATTCAGGAGTTGACCATGGTCGACCATAGTTCCGCTATGGTCAGGGAATTAAAAATGCGACGTTGCACAACTTGGGAGCCTACTGGATATTCGTGCCAAATTTGGTCGATATCCGTCGAGCCGTTAGGCCGTGGAAGACGGACAGACAGACTCACTCACTCACAGAGATTCGTTTTTATAATATACTAGCCTGACCGCTCGCTTCGCTCGCTATCCGAGATTCGCTGTACGCAGTATCGTGGAACCAACAAACGACGGAAAAATCCCATAGCCTACCGGGTATTCGTGCCCAATTTTATCAAAATCCGTCAAGCCATTCAGGAGTTGACCATGGTCGACCATAGTTCCGCTATGATCAGGGAATTAAAAATGCGACGTTGCACAACTTGGGAGCCTACTGGATATTCGTGCTAAATTTGGTCGATATCCGTTGAGCAATTCGGGATTCGACCATGGAGGGGCCTATGGATGCGCTATGGTCGACCGCGGGGGTAGTCCGAAGGGTCGATCGTAAATAGAATTTCACGTAGATTACGAATACGCGATAAAAAATAGGGGGTTACCATTTCAATTAACGAAGTTGACCATGGTCGACCATAGTTCCGCTATGGTCAGGGAATTAAAAATGCGACAATGCGACATTGCACAACTTGGGAGCCTACTGGATACCCGTGCCAAATTTGGTCGATATCCGTCAAGCCATTCAGGAGTTGACCATGGTCGACCATAGTTCCGCTATGGTGAGGGAATTAAAAATGCGACGTTGCACAACTTGGGAGCCTACTGGATTTCCGTGCCAAATTTGGTCGATATCCGTCGAGCCGTTTGGCCGTGGCAAGACAGACAGACAGACACACAGACTCACAGAGATTCGTTTTTATAATATACTAGCCTGACCGCTCGCTTCGCTCGCTATCCGAGATTCGCTGTACGCAGTATCGTGGAACCAACAAACGACGGAAAAATCCCATAGCCTACCGGGTATTTGTGCCCAATTTTATCAAAATCCGTCAAGCCATTCAGGAGTTGACCATGGTCGACCATATTTCCGCTATGGTCAGGGAATTAAAAATGCGCCTACGTTCACCTTGGGAGGCTACCGGATATTGGTGCCAAATTTGGTCGATATCCGTTGAGCAATTCGGGATTCGACCATGGAGGGGCCCATGGATGCGCTATGGCCGACCGCGGGGGTAGCCCGAAGGGTCGATCGTAGATAGAATTTCACGCAGATTACGAATACGCGATAAAAAATAGGGGTTACCATTTCAATTAACGAAGTTGACCATGGTCGACCATAGTTCCCCTATGGTGAGGGAATTAAAAATGCGACGTTGCACAACTTGGGAGCCTACTGGATATTCCTGCCAAATTTGGTCGATATCCGTCAAGCCATTCAGGAGTTGACCATGGTCGACCATAGTTCCGCTATGGTCAGGGAATTAAAAATGCGACGTTGCACAACTTGGGAGCCTACTGGATATTCGTGCCAAATTTGGTCGATATCCGTCAAGGCATTCAGGAGTTGACCATGGTCGACCATAGTTCCGCTATGGTGAGGGAATTAAAAATGCGACGTTGCACAACTTGGGAGCCTACTGGATATTCGTGCCAAATTTGGTCGATATCCGTCGAGCCGTTTGGCCGTGCATAGAAGGACAGACACACAGACAGACAGAGATTCGTTTTTATAATATAGTAGGGATAGAGATAGAGATAGAGATTGCGAAAGTTATGCGTGTTTGAAGAATTTCACGTTAGCGCATGCGCAGGGCGAACCGCTGGCTCTATCATGTTGAAATTTATATGGGACCTCAATGGGCCCTACCCGCTTAATCCCTGAGAATTACATTGAAATCGGGTGAAATCTTTGGTTACTACGGCTGTAACAAGGAAATTGAATCTATTTCACGCCAGCGCATGCGCAGAGCGCACCGAGGGTCCGATCATGCTGAAATTCATACTGGAACTCACTAGGCCTTGTCCAAACAACCCTTGAAAATTTGAGCGAAATTGAATCAAAATTGTGAAAGTTATGCGTGTTTGTTGAATTTAACGTTAGCGCATGCGCAGGGCGTACCGCTGGATCAATCATGTTGAAATTTGTATGGGACCTCAAGGGTCTTATCCGCACCATCCCTCAAAATTTGAGCTGAATCAATTCAAAATCGTGGAAGTTATGGCTGTAACAAGGAAATGCGGACAGACTCACAGACTCACAGGTTCACAGACTCACAGACCCACAGACCGACAGACACGGAACCAAATTTGTTCAGTAGGCTTTGAAACGCAAAATGCAAGTGGAAATTTTGATTTCTGAAGACAAAAATTTTTTGGCTCACGAAAGTGAACACATGGCTTCCGCTGCTTCGCAGACTCGGAAGCAATAACCTGGTTTTGTTATAACCTTATTGCACCACTGCCTTGTTGATACGGAAAATATAGCATCCATGAGGGCGTTAATCGTGTTTAGTGAAGTTAATTTTTCTATTAACCAAGATTAGTGGGAACCATGATTCGCATGGTGGAATCCAAAAGACGTTAATCGCGATTACATGGTTCGGTTAACTCAGATCTTGATTAGCTTAATCACGATTAGTTAGTATTTGGTGAAATCGGGCCTTAGTCCGGGGTATTCTTTGCCAGAAATAACATAGACATAACAGCTGGAACTCGAACGCGTTCTACCTCTTCATTACATTTATGGTAAACCCCAAATCTCAGCCGCATATGAGGTCGATAGTGCGCCACGGAGTCGAAAACTCTCAACCAGGAGCTTAGTGGCCCGCCGGGAATTGTATAGCTATAGACCAATGGGACTAAAGCTTTTGTAGCGCTTTCGCCACTTTTTACTGCATTGGCTGCATTTTCGAGAAATAAACCGGTGCTTTGGAAGGTAACTCCTAAATATCAAGGGCTCTGACAAATTTCAATTCATTGTTTCCACGTACGAATTTATAATGTTTTGGAATACGGCCCTTCCTACTAAACACAATTACATTGATTTTCTTTGGGTTCACCTTTCATCTATTTATATGACAGAAATCATTCAGATATCTGAGAACCTTTTTCATCTCTACGTACGAGTACATATGTCATCCAAGCCAAATCATCGGCGTACATGAGTGATGCCGTTACATACTTTTAATCACGTTGTTGCAGTGGCTGATGATGGATTGCAGCAAAAATCCGAAACTGGTTTCTAAAACAAATCTGTAAGGATTGTTACATAAGCCAGAGTGGAACGGGAATACTACCCCTACCTGCTCTTTTCATCCCGTGATGAACGTTCCACCACAGCAAGGACAAATCACTATTTGACCCAATTTTCGCTTTTTAAATGTGCTAATATTCAAACTCATGCTTTCCTTTACCACTAAGAACATTTTGATGGAATATGAAAAATCATCCCGTAGCTCTGATAGCAAGTTGGTGTGGTTTAATATTCTGTGAATAATACACCTATGTAATCGCTCAACAAAAAGTTGTTGTAACGCCCCCTCAAAATTTTTTTTTACGTTTCAAGGTGCGTGGATTCCAAAAATGCAATGTCCGTCCGTCGTATCACGCATACAGGCTTCATTTTCGGTGTCAAAAATTCGCTCTTTCGCACACATGCTCCATTTGGGCCCTAGTTGTGTCCCGAAACATTGCAGCCCGATCGGAATATACCCAGGGGTGTTTTGAGTGAAAATGGGTGTAAAAATAGGTACTTTTTGTATTTAGTTTTTTGTAACATGGTAGTAAAATCAGGTTTTGAGGTATCGTTTTCCATGTTTTTGGGACGAGAAGACCGAATATGAAGTCGATTTTGACCAAAGAGTGGAAAATTAGGGTTCTAACGAAGTTTCAACCTTATATTTACGTTAAATTTTGGTCTAAAATCGTCGTTCTTCCGCACACAGTTACAGTTTGGGTCCACATTTGGGAACACATAGGGGTCCTAGTCCGATCGGCATACACCCAGGGGTGTTATGAGAGAAAAATGGGTGTAAAAATAGGGGTTTTCGAGGGATTTTTGAGGTTTCAGTGAACATGAGCTTGTGAGGTATCGTTTTCCATGTTTTTTAGGGCGAAGAGACCAAATATTAGGTTGATTTTGACCGAAGAGTGAAGAACTGAGGTTGTAACAAATGTTAATCTCCCGAAATTAATTTTTTATTAGCCAAAAACATGAGAAACTGTCTTAAATCACCATACATTTGTATAATAACACTAGATCTAGTATCAGCAGGTGAATCAGGGCAATTAAATGGTAATATCAATGCTAAAAAATAATCCGTTTAAAAAAAACGCTGCAACGGCCTTGTCACATGGGTTTATTAGTCTATTATTTTATTGGTCTACAGAAATGCTGGCTGTTTAGTTATTGTTTCTTTCATGTAAAATAATTGAAATAGCTATTTCTGGTGGTTTCCACAAATTTTGACCCCCAAAACTTGAATTAGGTACTACGCTCCTTTTTTTTTCAAATTACCTTTGATTATTGATTGTACCATTTAATCGTCTTGATCCACGCGTTCACACTTTTTCTAGTGTTATTATACAAATTGATGGTGATTTCAGACGATTTCACAGGTTTTCGACTCATAAAAAATCAACTTTGAGAGCTGAGCATCTGGTAAAACCTCAATTTTCCACTCCTTGGCAAAATCGACTTCATATTCGGTCTTCTCGTCCCCATAAACATGGAAAAAGATACCTCAAAAGCTCATTTTACTACTAAGTTACTAAAACACAAAAAGTACCTATTTTTATACACATTTTCACTCATAACTCCCCTGAATATATTCCGATCGGGCTGAAAAGTTTCGGGACACAACTAGGGCCCAAATGGAGGATGTGTGCGAAAGAACGATTTTTTTAGACCGAAATGAAGCCTGTACATGCGATACGGCGTACGGCGGACGGACATTGCATTTTTGGAATCTACGCACCTTGAAACGGAAAAGAAAATATTTTGAGGGGGTGTTATAAAAATTGTTTGCTGAGCGAATACATAGGTGTATTATTCACAGAATAATAATCCAAAATGCTGCAAAGTCCTTGTCACATGGACATGGATACCTACAGAAATTTTGGCTGTTCATTTATTGTTTCATTCATGCGTGATAATCGAAATAGCTATTTCTGATGGTTTCCATTAATTTTGGCCCCTAAAACACAAATTAGGTACCCAGGTACGCTCCTTTTAATTTTTTTTTTTTTTTTAATAAGTAGATAACTATCTTTGATCATTGGTAGCGCCATTTAATCGTCTTGATCCACGCGTTGACACTTCTTCCAGTATTATTATACAAACTGATGGTGATTTCAGACGATTTCCCAGGTTTTTCACTCATAAAAAATCAATTTTGGGAGCTGAACATTTGGTGGAACTCAATTTTCCACTCTTTGGTCAAAATCGACTTCATATTCGGTCTTCTCGTCCCCAAAAACATGGAAAACGATATCTCAGAAGCTCATGTTACTAACATGTTGCTAAAACGCAAAAAGTACCTATTTTTACACACATTTTCACTCATAACACCGGCGTACGGCGGACGGACATTGCATTTTTGGGATCGACGCACCATGAAACGGAAAAGAAAAAATTTTGAGGGGGTGTTATAAAAATTTTTTGCTGAGCGAATACATAGGTGTATTATTCACAGAATAATAATCCAAAATGCAATGTCCGTCCGCCGTACATTTTGGTATAAATTCGTCATTCTTACACACACAGTCTGGGTCCCCATTTGGGAACACATTTGGGCCCTAGTTGTGCTCCGAAACAAGGCAGCCCGATCGGCATACACCCAGGGGTTCTATGGGCGAAAAATGGGTGTAAAAATAGGGGTTCTCGAGGGATTTTTGAGGTTTTAGTGAACATGAGCTTGTGAGGTATCGTTTTCCATGTTTTTTAGGGCGAGAAGACCGAATATTAGTTTGATTTTGACCGAAGAGTGAAGAATTGAGGTTGTAACGAAGGTTAAGCTCCCGAAATACGTTTTTTGTTAGTAAAAAAATGGGATATTTTCTGAAATCACCATACATATGTAGAACACTAGAAGTAGTGTCAACAGGTGGATCAAGACAATTAAATGGCACTATCAATGATAGAAAATAATCTGTTTAAATAAAAGCCGAGCCTAAGTCGTGTTTTTGGGGGCCAAATTTGGTGGAAACCATCAAAAATAACCATTTCAATTGTTGCACATGAAAGAAACAGAACGGCCAGCATTTATGTAGATATGTCCAGTGGAATAATAAACCCATGTGACATGCGACACTTTGCAGTGTTTTTTAACTTTATTTAAATGATAAGAGCTATGATATGGCCTACGTATCCTTCAGCTCGACAATTCGATCGCTGCGGCATTTTAACTACACCATTGCAGCCATAAACTGTGATTTGTTATGGTAAAAGGAAAGGGGATCCCTGGAATCTGGCCAAGTCCCATAGTCGGAAAAGGTTATCTTTCGTTTGAATCGAGGCGGAAATAATTTCTTATTAAATTCCCGCACTTTCGTTGATAATCTCCCCAACCTGTTCTCCCCTCTTCGCCACTGTCCCTTCTGCTCCACCCTTATGACAATTCCTTCCCCCACACCACCACCGTTACGTTTCAACCTTCACTGCCACTTTCCCACGAAAATGCTTCAGCAATTTACCTTGTTTATTACCTGGAGAAAAGCTTTGTGCCTACTAATAGTCGTTCAACTTTCAACCAACTGTGATTTTGGTCACAGAATCATTTGAAAAAACGTCTGCCAAGTTGGTTGGGCAGTATAGCTTCCTCACTTATTGTTAAATGGACGTGTGTGATCAGTTGGTAAAAATATTGATGCGTCAAAATGATTGAATAGCAATAAATAAAGTAGTAATAAACTCATTGCATTGTGGCCCTTACCCCTCGTAACTCACCTCCCCCTTTTGAAAATTTCAGCTCTCTACGACTATTTTTCGCGTAGTTAGAAGCGCTACAAGGAACTGGTCAACACCATGTTAGCGCATGCGCAGACGAAAGTTACAGTACGATTCCAATGAAATGCATATGGAACTATCGAAGTACTTTTCATGATCGACCCTCCAAATCTGAACTCATTTCAGCGATATTTAAGGTAAAAAACCACAGTCATGCAGCATGGCTATAAGAGCGAATTTTCGAAGAAATAACCACGTTCCTTAATCTTCAAAGTGCTCCAGTTTGAGAACGGAATGAGATATCGCAATTCTGATTTCACCATCGTGTTCAGCGTACAAAAACCTTTAAAATGAGGGGTCACTTGTTAGAAAATAACATTTTGGGGATTTTTGGGTAATTTTTGCGCACTTTAAATGCTCTAATTTGAGAACGGATCAAGATATCTAAAATCCGATTCCACCATCGTGTTCAGCGTGCAAAAACCTTTAAAATGAGGGGTCACTTGTTGGAAAATAACATTTTGGGGATTTTTGGGTAATTTTTGCGCACTTTAAATGCGCCAAAACCCTCCTTAGAGTAGGCCAATTTCGCCCATCTTCGAACTTAGCCTTTCGATTGCCAAGATAGATTTTTTGTGCAAATTTGAGCTGTTTATCTCAATTCTATCGAGAGTTATCGTCTGGAGTGACATATATATATATATATATACATATAAAAAAGTGTTAAATTTCAGGAATCGTTTTAGAATGGTCTGAAACGGATTTCTATGAAGAAAATTTCCAAAAATTTATATTATTTAAATTTCGAAGCCATTGCAATAGCTTCATTTTCTTTGAAAATTCGCTAACATTTTCTTTGAAAATTCGCTAAAACCAGAAGAAACGAGGCACAAATTAAAGATTTATGTTTAAGAACCAAAAATTGCAACCATGTATCATGTTTCCACGCGACTCTCCACTATGCATTGTACGCGAAAAGAATTGACGCTCAAAATTGACTCGCAAAATCAACCCGCAAACGATGCTAGTATCCCAGGGCTCGTTTCCATGCGACTCTCCACTATGCATTGTGCGCGAAAAGAAGTGACGCTCAAAATTGACTCGCAAAATCGACGCGCGAAATCGACGCTCGAAATTCCACGCGACTCTCCACTATGCATTGTGCGCGAAAAGAAGTGACGCTCAAAATTGACTCGCAAAATCGACGCGCGAAATCGACGCTCGAAATTCCATGCGACTCTCCACTATGCATTGTGCGCGAAAAGAAGTGACGCTCAAAATTGACTCGCAAAATCGACGCGCGAAATCGACGCTCGAAATTCCACGCGACTCTCCACTATGCATTGTGCGCGAAAGGAATTGACACTCAAAATTGACTCGCAAAATCGACACGCGAAATCGACGCTCGAAATTCCACGCGACTCTCCACTATGCATTGTACGCGAAACAAATTGACGCTCAAAATTGACGCGCGAAATCGACGCTCGAAATTCCACGCGACTCTCCACTACCTATGCATTGTGCGCGAAAAAAATTGACGCTCAAAATTGACGCGCGAAATCGACGCTCGAAATTCCACGCGATTCTCCACTATGCATTGTGCGCGAAATAAGTTGACGCTCAAAATTGACGCGCACACGATGCTAGTATCCCAGGGCTCGTTTCCACGGGACCCCCCACTATGCATTGTGCGCGAAAAAAATTGACGCTAAAAATTGACGCGCGAAATCGACGCTCGAAATTCCACGCGATTCTCCACTATGCATTGTGCGCGAAAAAAGTTGACGCTCAAAATTGACGCGCAAACGATGCTAGTATCCCAGGGCTCGTTTCCACGGGACTCTCCACTATGCATTGTGCGCGAAAAACATTATGCGCGAAAACAAAAACGACGCGCAAAAAATGCTAGTATCCCAGGGCTAAAACATGATACATGTTAATTATTACCTAAAATGTGTGATAGATAGAAACATTTCAACATGTCATGTTCGCGCATGAGCAGACGAAAGTTACTGTACGATTCCAATGAAATTCATTTGGAACTATTAAAGTCCTATTCCTGATCGACCCTGCATGTTTGAACTAATTTCAACGATATTTAAGGTATAACTTAAATCAACAACTTACTGGCCGATACTCTGCTACTGAGTGGGACATTGTCTGGCGCACTTGGAGGAGGAGCATCGAGAAGAAAGCTGCCATGGAACAGAAGCTTTGGAAGTTGAGACAGCAACAGTTATCACCATTGGAAGAGGAGGTAAGTAGCAGCGCACCTACGTTTTACTGGGAATTGGAAAACGACGGATTTTGTTTTAACATCTGCTATCCAAGGGTCTGAAACATAACCCTATCACTGCGATACGCCGAGAGGACCTGCAAGATTTAGCCCTGAGCACTGAAGCGGTTTTGCCAGATGACAACGACGGTAAAGCCATCAAGACCTTGTGTGCAGAAATACTTCGGAGTCAAGTTCGTGAAGAAGGGACTGGAGACCCCAGAGATTAAGAAAAATAATTGTATTAAGTTAAAAAGTGATCCAACTTCTAATTATCAACTTCATCTTAGGAAAATTGTTAAAAGTACCGAGGAGCTTCTTCATTGTACATACAAACCAAGCTTATTAGAAATGAATCCTAAACCTCCACTACTAAGTTGTCTCTCCAAAATCCATAAAAATAATGCTCCAATGCGTCCAGTCGTTTCATATATAGGTGCTCCGGCTTATAAATTGGCTAAACATTTAAATTCCGTTTTTAGAAGTCAAGTAAATTTCCAAACTCAATTTACAGTTAAAAATTCGACTGATTCAATAGAAAAAATTAGGAATATCCCTGTACCTCAAAATTCAAAATTGGTATCTTTTGATGTGGTCAGTCTTTTTACTAATATCCCTGTCGAAGAATGTAGAGATGTTGTGATTCAACTGATTCTCAATTCATCTATTAGTGTAAAATCAAAGAATGAGCTATCTCAACTGATGTCACTTTGTATTGATCAATATTATTTCAAATTTATTGGGGATTGTTATACTCAACCTGGGGTTTGTATGGGGTCGCCATTATATCCGTTGCTTGCATATATTTACATGGATTATTTAGAAAGCACAATTAAAACTAAATTCGATGGGCATGTAATTTATTGGTACAGGTACGTGGATGACGTTATTGTCCTCTTCAAGGGCACGGATAGACAATTATCTCAATTTTTTAATTATCTAAACTCCGCCAGTAGTAAAATCAAATTCAATAAAGTACTTGGGAGTTCTGAATTAAATTTTCTTGATATAACTATCAAATTGGAGGGGGTGCACATAAATTCTCTGTATTTAGAAAACCCACATATACTGATGTTGTTATTCATAATAGTTCAAATCATCCGCCATCTCACAAATTTGCTTCTTTTTACAGTATGATTCATAGAGCATTGTCTGTCCCTATGAACGATGGTGTCTTTCAAAAAGAGAAAGGTATTATGCAATAGCGGAGTCTAATGGTTATAAAAAACAGTCAATTGACAGAATATGGCGTAAAGTTAGTAATAGGAAATTTCAAGGGGCTGTTTCATATTTAGTATGAGGTAATGAGGAAATCAATAGAAAATGGGTTAGTTTGCCATATTATGGAGGGATATCACAGAAATTAGGAAATATAATTGAAAAGAGGGGGTTTAGGGTGGGGTTTTATTCTCAAAATTCTTTGAAGAAAATTCTGGATAATGTAAAAGATAAAATTCCGTTAGAGGATAGGAGTGGGGTTTATCTTTTGAAATGTGATTGTGGAGTTAAATATTGTGGTCAAACGGGACGTAAATTCAGGGAAAGATTAAGGGAACACCAACGATGTTTTAGGGATGGTTTTGGTAATTCGGCTTTTGCTAATCATTTAAGGGAGGAGGGTCATGGATTTAACTTCAGTATTGATAGGAACAATTCATCAGTTGAGATAGTTCATTTTTGTAATAAATGTTCGAAACTGGATGCATTGGAACAATTGGAAATACTGAAAATTCACAAGTTAGGCTCTTCTGTAAATGAAATAAATTTCCAAAATCATTCACCTTCGATAGATTTATTTCTGTAAGCTTGGTTAGTATCACCTCATGGCGTTTGTTTCCTTTTCCTTTTGTCCTACCTCCTTTCCAATCAGAATGTACTACCCTTCACTAGTGTTGTATTCCAGCCAATCAGGCTCCACCTCCCTTTCACTTCCATGGTCTCAACAGCCAATGAGATTGCACTACCATTCACTAGAGTTGTATAAATAGGAGCTCAAGTTTCATTCTATCGTGTACTGATGATGGTGTAACAACCGAAACCGGTCTACAGTTTGTTAGTTTACGTGGAAATAGATTTTTTTTTTCTATTTTTCTATTTCTCTTTTTATCCTGTAGTTTTTTTAATATTTAAGGAAGTTACTGGCGTTTCAAGTATTTCACGTTTGCGCATGCGCAGACGAAAGTTAAGGTACAACAAAAGTATTGTTCCTGATCGACCCTCCAACCTTGAACTCATTTCAACGATATTTAGGGCAGTTATGGGCGTTGCAATTATTTCACGTTTGCGCATGCGCAGACGAAAGTTACTGTACTTCTTCAATGATGTTGGTATGAAACCATCTGTGATCCAATCCGCACCTACCCTCCAAATTTCAGTCCATTTCAGCCATTATTTCAGGTAAGTAGCTGTGGGCATTAAAATGAATGACCACAGACAGACAGACACGTAACCAAAAATATTCCTTGATGTCTGGAACGCAAAATGGTAGCGGAAATTTTCATTTTGGAGGGCTTAAATTTTTTTTCTCAATCACGAATCCAAGGCTTCCCTACCTTCAGTAGTGAGGAAGCAGAATGGGGAAAAAATACGGTATTTTGGTGTTTCAGGGTTTTATGGGTGAAAAATGGGGGTAAAAATAGGGGTTTCTGGTGTTTTAGCATCATGAGCTTGTGAGGTATGGTTTTCCATGTTTTTTTTTTTGGGCGAGAAGACCGACTAGAAGTTGATTTTGACCAGAGTGAAAAATTGAGGTTGTAACGAAGGTTAAGCTCCCGAAATTCGTTTTTTATGAGTCAAAAACCTGGGAAATTGTCTGAAATCATCATCAATTTGCATAATAACACTAGAAATAGGTAGCATCAAGTAGGTGAATGATCGACAATAATTTGTAAAAAATTGGAGACTTATTATTGTTTTTGGGGGCCAAAATTGGAGGAAACTATAAAAAATAGGTATTTCCATTATTGCTATGTGGGAAAGGTTGTCCCCTTAGGCCTTCTCTGCTAGACAGAAGTCTCGAGCTCCAGCTGTCCTCTCCTGGGTCGGGCTTGCCAACCCACCTCCGCCTGCATGAAGATATTGCTTCCGAGTCTGCGAAGCAGCAGAAGCCTTGCGTTCACTTTCGTGAGCCAAAAAATTTTTGTATTCAGAAATCAAAATTTCCACTTGCATTTTGCGTTTCAAAGCCTACTGAACAAATTTGATTCCGTGTCTGTCGGTCTGTGGGTCTGTGGGTCTGTGAGTCTGTGAGTCTGTGAATCTGTGAGTCTGTCTGTCCGCATTTCCTTGTTACAGCCATAACTTCCACGATTTTGAATTGATTCAGCTCAAATTTCGAGGGATGGTGCGGATAAGGCCCCTTGAGGTCCCATACAAATTTCAACATGATCTATCCAGCGGTACGCCCTGCGCATGCGCTAACGTTAAATTCAACAAACACGCATAACTTTCACAATTTTGATTCAATTTCGCTCAAATTTTCAAGGGTTGTTTGGACAAGGTCTAGTGAGTTCCAGTATGAATTTCAGCATGATCGGACCCTCGGTGCGCTCTGCGCATGCGCTGGCGTGAAATAGATTCAATTTCCTTGTTGCAGCCGTAGTAACCAAAGATTTCACCCAATTTCAATGTAATTCTCAGGGATTAAGCGGGTAGGGCCCATTGAGGTCCCATATAAATTTCAACATGATAGAGCCAGCGGTTCGCCCTGCGCATGCGCTAACGTGAAATTCTTCAAACACGCATAACTTTCGCAATTTTGTATAATGGACGTAATGTATTATGGACGTAATGTTAGGTATGTAATATGTATATTTCATGTAATGTTATGTAATGTTATGTTATGTAATGTAATGTTATGTAATATGTATATTTCATGTTATGTAATGTTATGTAATGTTATGTAATGTTATGTAATGTTATGTAATGTTATGTAATGTTATGTAATGTTATGTAATGTTATGTAATGTTATGTAATGTTATGTAATGTTATGTAATGTTATGTAATGTTATGTAATGTAATGTTATGTAATGTAATGTAATGTTATGTTATTTTGCTTCCGAGTCTGTTCTATTTTATAATGGGTCACTCTGATTGTGACGAGGAAGCTCCTGTGCCATCACCTTGGCAGTGTATTTTTCCTTGATCTCTCGTCTGTTGTGGCTTGTGGCCATAGGGGTCCGTTGGGACCCGCGCCTGCCCAGTACGAAATTTCGATTAGTTGGGTTGGCGACTATGAGCCGCCATTTTTACTTTTCACTTCAGTGTTCAGTCTAGGGATGGGCTATCGAATGAAAATATCGATATTGATATCAACTGTTATATCAAATGAAAAAAAAAGATACCGACATGATACCATATGAAAACTATCGATACCCGATATTATCGAAAGAAATATCGAACGAAATTGAAATTAAATCATTTAAAAAAGTAAGCACATTTTTATATTAAAATTAGGTTGACATTTTGTAAGCCAAAGTCAGTAAATGGAGAAACCAAGCAGAGGCAGACTTACCGGAGAGACATTGAACAAACTTCTTTTCCTTCACTGGGGGAAGAATTCTTTTTTTAACTCTTATATACAATTTTTTCTTTCTTTTTAAAGTTATTTGTGGACTTTGTTCAAATTGTATTCAATTTGTTTTGAACCTATATATATAATATTAAAAAAAACAATTTTAGAGTTTTGTTCAAATTGTGTTTTCAATGTGTTTTGTACCTAGATGATAAAGTAGTTTTGAAGTTTTGTTCAAATAATATTCAGTTTGTTTTGTACCTACCTACATGTTGTGAAAACGAAATATTTCCACATTTGGGTTCATTCCTTGTCTTCAAAATTTTAAAACCAAATTTGAGGACTCTTCTCGTTATAAAAAAAAACAACTATAATATCGGAGGTGGATCAAATTGGTGGATCGTGGGGTTTATTGGACCCTATAATCCACCTACTTGCGGGTAAATCCTTGAGCTGCTGTCCCTAGCAATCATAGGGACCACCCATACCACGCAAGCACTGACTAATGACTAATGTAGGCCGGGTTTTACCGCGAGGGTAATACACACGACCTAGTCCGCCTCGTAACAAGTGTCACGTTGTTATCGAGGGCACCCAAGGACTTAACCCTCGGTTCCTACGGTGAGAATCTGGGACATACTTCCTACCGTGGGGTACTCCCAGCCCCCCATCCAGTTTTTCAGGGTTTTTCAAGTTTCCTTAGGCTTGGAACAACATAAACACAACAATTTGAATGAACAGTCTTTATTTCACTTTAAAATCCTTTGGTTAACAACTTGTATACTCTGAAAAACAGACTCATAGCCTCTTTAAACTCTGATGATATATCTATCTACAAGAAAATATTCAGTCTTTCTGACTTAGCAATTAGCCTACTAGAGCAGATTAGAGAGATACAAGAATCGGTTTCTGGCAATCATAAATTAAAAAGAAAACAAAAACTAATATTATAGAAGTAAAAAATTCAGTTATGAAAAAGTCATTCTAGAAAAAAAATGTGTCAGTTATGCCACAGGGCTTGCGAATTTTTACAGTTACTAGCATGTCCGCTAGCTACAACGTTGCAGTTAGTTCCACTGTGCAAACCTACAACAGGATTTCAACTTGTTTTCATCTTCGAAGAACCATATACCGTCATGAACACAAACCACTGGCGGCTAGAAGCCCCCCACGGCAACGCTTTTTTTTGTTTTTTTTTCGGTGAGTGCAATTGGGTGTATGTGTGTGAGGGTGTATGACAAGGTCTGACATGTATGAGAGGGAGGTTTTTGGGGGTTGTGGGGGGTTAAAACGAAAAAACAAACCATGAGTAGAAAAGAAAGTCGAGAAAATCTGTTACACGGACACTACTGTGGGGGACTGGCGGTCCCCCAGAATAGACTGGCCGCCACTGAACAAACCCATTACTCACCTTCTATGGAGGTCCAAAGTCACTGGCAGCTCAAGGAACACTGAAGTAACAGGTACTGAAGGTCTGGGCGCCAATGAACACCAGTAACATCAGCGTACAATCAACAAAACGGCGTTGGGGGAGTGGGAGTCCCCCACAGTAGGAACGGAAGGACCGTGGTATGGGGACCACCCATACCACGCAAGCACTGACTAATGACTAATGTAGGCGAGGGTAATACACACGACCTAGTCCGCCTCGTAACAAGTGTCACGTTGTTATCGAGGGCACCCAAGGACTTAAGTCCGCAAATAGCTTTGAAGAGAAAAAGGAGGGAAATTACGAAACTAATAGGGAGATGATTTTAGGCAGTATTTATTGAAATTATATGGGGTTCCTTGTTGAGTTATTTGTTGAAGTTATATGGGGATTCTATAAAATGCAAAATATGGGCTTAGGAGCTACTTATCTCTAGACTAAGCAGTCCTACCTATACCTCCAGAAGCAATCCTAACGGCACTGTCGCGGGACGCGTATTCGCGACGACGTAGGATGGCAAACGGCGATATGCCCTGATGATTGATTTGATGTTCAATTGCTGATAGAATTGCGAACTAACCTGGTGGCCAAGTTCAGGCTCCTGGGTGTGGATTTGGCACTGAAGATGGCTAGGCTGCAGTACCTCCCTGCTACGGACTCCTTCTCCGTTTGGACGTCTCAGCTTGGCAGGGTGTCCTGAAGACGTACGGTCAGTCAGTGCGCCTCTGCAGATTCGGGCCACGAAACTGGATAAGATGTAGCTTGAGCAGGAGCACTGGAGAGACAATCGTTCTTGATTTCGGTAGCTTTTCGCGAAATCTTCGATAGGCGGAGACTTGGTTTCGTAGGACGAAATTTCGGGCCCCACTTGTTCTAATCCATCCAATCGCATTAGTTACGTAACTTACGTGACTCCGATAGGCGTTTTCTTATGCCCAATCAGAAGCGATTAACGATCTGAAGATTTTCGCTTGGGTGTCGAAGTTTCGGTCCGCGCGTGGCTTCAAGGTTTTTCGTGGTCTGTATCTTTTTTGGCGTTTCGAACAAAGGGAAGTTCTGGATCGTTTTTCGGTGGGAAACCGATCCTCAGCGGAAAACTTGTCGTTTAGGTTTTCTCACGTAAGATTTTATTACTGCCGCCTTATTCTTGGAAGTGCGTCTAGTCTCATGATTCTCCCGGGAAGGTGAAATTTGATATGTCTGGCGCGGGTCTGAATATTCGCGTCCTGACACAAAAATATCGGATATCGGAAGGAAAATATCGACATTTCGATAATATCGATATCACAATCCCATCCCTAATTCACTAGTTCAGTCCTCCACCGCCTGTTCACTGGGCGGGTTACTGTGAGTTATTTTTGCTCTTTGACTTGTTTTTTCTCCAGGCAATTCCAATACAATTCTGCCTTATTCGCTCTACACATCGGTTTGTATAGTCAGTTGAAACTGTTCGCGATGAGAACACAGCCGTTCGATAGCTCCTGAAGACGAGGTAAGTCTCTGTTTCCCTTGAGACACATTATTTTTACGTACCTAGCCACGACATTTTGCTTCCGAGTCTGCAAAGCAGTGGAAGCCTTGTGTTCACTTTCGTGAGCCAAAAAATTTTTGTATTCAGAAATAAAAATTTCCACTTGCATTTTGCGTTTCAAAGCCTACTGAACAAATTTGGTTCCGTGTCTGTCGGTCTGTGGGTCTGTGAGTGTGTGAGTCTGTGAATCTGTGAGTCTGTGAGTCTGTCTGTCCGCATTTCCTTGTTACAGCCATAACTTCCACGATATTGAATTGATTCAGCTCAAATTTTGAGGGATGGTGCAGATAAGGCCCCTTGAGGTCCCATACAAATTTCAACATGATTGATCCAGCGGTACGCCCTGCGCATGCGCTAACGTTAAATTCAACAAACACGCATAACTTTCACAATTTTGATTCAATTTCGCTCAAATTTTCAAGGGTTGTTTGGACAAGGCCTAGTGAGTTTCAGTATGAATTTCAGCATGATCGGACCCTCGGTGCGCTCTGCGCATGCGCCGGCGTGAAATAGATTCAATTTCCTTGTTACAGCCGTAGTGACCAAAGATTTCACCCAATTTCAATGTAATTCTAAGGGATTAAGCGGGTAGGGCCCATTGAGGTCCCATATAAATTTCAACATGATAGAGCCAGCGGTTCACCCTGCGCATGCGCTAACGTGAAATTCTTCAAACACGCATAACTTTCGCAATCTCTATCTCTATCTCTATCTCTATATATTATAAAAACGAATCTCTGTGAGTGAGTCTGTCTGTCTGTCTGTCTGTCTGTCTGTCTGTCTGTCTGTCCGTCTTCCCACGGCCTAACGGCTCGACGGATATCGACCAAATTTGGCAAGAATATCCAGTAGGCTCCCAAGTTGTGCAACGTCGCATTTTTAATTCCCTGACCATAGCGGAACTATGGTCGACCATGGTCAACTCCTGAATGGCTTGACGGATATCGACCAAATTTGGCACGAATATCCAGTAGGCTCCCAAGTTGTGCAACGTCGCATTTTTAATTCCCTGACCATAGCGGAACTATGGTCGACCATGGTCAACTCCTGAATGGCTTGACGGATATCGACCAGATTTGGCACGAATATCCAGTAGGCTCCCAAGTTGTGCAACGTCGCATTTTTAATTCCCTGACCATAGCGGAACTATGGTAGACCATGGTCAACTTCGTTAATTGAAATGGTAACCCCTATTTTTTATCGCGTATTCGTAATCTACGTGAAATTCTATCTACCATCGACCCTTCGGAGTACCCCCGCGGTCGACCATAACGCATCCATGGGCCCCTCCATGGTCGAATCCCGAATTGCTCAACGGATATCGACCAAATTCGGCACGAATATCCAGTAGGCTCCCAAGTTGTGCAACGTCGCATTTTTAATTCCCTGTCCATAGCGGAACTATGGTCGACCATGGTCAACTCCTGAATGGCTTGACGGATATCGACCAGATTTGGCACGAATATCCAGTAGGCTCCCAAGTTGTGCAACGTCGCATTTTTAATTCCCTGACCATAGCGGAACTATGGTAGACCATGGTCAACTTCGTTAATTGAAATGGTAACCCCTATTTTTTATCGCGTATTCGTAATCTACGTGAAATTCTATCTACCATCGACCCTTCGGAGTACCCCCCCGGTCGACCATAGCGCATCCATGGGCCCCTCCATGGTCGAATCCCGAATTGCTCAACGGATATCGACCAAATTCGGCACGAATATCCAGTAGGCTCCCAAGTTGTGCAACGTCGCATTTTTAATTCCCTGTCCATAGCGGAACTATGGTCGACCATGGTCAACTTCGTTAATTGAAATGGTAACCCCTATTTTTTACCGCGTATTCGTAATCTACGTGAAATTCTATCTACGATCGACCCTTCGGACTACCCCCGCGGTCGACCATAGCGCATCCATGGGCCCCTCCATAGTCGAATCCCGAAATGCTCAACGGATATCGACCAAATTTGGCACCAATATCCGGTAGCCTCCCAAGTTGAACGTAGGCGCATTTTTAATTCCCCGACCATAGCGGAAATATGGTCGACCATGGTCAACTCCTGAATGGCTCGACGGATATCGACCAAATTTGGCACGAATATCCAGTAGGCTCCCAAGTTGTGCAACGTCGCATTTTTAACTCCCTCACCATAGCGGAACAATGGTCGACCATGGTCAACTTCGTTAATTGAAATGGTAACCCCTATTTTTTATCGCGTATTCGTAATCTTCGTGAAATTCTATCTACGATCGACCCTTCGGACTACCCCCGCGGTCGACCATAGCACATCCATGGGCCCCTACATTGTCGAATCCCGAATTGCTCAACGGATATCGACCAAATTTGGCACCAATATCCGGTAGCCTCCCAAGTTGAACGTAGGCGCATTTTTAATTCCCTGACCATAGCGGAAATATAGTCGACCATGGTCAACTCCTGAATGGCTCGACGGATATCGACCAAATTTGGCACGAATATCCAGTAGGCTCCCAAGTTGTGCAACGTCGGAATTAAGTACGATACTGCGTACAGCGAATCTCGGATAGCGAGCGAAGCGAGCGGTCATGCTAGTATATTTTAAAAACGAATCTCTGTGAGTCTGTCTGTCTGTCTGTGTGTCTGTCTGTCCGTCTTCCCACGGCCTAACGGCTGGACGGATATCGACCAAATTTGGCACGAATATCCAGTAGGCTCCCAAGTTGTGCAACGTCGCATTTTTGATTCCCTGACCATAGCGGAACTATGGTCGACCATGGTCAACTCCTGAATGGCTTGACGGATATCGACCAAATTTGGCACGAATATCCAGTAGGCTCCCAAGTTGTGCAACGTCGCATTTTCAATTCCCTGACCATAGCGGAACTATGGTTGACCATGGTCAACTCCTGAATGGCTTGACGGATATCGACCAAATTTGGCACGAATATCCAGTAGGCTCCCAAGTTGTGCAACGTCGCATTTTTAATTCCCTGACCATAGTGGAACTATGGTCGACCATGGTCAACTCCTGAATGGCTTGACGGATATCGACCAAATTTGGCACGAATATCCAGTAGGCTCCCGAGTTGTGCAACGTCGCATTTTTAATTCCCTGACCATAGCGGAACTATGGTCGACCATGGTCAACTTCGTTAATTGAAATGGTAACCCCCATTTTTTATCGCGTATTCGTAATCTACGTGAAATTCTATCTACGATCGACCCTTCGGACTACCCCCGCGGTCGACCATAGCGCATCCATAGGCCCCTCCATGGTCGAATCCCGAATTGCTCAACGGATATCGACCAAATTTGGCACCAATATCCGGTAGCCTCCCAAGTTGAACGTAGGCGCATTTTTAATTCCCTGACCATAGCGGAAATATGGTCGACCATGGTCAACTCCTGAATGGCTCGACGGATATCGACGAAATTTGGCACGAATATCCAGTATGCTCCCAAGTTGTGCAACGTCGGAATTTTTCGGTCCCCTTCACCATAGCGGAAATATGGTCGACCATGGTCAACTCCTGAATGGCTTGACGGATATCGACCAAATTTGGCACGAATATCCAGTAGGCTCCCAAGTTGTGCAACGTCGCATTTTTAATTCCCTCACCATAGCGGAACTATGGTCGACCATGGTCAACTTCGTTAATTGAAATGGTAACCCCTATTTTTGGTTTATTATTTTCAATAATGAACCATTAGAATCGAGCATGAAAAAAAAAATTGTTACCCCCCCTCAAAATTTGATGGTTTACGTTTCAAGGTATGTAGAATCCAAAACTGCAATAAAAATATTTCTGTCGGTCCGCCGTACGCCGTACGGGCCACTTTTCTTAGTTACCATGAAAAAAAATTGATGAAATTCGGGTTATAGGTTCCGTTCGGCGTCTAGTTGGTCCTCGAAGCTCGACGTTACTGTGAGTCATCTCTAAGGGGTTCAAAATAGGGGTTGAAATTTTCAAAACGCCTATACCATTTTTTTACGTAAATATTTTTACGGTTTTAAATAGTTCTTGAACTTGCGAGTTTTTTAAGACCATCCGGAGCATCGCACGTCCAGCCGTTCGTTCACAGTAAGGCCCCAAAGTTTGCACCGACAGGCATTTTCGACTCCAGTGTGAATGAAATTGTATACAATTCAAACCAAATCTCGTAACCAGAGACGCGCCCACAATAGGAAATTTGGCGGAGATAAAATCATTGGTAGGGATCACCTGATTATATTGGCGGAGTATTAAGTCGAGTTGGTTGTTCTGTGATATTATTTCGCTTGAAAAATGATGGCTCTTTTGGAGTTTGTTGGTAGGTAGTGAAACTTGAACAAACGTTGAAGTATTATTGATGGGTAAATTATTACTATGGTAAATCATTACTCAACGGTAAATTATTACACAACGGTTCATTATACCATCTACGTAGAAGGGGCTGGAGTTTGTTGGTAGGTACTTTTGCAACTTTTTTCACTCCTCATCAACAATTTCTTTTCAGAACTTCATTATGTGTGTTTCTTTTTGTTAGGTACTGTTTGTCATCGGCAGAATTATTTTAGCAACATTTAACTCGTGATTTAGGTAGGTACCTAGTAACGAGTACGGGGTTAGGTACTAACCTACGGAGGGTCTGCGATCTACATAATATGTATATAATAGAATAGTACATATCATATTATATAGAAGGGTTATCTATACATAGAGCTGTGATCTGTAACAGGAGGGTATTCTATACAAAATAATAAACCGTTGTGCAGGGATTTGCAGCGTTTTTCTCGCATATTCGTAGTCTACGTGAAATTCTATCTACGATCGACCCTTCGGACTACCCCAGCGGTCGACCATAGCGCATCCATGGGCCCCTCCATGGTCGAATCCCGAATTGCTCAACGGATATCGACCAAATTTGGCACCAATATCCGGTAGCCTCCCAAGTTGAACGTAGGTGCATTTTTAATTCCCTGACCATAGCGGAAATATGGTCGACCATGGTCAACTCCTGAATGGCTCGACGGATATCGACCAAATTTGGCACGAATATCTAGTAGGCTCCCAAGTTGTGCAACGTCGGAATTAAGTACGATACTGCGTACAGCGAATCTCGGATAGCGAGCGAAGCGAGCGGTCATGCTAGTATATTATAAAAACGAATCTCTGTGAGTGAGTCTGTCTGTCTGTCTGTCTGTCTGTCCGTCTTCCCACGGCCTAACGGCTCGACGGATATCGACAAAATTTGGCACGAATATCCAGTAGGCTCCCAAGTTGTGCAACGTCGCATTTTTAATTCCCTGACCATAGCGGAACTATGGTCGACCATGGTCAACTCCTGAATGGCTGGACGGATATCGACCAAATTTGGCACGAATATCCAGTAGGCTCCCAAGTTGTGCAACGTCGCATTTTTAATTCCCTCACCATACCGGAACTATGGTCGACCATGGTCAACTTCGTTAATTGAAATGGTAACCCCTATTTTTTATCGCGTATTCGTAATCTACGTGAAATTCTATCTACGATCGACCCTTCGGACTACCCCCGCGGTCGACCATAGCACATCCATGGGCCCCTCCATGGTCGAATCCCGTTGAATATCGACCAAATTTGGCACCAATATCCGGTAGCCTCCCAAGTTGAACGTAGGCGCATTTTTAATTCCCTGACCATAGCGGAAATATGGTCGACCATGGTCAACTCCTGAATGGCTCGACGGATGTCGACCAAATTTGGCACGAATATCCAGTAGGCTCCCAAGTTGTGCAACGTCGGAATTAAGTACGATACTGCGTACAGCGAATCTCGGATAGCGAGCGAAGCGAGCGGTCATGCTAGTCCCTACTATATTATAAAAACGGATCTCTGTGAGTCTGTCTGTGAGTGAGTCTGTGTGTCTGTCTTTCTATGCACGGCCAAACGGCTCGACGGATATCGACCAAATTTGGCACGAACATCCGGTAGGCTCCCAAGTTGTGCAACGTCGCATTTTTAATTCCCTGACCATAGCGGAACTATGGTCGACCATGGTCAACTCCTGAATGGCTTGACGGATATCGACCAAATTGGGCACGAATATCCAGTAGGCTCCCAAGTTGCAAAATATCTAGTTTTGAACAGCTATCGAATTTCTTCATGTAATAAATGATTTTTCGGAGTATTTTTTCACGCTGAATAACGTGGTGTTGTTAATTTTTCGATGCACGATCATCCCACCAAGTTAATGGACCAAAAATATCGTCAAAAAATTTAAATTTTGATTTTGGAAATAGAAATCCCCAATTATTTTTGGGGATTTCTATTTTCAAAATAAAATTTCTCGTAAAAACCGAGTTTTTTATTGAAGACCCGGATTTTATGATAAATTTCATGAAATGCTAACTCGTTACTCAATTTTTTGAGTGCTCGAAAACTGTCTCCCAGGTGACGTGCAAAAAAAAAAAAAAAAAATGAGTTGCCTTAGGAGGCGTCTAGCCGACAGTGGTTTGTGTTCATGACGGTACGTTTATTGTCGAATGAAATCTGGGGGACACCCCCAGACCCCCGCGTTATAACAGTTTAGATCAAGGATCAAAGCAAGGAAACATGGAACATGTTTTTCGAATAGGTACATGATAAGAGAGGATACGGCGATAATTATGTAGAAAAACGTCTGCCAATTCGAGTAGGCACTATAGCTTCCTCACTTGAATCACATGAACGTATATACTAGTTGGGTAGGTTCGTTCCAATTATGCGTGACCATCTGCGATCCAACCCGCGTGTGCCCTCAAAATTTCATCTCTCTACGACTATTTTTCGCGTAGGTAGGAGCGTTATAAGGAAAAGGTCAACATTTCATGCTCGCGCATGCGTAGATCAAAGCTATATTACCAGTCCAATGAAATTGATTTGGAACTACCAATGTATTATTCCTGAACGACCCTCCAAATGTGAAATCATTTCAACGGTAATTAAGGGAGTTATGGGCACTCCAAGTATTTCACGTTTGCGCATGCGCAGACTAAACGATTTACATGATTTTCAAACGGGACCATCTGCGATCCAACCCGCGTATACCCTCAGAATTTCAGCTCTCTACGACTATTTATCGCGTAGTTAGAAACGTTACAAGGAAATGGTCAACATTTCATGTTCGCGCATGCGTAGATCAAAGTTACATTACCATTCCAATGAAATTGATTTGGAACTACCAATGTATTATTTCTGACCGACACTCCAAGTTTGAATTGATTTCAACGATATTTAGGGTAGTTATGGGTGTTCCAATTATTTCACGTTTGCGCATGCGCAGACGAAAGTTACGGTACTTTATCAATGATTTTTGTATGGGACCATCTGTGACTCAACCCGCACCTACCCTCGAAATTACAGCCCACTTCGACCATTATTTCGGGTAGTTATGGGGTGTTGCAAGGAATTACCACAAACAGAAAGACACGGAACCAAATATGTTCCTTGATGTCTGAAACGGAAAATGGTATTTGGAAATTTTCATTTTGGAGGACATGAACTTTTTTTTACTCAATCACGAATGCAAGTCTTCCCTGCCATCGGTAGTGAGGAAGCAAAATAAACGTCGTGGGATTTCCAAGCCTCGGACCAGCGACCTAACGCAATGTGATGTAATGCACGTCCTCAGCTGCTTTTGGCGTTTTTCGGGTTGGTACAACCCCCTGGGCAGTTTTCGGCTGTGTGGAGGTGTGGTAGGAGTGGTGGTGGGGGGTGGGGGGGGGGGGTTGGGATGGCCGGAGTGGGGTTGAGGGTGAACTGTGGTGGCGATGGGGAGGGGAAGGAGTTCCGTCGGTCTGGACTGGACTGGACGATTTCGAGCCAGGTTTACTCCCATAAAAAAAGTTACATGTTAACATTGAAAACCATGTTCCTTGGATGTATTAGATTGTTACGTGCGATAAGTGATGTTGGGGTGTTTTGGTTTATTATTCTGCGAATAATACACCTATGTATTCGCTCGGCAAAAAATTTTATAACTCTCCCTCAAAATTTTTTCTTTTCCGTTTCAAGGTGCGTAGATTGCAAAAATGCAATGTCCGTCCGCCGTACGCCATCCGCCGTATCACGTGTACCGGCTTCATTTTAGGTCTAAAAAAGTCTTTCTTTCGCACACGTGTTCCATTTGGGCCCTAGTTGTGTCCCGAAACTTTTCAGCCCGATCGGAATATACCCAGGGGTGTTATGAGTGAAAATGTGTGTAAAAATAGGTGCCTACTTTTTGTGTTTTAGTAACATGTTAGTAACATGAGCTTTTGAGGTATCGTTTCCATGTTTTTGGGGACGAAAAGGCCTAATATGAAGTCGATTTTGACCAAAGAGTGGAAAATAGAGGTTCTACCAAATGTACAACTACCAAAATTGATGTTTTATGAGTCAAAAAGCTGGGAAATCGTCTGAAATCACCATCAATTTGTATATTAACACTAGAAAAAGTGTCAACACGTGGATCAAGACGATAAAGTGGTACCACCAATGATCAAAGATAATTTGGAAAAAAAAACAAAAAAAAAACAGCGTCATTTGTGTTTTTGGGGGGCAAAATTGGTGGAAACCTTCAAAAATAGCTAGCTCAATTATTTCACATGAAAGAATCAATAAATGAACTGCCAACATTTCTGTAGGTATGTCCAGTAGAATAATAAACCCATGTGAGAAGGACTGCAGCGTTTTGGTTTATTATTCAGTGAATAATACACCTATGTATTCGCTCCGCAAACAATTTGTATAACACCCCCTCAAAAATTTTTCTTTTCCGTTTCAAGGTGCGTAGATTCCAAAAATGCAATGTCCGTCCGCCGTACACCCACGTGTACCGGCCTCATTTTCGGTCTAAAAAATTCGTTCTTTCGCAAACATGCTCCATTTGGGCCCTAGTTGTGTCCCGAAACTTTTCAGCCCGATCGGAATATACCCAGGGGTGTTATGAGTGAAAATGTGTATAAAAATGGGTACTTTTTGTGTTTTAGTATCATGTTAGTAAAATGAGCTTTTGAGGTATCGTTTTCCAAGTTTTTGGGGACGAGAAGACCGAATATGAAGTCGATTTTGACCAAGGAGTTGAAAATTGAGGTTGTACCAGATGTTCAGCTCCCAAAATTGATTTTTTTTAGTCAAATACCTGCAAAATCGTCTGAAATCACCATCAATTTGTAGAATATCACTAGGAAAAGTGTCAATACGCGGATCAAGACGATTAAATGGCACTACCAGTGATCAAAGATAATTTAAAAAAAAACCTAATTGAAGTTGTGGGGGCCGAAATTGGTGGAAACCACCAGAAATAGTCTTTTCAATTATTTTACATGAACGTAACAATAAATGAACAGCCTGCATTTCTGTAGGTATGTCCAATAGAATTATAAAACACGTGACAAGGACTTTAGGGCGTTTTGGTTTATTATTCCCCACGTGTACCGGCCTCATTTTTGGTCTAAAAAATTCGTTCTTTCGCACACGTGCTCCATTTGGGCCCTAGTTGTGTCCAGAAACTTTTCAGCCCGATCGGAATATACCCAGGGGAGTTATGAGTGAAAATGTGTATAAAAATAGGTCTTTTTAGCGAATTTTCAAAGAAAATGAAGCTATTGCAATGGCTTCGAAATTTAAATAATATAAATTTTTGGAAATTTTCTTCATAGAAATCCGTTTCAGACCATTCTAAAACGATTCCTGAAATTTAACAATTTTTTATATGTATATATATATATATATATATATTTATTTATATATGTGTCACTCCAGACGATAACTCTCGATAGAATTGAGATAAACAGCTCAAATTTGCACAAAAAATCTATCTTGGCAATCGAAAGGCTAAGTTCGAAGATGGGCGAAATTGGCCTACTCTAAGGAGGGTTTTGGCGCATTTAAAGTGCGCAAAAATTACCCAAAAATCCCCAAAATGTTATTTTCCAACAAGTGACCCCTCATTTTAAAGGTTTTTGCACGCTGAACACGATGGTGGAATCGGAGTTTAGATATCTTGATCCGTTCTCAAATTAGAGCATTTAAAGTGCGCAAAAATTACCTAAAAATCCCCAAAATGTTATTTTCTAACAAGTGACCCCTCATTTTAAAGGTTTTTGCACGCTGAACACGATGGTGGAATCGGATTTTAGATATCTTGATCCGTTCTCAAATTAGAGCATTTAAAGTGCGCAAAAATTACCCAAAAATCCCCAAAATGTTATTTTCCAACAAGTGACCCCTCATTTTAAAGGTTTTTGCACGCTGAACACGATGGTGGAATCGGATTTTAGATATCTTGATCCGTTCTCAAATTAGAGCATTTAAAGTGCGCAAAAATTACCCAAAAATCCCCAAAATGTTATTTTCTAACAAGTGACCCCTCATTTTAAAGGTTTTTGCACGCTGAACACGATAGTGAAATCGGATTTTAGATATCTAAATCCGTTCTTAAATTAGAGCATTTAAAGTGCGCAAAAATTACCCAAAACTAGGATAATCTTTAAACTCTTACCCCCACCCCCTTAGAGTGGTCAGATTGAAAAATGTGAGAAGTATTAATTGAAGACGAGAGTTCGAAGCAAAAAAGGGGGAGGCAAACGATTAGTACAACTTCTTGAATTTACCCACAGCGATCAAATAAATAAGCACTTAGTACAATTACGTAATAAACAAACGGTAGAATCAGGATGGACAAAACGTACAAATTAAAATAAATACGAAGAGAATATACATAGAAAACCAAATTTTAGACCGAAGTTTTCCTTTATTCAAAACCATAGCCATTAATTCGAATATTTCTTTGAAAATTCGCTCATTAAGTCATGCTGCATGACTGATTTTTTGTGTTTTAGTAACATGTTAGTAACATGAGCTTTTGAGGTATCGTTTTACATGTTTTCGGGGACGAGAAAACCGAATATGAAGTTGATTTTGACCGAAGAAAGGAAAATTGAGGTTGTATCAGATGTTCAGCTACCAAAATTGATTTTTTATGAGTCAAAAACCTGGGAAACCGTTGAAATCACCATCAATTTGTATAATAACACTAGAAAAAGTATCAACAGGTGGATCAAGACGATTAAATGGTACTATCAATGATCAACGATAATTTGAAAAAACATGACTTAATGAGCGAATTTTCAAAGAAATATTCGAATTAATGGCTATGGTTTTGAATAAAGGAAAACTTCGGTCTAAAATTTGGTTTTCTATGTATATTCTCTTCGTATTTATTTTAATTTGTACGTTTTGTCCATCCTGATTCTACCGTTTGTTTATTACGTAATTGTACTAAGTGCTTATTTATTTGATCGCTGTGGGTAAATTCAAGGAGTTGTACTAATCGTTTGCCTCCCCCTTTTTGCTTCGAACTCTCGTCTTCAATTAATACTTCTCACATTTTTCAATCTGACCACTCTAAGGGGGTGGGGGTAAGAGTTTAAAGATTATCCTAGTTTTGGGTAATTTTTGCGCACTTTAAATGCTCTAATTTAAGAACGGATTTAGATATCTAAAATCCGATTTCACTATCGTGTTCAGCGTGCAAAAACCTTTAAAATGAGGGGTCACTTGTTAGAAAATAACATTTTGGGGATTTTTGGGTAATTTTTGCGCACTTTAAATGCTCTAATTTGAGAACGGATCAAGATATCTAAAATCCGATTCCACCATCGTGTTCAGCGTGCAAAAACCTTTAAAATGAGGGGTCACTTGTTGGAAAATAACATTTTGGGGATTTTTGGGTAATTTTTGCGCACTTTAAATGCGCCAAAACCCTCCTTAGAGTAGGCCAATTTCGCCCATCTTCGAACTTAGCCTTTCGATTGCCAAGATAGATTTTTTGTGCAAATTTGAGCTGTTTATCTCAATTCTATCGAGAGTTATCGTCTGGAGTGACACATATATAAATAAATATATATATAAATATATATATATATATATACATATAAAAAAGTGTTAAATTTCAGGAATCGTTTTAGAATGGTCTGAAACGGATTTCTATGAAGAAAATTTCCAAAAATTTATATTATTTAAATTTCGAAGCCATTGCAATAGCTTCATTTTCTTTGAAAATTCGCTAACATTTTCTTTGAAAATTCGCTAAAAAGGGAGCGTACCTTTCGTGTTTTGGGGGCCAAAATTGGTGGAAACCACCAGAAATAGCTATTTCAATTATTTTATATGAAAGAAACAATAAATAAACAGCCAACGTTTCTGTAGGTACCTATGTCCAATAGAATTGTGTTTTAGCAACATGTTGGTAACATGAGCTTCTGAGATATCTTTTTCCATATTTTTGGGGACGAGAAGACCGAATATGAAGTCGATTTTGACCAAAGAGTGGAAAATTGAGTTCTACCTACCAAATGTTCAGCTCCCGAAATTGATTTTTTATGAGTGAAAAACCTGGAAAATCACCGTCAGTTTGTATAATAACACTGGAAAAAGTGTCAACACGTGGATAAGGACGATTAAATGGCACTACCAATGATCAAAGATAGATCTAAAAAAAAAAAAAGTGTACCTACTTCGTGTTTTAGGGGCCATAATTAATGGAAACCATCAGAAATAGATTCGATTATTACGCATGAAAGAAACAATAAATGAACAGCCAACATTTCTGTAGGTATGTCCAACAGAATACTAAACCCATGTGACAATGACTTTGCAGCGTTTTTTCGAGCGGAATCATTTTCCCTCCTGTCTTTCGCTACCGGGCTAGCCGTAATATGGTAACGATGAAACTATAAAAACGGTGCAAAGTCCTTGTCACATGGGTTTATTATTCTACTGGATGCTGGCTGTTCATTTATTGTTGCTTTCATGTAAAATAATTGAAATAGCTATTCCACCCATTCACCCCCCCCCCCCCCCCACCACCATCAAACCTTGAATTAAGTACGCTCCTTTTTTTTCTTCAAATTATCTTTGATCATTGGTAGTGCCATTTAATCGCCTTGATCCACGTGTTGACATTTTTACTAGTGTTATTCTACAAATTGGTGGTGATTTCAGGCGATTTCGTAGGTTTTTGACTCATAAAAAATCAATTTTGGGAGCTGAACATCTGGTACAACCTCAATTTCTCACTGATTGGTCAAAATCGACTTCATATTCAGTCTTCTCGTCCCCGAAAACATGGAAAACGATACCTTAAAAGCTCATGTTACCAACATGTTGTTAAAACGCAAAAAGTACCGATTTTTACACACATTTTCACTCATAACACCCCTGGGTATATTCCGATGGGGCTGAAAAGTTTGGGGACACAACTAGTGCCCAAAGGGAGCATGTGTGCGAAAGAACGATTTTTTTAGACCGAAAATGAAGCCTATACACGTGATACGGCGGATGGCGTACGGCGGACGGACATAGCATTTTTGGAATCTACGCACCTTGAAAAGGAAATGAAAAAATTTTGAGTGGGTGTTATAAAAATTTATTGCTGAGCGATTACATAGGTGTATTATTCACAGAATAATAAACCAAAATGTAAAGCTGCAGCGCACGGGGAATGTAGAAAGGATTAGAATAAAGTTCAATAAAGATGACAGTATCGACGAATTTTGCAACATCTCCGGCTTGAAATCTCCTTGGTAGGAAATTCTATTTCCCCTCCTCCCATCCCAGTGGTGTTTCAAAGGGGGGGTGAAAATTACACAAAACCCTCCTCCTTAGAGCCTAACGATGTGAATGGAATTTTTTCCAGCTCTTATAACCCTCTCTAACCTAATATTTACCACCTCTCCCCCCCTTACCAATATCCTGGTAAATGGTAGGTGGGGGGGGGGGGGGTGAATTGCACAAGAGGCACTTCCTTGGAACATTACGAATGTGTAAGCAAAATTTCAGCTCGATCCGTTGTTTGTGGGGCCCTAGCCCTGTGAAAGGAGAACAAGAAGAACGAGAAGTAGAAAAACGCTGCAAAGTCCTTGTCACATGGGTTTATTATTTTACTGGACATACGTACAGAAGTGTTGGCTGTTCATTTATTGTTACTTGCATGAGAAATAATATAAATAGCTATTTCTGATTATTTCCACCAATTTTGGCCCCTAAAACACGAATTAGGTACGCTGCCTTGTTTTTCTTTTTTCCAAATCATCATTAATCATTGATAGTGCCATTTAATTGTCTTGATTCACCTGTTGACACTTTTTCTAGTGTTATTATACTAATCGATGGTGATTTCTGATAATTTCCCAGGTTTTTGACTCATAAAACGCTACAAATTCCTTGTCACATGGTTTTATTATTCTACTGGACATACGTGAAGAAATTTGGTCTGTTCATTTATTGCTTGCATGTGCAATGATTAAAATGACTATTTTTGATGGTTTCCACCAATTTTGGCCCCCAAAAACACGAATTAGGATCGGCTTTTTTTTGCAGATTATTTTTGATCATTGGTAGTGCCATTTAATTGTCTTGATTCACCTGTTGATACTACTTTTAGTGTTATTATTCAAATGAATGTTGATTTCGGACAATTTCCCATGTTTTTGACTCATAAAAAATGAAATTCGGGAGCTTAACCTTCGTTACAACCTCCATTCTCCACTCTTTGGTCGAAATCAACTTCATATTCGGTGTTCTCGCCCTAAAAAAAAAAATAGAAAAAGATACTTCACAAGCTCATGTACACTAAAACCTCAAGAAAACCTGAAAAACCCCTATTTTTACACCCATTTTTCTCCCATAACACCCCTGGGTGTATACCGATCGGGCTGCCTTGTTTCGGAGCACATCTAGGACCCAACCTTGTTCGCAAATGGGGACCCAAACTGTGTGCGGAAGAACGACGATTTTAGGCCAAAATTTAATGTAAATTGAAGGCTGAAACTTCGTTAGACCCTCAATTTTCCATTCTTTGGCCAAAATCGACTTCATATTCTGTCTTCTCGTCCCAAGAACATGGAAAACTGTCTCAAAAGCTCATGTTACTAAAACATGAAAGCTACCTGTAGTGATTGATGAGGAGAATAGACGAGTCAATCGCTTGATTGAGAATGGTTAATATATTTGTGGCACCTGGCTCTTTTATATGCCCCTGACATGATCAGAGGGGGGTCGGGGGGTCCCGACTCTGATAGGATACATGATTACACCTGGTGTAGGTTGTGGAGGAGCAGCCGATCACAACACTGCTCCCCCCAGAATTTAAGTTATGCTTGTAATTAAATTTTGTGCCGTTGGTTGTCGGCGTGGGAGGTGCGTGCGCTGGTTGCGGTGGTTGCGGTGGTCCGTTGTGGCTGTCCGGGTGGCTGCAGGTGTCGTGGTCGTGGGGTGGAGTCGTGGGTGCGTTTAGCGGCGTTCGCAGCGATGGAGGCGGGACCGTGCGTGGCGGCCGTCCAGTGGTGTTGGCCGTGGGCGACGTGGTGGCGTGCGCCAGCGTGAAGACGGCGTGCGGGGTGGCGCGTGCGGCGATGGCGGGTGTGCCGGCTTGGGGGACATCGGCCGTGCGCGGGCGTGGCCGTGGGTGATGTCCCCGTGGGGGTGGTCTGCATCCCCTTTTCCGTCGTCGCGAGGAGTGCCTTCGCTGGGTGCCGGGCGTAGATGGCTACGGTAGCGGTGGCGGGCGAGGCTTGAACTCCTGTGGTGTGCTGGGCAGGACGACGAACTCCGTGTATGCAGCAGTCGCTGCAGGTGCCGGCGTACGGAGGGAGCTGGAGCGTCACGGTGTGGTGCCTTGTGCCGTTTTCGTGGAGATCGGGCGGATTCCGGGAGGTGGCTGTAGGTAGGGTCCCGTGCAGCGTGGCGTGGCGGTTTTCTGGGGCCGCGCGTGGATGGGGATCGCGCTGGCGCGGGAGATAGCCATTGCCTGGCGGATCGGGACGGCGCTTGGCGGCCGAATGGCTGCGGCGGAGTTTTGATTCGCTTGGTCGGAGCCGCCGGAGGCGGCGTCATGGCGAGATCCCTTGCGAGCTGAGCGGTCGTGGGGGGTCGTGGCGACATAGCTTGTGAGTGGTTGTCGTCGCTGCGGGGCGTGCGATTTTATAGCCGCTGTGGTTGAGTGGGGGGCGGTTGTAGTTGTGGTGGCGGGGCCCGTGGTGTGCGTAGGAGAGGGGGCCAACTTACATCGGTCGACGGACACTGACGGCGTTTTGTGGTCGTCCGTGATGTATGTGAGAGTTTTTCCGTCGTTCGTGAGGATTTGATGGGGGCCGGTGTACGGTGGCTCTAGTTTCCCTCGTGGTGTGTCGACGCGTACGTACACATGGGTCCCTGTGCGCAGGGTAGATGGCATGTAAGACTGTGTGTAGTGGCGGTAAGACTCGTTCGTGCGGAGGGGTACGGTCGTCGGTGGCGGCTGTGTGAATAAATCTCCCGGGAGGCGAGGAGTTGCTGAGAAGAGCCGTTGAGCCGGTGAATACCCGTCGGGGCCCGGGCGATTTCGTAGGCCGAGGACGAGGCCGCTGAGGACAGTGGCCCAAGTGCGGGACATAGCGGTTGCGATTATTGCGTCTTTTAGGATGCGTTGTAGTCGCTCGACGAGGCCGTTTGCTTGGGGATGGTACGTGTTGGTATGATGTACCTCCGTGCCCATTGATGTGCAGTAGTTATGGAAGTCAGCGGAGGTGAACTGTGTGCCCTGGTCGGTGGTGATGTGGGCAGGGGAGCCGTATCATGCGATCCAGTGGGTGTGTAGGGCCGTAATCACTGCGTCGGCGGAAATGGTCGATAGAGGGGCGCATTCAAACCAGCCGGTGGCGCGGTCGATCATTGATAAGATATATTTTTTCGTAGCCGAAGGTGGGAGTGGGCCGAAGAGGTCCATGTGGACGTGTTCCAGTGGTGCTGCGTCGGGAAATTCGCCGAGGGGGGCCCTTATGTGTCGCGTCGTTTTCGCACGGTTGCAACTCGGGCAGGCGCGCGTGAATAGGCGAATGGATGAGGTCATGTTCGGCCAGTAGTATCGTGCCCGGATTAGGGCGGTTGTGGCTTTTATCCCGGGGTGCGTCATCCCGTTTAAGTGCCGGAAAACAGCGAGGCGGAGAGACGTCGGGACGTAGGGGCGGGGCGCGGCGTCGGTGGTATCACACAGAATTTCGTGCCCTTGTAGCTGGTGTGGCGTGAGGGTCATAGTGGTGATGTGTTCATCGGCGGCCTGTGCGTCGGCGAGTTGTTGGATGGTAAAAGGGGTACGATGATCGGCGACCACGTGGGTGGCGGGCGTGTTAGCCTTCGGTGGTAGGCGAGAGAGATAGTCGGCGACGATGTTTGTAGGGCCCTTGGCGTACCGGATGTCCGTTGTAAATTCGGAGATGAATCGGAGGTGCCGGAACCGCGTTGGCGGGGCCGTGTTGGATTGAGTCGCGAGAGAGGTCGTTAGGAGCTTGTGGTCCGTGTATACGGTTAGTGGGCGCCCCTCGATCTGTTGCCGAAAATGTACGATGGCGAGGTATATATCCAATAGTTCGCGGTCGAATGCGCTGTTATTACGTTGAGCCGGGTTGAGCGTGCGTGAAAAGAAACCCAGTGGGCGTAGGTGCGATTTATCGATGCAGTGCAGCGCTGCGCCGACGGCGAAGTCCGATGAGTCCGTATGGAGGACGAGTGGTCGTGTCGGGGCCGGATGGGCGAGTGTGACGGAGGTTTCGAGTAAGCGTTTTGCTTGGTCGAAAGCGTCGGCTGCGTCGGCGGTCCACGTGAGCGTGCGTTTATCCTTTTTTCTTGCGTCGGGTGGTATCATTTCCACTAGGGGGCGAAGGGTCGATGCGGCTCGTGGTATGGCTTGGTGATAGAAGTTAATCAGCCCGAGGAACGTTCGGAGTTCGTGGACGGTGTTGGGTCGAGGGAATTTCTTGATGAGGGCCGTGCGCTCGGGGAGGGGTGTGATTCCTTCAGATGAGATGTTGTGGCCGAGAAATTTGACTGACGGTCGGGCGAGCTGGCACTTGGCGGTATTGATTTGTAGGCCGTATTTGGTGAGGGTCTTGAGGAGCGTGCGTACGTGGGTGTAGTGTTCGGACGGGGTCGCCGAGGCGACCAGTATGTCGTCGAGGTAGCAGTACACGAAGGGTAGGTTGCTTAGGACGTGGTCCATGTAGCGTTGCCACGTTTGCGCTGCGTTTCGTAAGCGGAAATTCATTCGTCAGAATTGGTAGGCGCCGAAGGGGGTGAGGATCGTTGTTTTCGGCACGTCGCGTTCGCTTATTTTACAGTGGAAAAATGCGCAGGCGAGGTCGAACGTGCTGTACACGGTGGTCCCGTAAAGAGTTTTCGTGAAGTCGTGTAGGTGGGGGACGGTGTAGCGATCGGGTATCGTGAGACGATTCAGCGCTCGGTAGTCCCCGACGGGACGTATGTCGCCGTCGGGTTTTGGGACAATGTGTAGCGGACTTGACCACGGCGCCTCCGAAGGTTCGATGACCCCTGTCGCTAGTAACTCTGCGAAATGGGCCTTTGCTTTCGCGTAGAGGTCCGGTGACAATCGGCGAAGTTTCGCGTGACAGGGGGGTCCCTTCGTGACGATATGATGTTCTACGGGCACGTCGCATGGTGTGTCGGAGGGTTTGTAGCCGTCGAGGAGGGCTTGAAAACGGGGCTCGTTCGTTGAAGTCGTGCAAATTGATTGTCCTGGAGGTACGAAGTCTACCGTTCCGGTAATGTACCGCTCCGTGGCTGCGTTGATGAGTCGGGCGTTGGGTAGGTCAACGAGTAGGCCGTGGTATGTCAAAAAATCGGAGCCGAGGATCGGTGTTGACACGTCGGCGACTGTGAACGTCCATTCATACGGAGGGAGATCCGGTAGGTGTACCCTGGCGGATGGGTGCCTAACATTTTGGTCTCGGTGCCGTTGGCGGTGCGTAGAGCGCTTGGGCATGTGGTTTTTCGACGTAGCAGGGTGTTCGGGACGATTGAAACGTCGGAGCCGGTGTCAACGAGGAAGTGGAGGGCGGTACGTTTGCATCGAATGAAGAGCCGGGAGGTTGGTGGGTTGCGCACGGCCGTTACGGCTGGTTGGGCCGTGCGTTGTCTTTTCCCGACGGTTTCGTGCGCCAGCTGCAGGGGCTGTGGCATTTGAGCGCTCGGGGGCCCCATGTGCGGTGGTAGTAACATAGGACGTTTGTCGGGCGGCGAGTGGTCGGTGTCGGCTGCGTCGGCGGTCGCTGTTGGCGTCTATTCTGAATCACTTCAACCTCTTCGGTGACGGTAGCCACACGAGGAGGCGGGGCGAAGGGTATGAGGCGATCAGCGAGCTCAGCGAGTTTTGTGATGTCGGGTTCGTCGCGCGCTGCTACGTGAAGGCGAATGCTGTCTGGGAGGGCGCGGATGAAAAGCTGCCGAACGAGCGGGGTCGGTGTGTCGGCCGGGAGTGCTCGAGTGAGTCGGCGGGCGAGGACTGACGGTAGATCGTCGTCGGAAGTCAGTTGGAGTAAGGGGGTGAGCCGGGAACCATCGGAAGGTGCGTGCGTGGCTAAGAGGCGAGTTTTCAACGTCTAGTAGCTGGTGGCGTTCGAGGGGTTGAGGTCGGCGCAGAGGTCCACTTGTCGGGGCTCGAGTGCGAGGAATGCGCGTGCGAACTTCGCGTGCGGCGTCGTGAGGCCCTCGTGTGCCAAGATGAGCTCGAGCTGGGCGAACCAAACGTGCGGAAATGCGGGGTCGAACGGCCGGAGCTTGAGTATCGACGGCGGCGGAGTCGCATCAGGGGTTTTCTGCGATTTCGAGTCCGTCATTTTCGTGCTCTTTGTAGGTGCCAGTCCGTTGAGGTGTCAGCAGGAAGTGTGTGAGGCGCCGGCGTCCGTTTCTTTATATAGAAACCGGATGGTGGGGCGAAGTAGCGGGGGGCCGCTGCGATTGCCGTAGACGCGGGCGTCGGAGTGGGGCGCCGCTGTGTGGCGTCGGTGGGGGGCGCGTGTGCCGAACGTGGTGGGGATCGTCGCTGCGGAGGCGGTGCTGGACGCAGACGAACGGCGGGCGCTGAGCGGCGTAGATCACGTCGGCGGTCACCAGTGTAGTGATTGATGAGGAGAATAGACGAGTCGATCGCTTGATTGAGAATGGTTAATATATTTGTGGCACCTGGCTCTTTTATATGCCCCTGACATGATCAGTGGGGGGTCGGGAGTCCCCACTCTGATAGGATACATGATTACACCTGGTGTAGGTTGTGGAGGAGCAGCCGATCACAACACTACCTATTTTTACACTCATTTTCACTCATAACACCCCGGGGTATATTCCGATTGGGCTGCAAAGTTTCGGGACACAACTGCGGCCCAGATGGAGCCTGTGTGCGAACGAACGAATTTTTTAGACTGAAATTGAAGTAGATATGCATGATTCGGCGGACGGCGGACGGCGGACGGCGTACGGCGTACGACGGACGGCTGACGGACATTGCATTTTTGGAATCTACGCACCTTGAAACGGAAAGAAAAAACTTTGAGAGGGTGTTATACAAATTTTTTGCTGATCGAATACATAGGTGTATTATTCACAGAATAAAAAAACCAAAACTTGCAAAATGACGGTTTTCCAACTTCTATGACTCCAGCAGCTGATGGTCATTTCTCCCTTTATCGTCCCTTAGGACCCTCCCTCGTCAAACGTTACCTACATCGTTTCTGAGTTTGGGTACCCAGGTAGACTTTAAAAATGCATGGGGGGGGGGGGGGGGGCTTCAAAAATTATGACGGTGGAGGGGGGTTCAGCTTTCGTTTTAATGCTCGATTCCAAAGGTTCATCATTAAAAATAAAAACGCTGCAAATTATTACACAAAGGTTTATTATTTACCTGTATAGATACCCCCTCTGCGTAGATCACTGTCTTCTATGGTCATTTCCCTAAAGCTCCCCCCAGGAAAGCCCTAACTCGAGTACTGGAGCCGGCCCTGTTAAAGTTTCCTACAAATGCGCGGGATTCAATAATTCAAATCATTATGTATTTGAAGTTATTCGTGTAGCATAAGGCAAATAATAAACCGTTGTGTAATAGTTTACCTGTATAGGTGTGCCCCTCCTACGTAGATAGTATAACGAACCGTTGTGTAACAAATTACCGTAGTTAATTAAATTTACCATTGTCTAATAATTTACCATTTTGTAATAATTTACCCACCAATAATACTTCAGAGTTTGTTCAAGTTTCACAAGTACCTACCAACAATATCCAAAAGAGCCATCATTTTTCAAATGAAATAATATCGCAGAACACCAACTTGACTTCATACAGCCATCCTTGATTATAATCAGGTGCTCCCTAGCGATGATATGGGCTTGATTTATACCGTTCTATTCACGATCATGTTGACGAAGATTTTTGTTGCAAACGAACGGCTGGTCTTACAATGCTCCGGGTGGTTTCAAAAAATTCTTTGGTTCAAAATCAATTCAACGTTTTTGAGCTACGGCGTTTGAAAATTGCAGCTACTGTTTTTCACCCCTAGAGATGACTGACAGTAACGCCGAGCTTCGAGGACCAACTAGACCCCGAACGGGACGTATAAACCACATTCTGTCAATTTTGGTTCATGGTAACTAAGAAAAGTGTTGTGTACGGCGTACGGCATACGGCGTACAGACAAAATTTTTTTTATTGCTTTTTCGGTATCTACATACCTTGAAACGTAAACCATCAAATTTTGAGGGGGGGAGGGGGTTAATTTTGTTCATGCTCGATTCTAAAGGTTCATTATTGAAAATAATCAACCAAAAACCAAAAATTTCTGTCCTTCCGCCGTGCTGCGCACTTTTCTTATTTACCATGAACCGAAATTAATGAAATGTGGTTTGTAGGTTCCATTTTTGGTCTCTAGTTGGACCGCGAATCTCAGCGTAATGTCAGCCATCTCTAAGGGTTGGGAAATACAGGTTGAAATGTTCAGAACGCCGTAGCTCGGAAACTTTCAATAGAAGGGTATGGTTTTTTTTACGTTTTTACATAAATCTCGAACTAAAGAATTTTTTGAGACCAGCCGTTCGTTTGCGCTGAAAAGCTTCGTTAACATAATCGTGAATGAAACGGTATACATCCAGCCCAGATATCATTGCTAGGGAGCACCTGATTATAATCACGGATGTCTGCATGCAATCGAGTTGGTTTTCCTGTAATATTATTCCATTTGAAGAATGATGGTAATTTTGGATTTTATTGTTAGTTACTTTTGTAAGTTGAACAAACGTTACGCTTCACGAAAAACAACAAATGATTGGTACTTATTGAATTACTGAATCCCGCGCATTTTTATGAAACCTAATTCCCGGGCCGGTTCAAGTACTCCATTTAGGGCTTCCCTGGAGGGAGCACGAGGGTATTGACCACAGAAAACAGTGATGCTTGCAAAAGGCAGATGATAATCCGTTGTGTAATAATTTGCAGTGTTTTTGGAATCTACGCGAATCAAGTCCACCGAATCACTAACATCATAGCTCCATTAGCGCCCTTGTTGTGTCCCGAAACTTCGGAATATACCCAGGGGTGAAAAATGGGTTTAAAAATAAAGGTTTTTGGTGTTTCAGTAACATGAGCTTGTGAGATATCGTTTTCCATGTGTTTTGGGACGAGGAGACAGAATATGAAGTCAGTTTTGACCGGAGTGGACAAATTGAGGTTCGAACGAAGTTTCAGCCTTAAATTTAGGTTAAATTTTGGTCTAAAATCTTCGATCTTCCGCACACTGTTTGGGTCCCCATTTGGGAACACTTTTGGGTCCTAGCTGTGCTCCGAAGCTCGGCAGCCCGATCGAAATACACCCAGGGGTGATATGGGTGAAGAATTGGTGTAAAAATAGGGTTTTTTGGTGTTTTAGTGAACATGAGCTGACAGGTATCGTTTTCCGTATTTTTTAGGGCGAGAAGACCGAATATGAAGTTGATTTTGACCAAATAGTGGAGTATTGAGGTTGTATCGAAGGTTCAGCTCCCAAAATTCATTTTTTATTAGTAAAAAAACTGGGAAATTTAAATTACCATATATTTGTAAGTAGTATCAACAGGTGAATCAAGAAAATTAAACGGCACTATCAATATCAATAATTTGTCAAAAATAGGAGCCTAATTAGTGTTTTTGGGGGCCAAACTTGGTGGAAACCATCAAAAATAGTCATTTCAATTATTGCACATGAAAGAAACAATAAATGAACAGTCAATATTTCTGTACGTATGACCAGTAGAATAATAAACCAATGTGACAAGGACCTTGCAGCGTTTTTGGAATCCACGTACCTTGAAACGGAAAACAAAACATTTTGAGGTGGTGTTATTCGCAGAATAATAAACCAAAATTAGGGTCGCCTAGGTTTGTTGAGTACACAAAATTTTCTTTACATTTTTAGTTTTATACTTTTTGTTGGTTTGTTTGTTTTAAATTTTCTATTAATTTTTTTTTTTAGGTCCGACGATGACGTTGGGACGGCCGCCGCCTCAAGAGTCCGCTCGCTGGACTTCTTGTGGAAGGTCGAAGAGGACGGCGGTGTCGAGGAGGCGAAGTATCCCGCTCGGCCGAGTTATCGACAATAGGAGGCGAGCATGCGCACGTCCTCCCGCGCCACCCCCACCCACCCTCAACGGAGTCAACTTGACGGCTTTCCCGTCCTCCTGCCGCTTCAGTCTGCTTTCCTTCCCCATTCAAACACCATCAGGTAAGCGGGGACACCCCCAATAACTCTAACCCCCCTCCCCTTACCCCCCCACCACCACCAAATCACCCGGACCCTCATCACCTCTCAATCCCTTCGTAGTCTAAGTTCACCCCCGACCACTTACCGACCCTCACGCTTACCCTTACGCTAATCATGATAAACTGTTTTCCCCTCACTTAATTGCCTGCGGTTATTTATTTTTTTCTTCCTATTTTCGTACTCGAAACACAACCACTCCAGTTCCACTTATCTTTTCGATTACACCGCCAAAACACGAAGATGTCAATAGAAAACCACTTATCAGTCAGGTAGGGGGATAAAGTGAGTTTCCTCGAGGTGATTTGTGTCTTTGTGTGTCGCCCCGACGCGACGCTGTTATCTGCCACTTGGCGCGGAGGTTCCGTCAAGTGGACCACATGGCCGCACCTCCCCCTCCCCCTACCGCATTGCAGCAATCACAGTACCAGTTTGATAACCCAGAAAGTCTCCCCCCACCCTTTGCACACATACACAAATATCCCCCCCCCCTCAACATGTAGGGGGGGGGGGGGTGACGGAGAGTGCAATGGATTGTATGGACGGGGGCAAGTGTGGTGCGGATAAAAGAAGATTTAAGATGATTCAACTGAGATTTCGGCTCCGAGAGGGTTGGAGGGGATTGGAAGTGCTGCGACTGTCGAGGGGTCGGGCGGGAAGGGTGAGTTTACCTCCCTAATTCCACCACATTAATAGGTAATTCCCTTGAAGGGCTCCCGTTTTCAGTTTCTGCCCTCCTGCTGTGGCTGTACCAACCGATACGTAAGTACTGCTTTACGTACGCCCCGCCACGACGTCCGATCGTAAAGCCGGCACCCCGCTGTCAACGCTATCGGCGCCTTATCAGCCGCTGCTGATAAACTCGTCGTCTTCCCGCTCACTCTCAGAAATCACCCTATCAAAAATCAACAAATCCTTTATTACTGTAATACATAATCAATAAATAGAAGATGTGCGTGTGGTTTACGTACTTACTAACCTGGGGGTCCGCTGAACCCACGCAGTTTTGAAAATAGCCTCAAATTCTGCCTGTGTACCTCCCACGCTCTATAAGATCGATTTTTCGAAACGTTCTATGTTTAAACATAAATTTATCAATTAGAGCTTTGAAAGTGTTTTCATTCGATTCAACGTGTTGGAAAACATGAAAAACTTTACCGAACACACATTTTTCTGACAGGTGGTGCCACAACGGTGCCATGGAACGGCGCCAAGGTGAAAAAACTAAATTAAAAAATTTTTTAAAAACCGAAGTGAAAAACTATAGGTACCATACGCACGTTTTTCTGGACAGATGGCACCACTGGTGCACGCGTGGTGCCGTTTTCTGGCACCGTGGTGGCACCAAAAAACTATACCGGCAGTGCCGGAGGCCTGAAAACATTTTTCTGAGAGATAGCACCGGAGGTGCCAGCGTGACGCGGTTACCTGGTACCGTGGTGGCGCCAAAAACTATACAGCAAATTCTGGGGTGCCTAAGGAGTGCACCCTCAAAATTTCTCGTCAAAATACACAAAATTGCGGCTTGTAGTGCGGTACATACATATACATACATACATACATACATACATATACTATGAATAGGTAGGGAGTCACCCGCAAATGTCATTGGACTCCAAGTAAGAAATCTCACCGACGTTCGGCAATCAGTTGGATGGAATGCAAATTTTTTGGCCCTCGCCATCTCACCACGAGCACGTGAAATGGCCAAATTCGAATGAATATTAATACTCCGCAGTTTTCTTGAGCGAATTTTTGTTCAGTACCTCAGTACGGAATTGCAAAGGGTCCGAATGTTCGGTACATGGATTACTGAACATTTTTCGTTTCATTTCCTTTTCAGGACAAGTTCAAATACGAGCAATCTCGAAAACAAAAAATGGTTCAAATTTAACTTTTTCCTTGTCAAAAATGCCAAAAATTACCTACTGAAAAACGAAAAAAAAAATCTCCACAAATTCGCTCATACTGTCATGCTGCAAAACTGTAAGTTTCATATTGTGCGATGACTTAATGAGCATCTAACGACATTTTCGGAAACGAAAATTGGGTCGAATTCGAGGTTCGAGCGGCTCAATCGTTGGAAATTCATCATCGAACCATCGATTCATTAATTCGAACATTCGCTCATTTGGACATGCCGCATGACTGGAACTTTCGTAGTTCAAATGATCAAATTATTGAACAATGTTACCAGTAGTAAGTGGATTCCGATTCTCGATCTCTTAGACAATGTTAAGTTCGGTTAATTGTCCAGAGTCGGTCAGCACCCCCCCCCCCCCCCCCCCCCCACCAACCACCCATCAAGAGGTATTTGTACTCCATCCTCAGGGCTATCAACAAAAAAGGAACAATGAAGATACACACAGACCTAAGTAGGAACTAGCAATGGATTCAACAGTGGGACTTGAGAGAAAAAACGCTGCAAAGTCCTTGTCATAAGGGTTTATTATTCTGTTGTACTTAACTACAGAAATCTTGGCTGTTCATTTATTGTTTCTTTCATGTGAAATAAATGAAATGGCTATTTCTGATGGTTTCCACCAGTTTTGGCCCCCCAAAACACAAATTAGGGTCCTATTTTTATTTTTACAAACTATATTCGATCATTGATAGGGTCATTTAATTGTGTTGATTCACCTGTATCAACAGGTGATTTCAGGCTTCCCAGGTTTTTGACTCATAATAAATGAATAATGGGAGCTGAACCTTCGTTAAAACCTCATCTCTTCACTCTTTGGTCAAAATCAACTTCATATTCGGTCTTCTCGGCCTAGAAACTGTGGAATACGGTACCTCACAAGCTCATGTTCACTAGAACACCAAAAACCCCTATTTTTACACCCATTTTTCTCCCGTAACCCTCCCTGGGTGTATTCCGATTGAGCTGCCGAGCTTCGGAGCACACCCAGGACCCAAATGTGTTCCCAAATGGGGACCGAAACTGTGTACGGAAGAACGACGGTTTTAGACGAAAATTTAACGTAAGTTAAGGCTGAAACTTCGTTAGAACCTCAATTCTTCGATCGTTGGTTTAAAATCGACTTCATATTCGGTCTCCGTGTCCTAAAAAACATGGAAAACGATACCTCACAAGCTCATGTTCACTAAAGCTCCAAAAAACCCTATTCTTACACCCATTTTGGTTTATTATTGTGTGAATAATACACCTATGTATTCGCTCAGCAAAAAATTTTTATAACACCCCCTCAAACTTTTTTCTTTTACGTTTCAAGGTGCATAGATTCCAAAAATGCAATGTCCGTCCGCCGTACGCCGTCCGCCGTCCGCCGTATCACGTGTACAGGCTTCATTTTCGGTCTAAAAAAATCGTTCTTTCGCACACATGCTCCATTTGGGCCCTAGTTGTGTCCCGAAACTTTTCAGCCCGATCGGAATATACCCAGGGGTGTTATGAGTGAAAATGTGTGTAAAAATAGGTACTTTTTGTGTTTTAGTAACATATTGGTAATATGAGCTTCTGAGATATCGTTTTCTATGTTTTTGGGGACGAGAAGACCGAATATGAAGTCGATTTTGACCAAAGAGTGGAAAATTGAGTTCTACCAAATGTTCAGCTCCCAGAATTGATTTTTTATGAGTGAAAAACCTGGGAAATCGTCTGAAATCACCATCAATTTGTATATTAACACTGGAAGTAGTATCAACACGTGGTTCAAGACGAATGGCACTACCAATGATCAAAGATAATTTGGAAAAGAAAGGAGCGTACCTACCTAATTCGTGTTTTTAGGGTCCAAAAATGGTGGAAACCATCAGAAGTAGCTATTTCGATTATTACGCATGAAAGAAACAATTAATGAACAGCCAACCTTTCTGTAGGTATGTCCAATAGAATAATAAACCCATGTGACAAGGACTTTGCAGCGTTTTTACTACTTGTCTGTGAGTACCCAAGGAAATCATATTGAAACGTACATAAATACATAGTACAATAATTATATATATGTACCAATGCAATCCAAGATATCGGCCGTTTCAGTAATGGAGAGGCTGTGGAGGTTCAGCCATAAAGAAGACGAGTTGAATTTCCCGACGTCTCGGCAATGTTGTACGCCATATTCATGGGAGAGTTGTAGATGAAGTTTTGATCCATTGAGTATGCAAAAGAAAATGTGGATAAACAATGGGATGTGCGCATGAGCAAGGAAAGCGGTTTATATGATTTTGGTTTATTATTCCATGAATAATAAACCTATGTATTCGCTCAGCAAAAAATTTTTATAACACCCCCTCAAAATTTTTTCTTTTCCGTTTCAAGGTGCGTAGATTCCAAAAATGCAATGTCCATCCGCCGTCCGCCGTATCACGTGTACAGGCTTCATTTTCGGTCTAAAAAAATGGTTCTTTCGCACACATGCTCCATTTGGGCCCTAGTTGTGTCCCGAAACTTTTCAGCCCGATCGTAATATACCCAGGGGTGTTATGAGTGAAAATGTGTGTAAAAATAGGTACTTTTTGCGTTTTAGCAACATGTTGGTAACATGAGCTTCTAAGGTATCGTTTTTCATGTTTTTGGGGACGAGAAGACCGAATATGAAGTCGATTTTGACCAAAGAATAGAAAATTTAGGTACTACCAGATGTTCAGCTCCCGAAATTGATTTTTTATGAGTCAATAACTTGGGAAATCGTCTGAAATCACCATCAATTTGTATAATAACACTGGAAAAAGTGTCAACAGGTGGATCAAGACGATTAAATGGTACTATCAATGATCAGAGATAATTTATTTAAAAAAAAAAAAAGAAGGAGCGTACCTACTTTATTCGTGTTTTGGGGACAAAAATGGTGGAAACCACCAGAGATAGCTATTTCAATTATTTTATATGAAAGAAACAATAAATAAACAGCCCACATCTCTGTAGGTTGTCCAATAGAATAATAAACCCCATGTGACAAGGACTTTGCAGCGTTTTTCTTTTCCGTTTCAAGGTGCGTAGATTCCAAAAATGCAATGTCCGTCCGCCGTATCACACATAACTTCTGCATTTTTGGTCTAAAAAACTCGTTCTTTCGCACACAGGCTCCATTGGGGCCCTAGTTGTGTCCCGGAACTTTGCATCCCGGTCGGAATACACTCAGGGGCGTTGTGGGAGAAAAATGGGTGTAAAAATATGGGTTTTCGAGATTTGTTTAAGGTTTTAGTGAACTCGAGCTTGTGACGTATCGCTTTCCATGTTTTTTAGGGTGAGAAGACCGAATATGAATTTGACCTTGACCACAGAGTGAAAAGTTGATTTGTAGCAATGGGTAAGCTTCCGAAATTCATTTTTTACGAGTCAAAACCCTTGGAAATTATCTGAAATCATCATAAATTTGTATAATACCTACCACTAGAAAAAGTGTAAACAGGTGAATCATGACCGTTAAATGGCGCTACCAGTGATCAAATAAAATTTGAAAAAAGGAGCGTAGGTACCTAATTCGCGTGTTGGGGGCCAAAATTGGTGAGAACTCTCTCGGTTCATGTTTAATTCACAACTCTCAACATTTGGGTGGGTAAATGTTATAAACGGCAAAGTGGGCAAAGAGAACGTCATTGCACGGGATACCGTCGCAATGAAATCCACACATGACGAGGTCCCATGACTTGTGGTCGAAAGTAAAAGACCACCTCCAGGTTCTCGTGTTAGGAGGCTCGTCCGGGATTCCTTCTATTAGCGAATTTTCAAAGAAAATGTCGCTATTTTGCTCGTTCCAAAATTTCGGAGATGCTCCCTCTGCACCGAAAAACCCTCCAAAATCCGTTTTATAGATCGGCGATCCGAATTTTAAATTCATTTCACTTTTTCGTGTTATGTATGATATATTTGTGTCATTCCGCACGATAAGTCCCTTCATTTCCACAGTGAAAAATTCGTTCCTCCGCAGAAAAATCCTACTCTGCAAGAATAATGGTGAGTTCGTTACCCAGCCCGATCGCACTGCGTAGAGCGGTCCAAATTTACAAATTTTTGTTTCAAAAAATAAATAACTGAATAGTCGTGTTCATTCAGATTATAAAGCATTTAGTAACGAATGTCGATCAGTTCACGTTCTTAATTTCCCTAACTATTTCTTTGAAAATTCGCCCCTTAAGCCATGCTGCATGACTGGAATTTTTGGTTTCAGTTCGTTTCTTATCCATCTTAAAATCGTGATAAAACGTCTTCGTGTCGGTATCACACGAGGTGCCACAACTCTACTTGTGAAGTATTTGATTCTGATAGGATTCTATAAATTTATACACGTGTTCGTATTTGATCTCTTGGCACTGCCCAAAAAGCTGCACATACCATAGGTCAAAATCTGTCGCAGGTTTACCTCCAGTATCAATCAGCAGTTGGTTAGGGGGGGGGGGGGTGTCAGTGTAGTTTGAAGAGTCAGTTGAGATTTCTTTCAAATGTCTTTCTTTTTTTCAGTCAGGTTTGGAGTCCCCAGTCGTCGTTAACTAAGTGTTACGTCGTCTCAGCAGGTTGTACCTTCCGAGTTCGAAATTATCACTGCAGTTGTCATATCCATTCAATAATGAAGATGAACCGAAACCAAACTATGATACAATCAATGATCGCGTTTGAATTGTAGTAGATCAAATGCGACGTATAATTGATCGAGAAGAAGTTATAAACCCATACATAGCCGATCCATTTACTTATATAAGTAATGCTTGCCGGAGGTGTTATGTAGACATTTCATATTCGTACATAACGCCTCAAACCGGATATTATTCATGTAAATTGATATAGGTTGGTTGATGCTGGTTGAGAGATTTTACAAACATACCTACAAGGTAAACGCCCTAGTACATCTTAAGGAAATTTCTGCTGTTTTTTACTCTGCATTCTGATTAATACGGGTAAAATCAATTTTTTGGTGTTCATGTTGTGCTCCGAACGTTCTTTAACATATTCAACACCTAAATCACCAAAAATATCAAATACTATGGGGGAAAGTTCAGTTTTCAGATGATTTAAATGCATTAGGAGCAGACTCCCAAAAATGTGACTGCTCAAGCGTCGGACACTACGTAGGTAGGTACCAAAATTGAAAACAGTGGCAAACAGAATTATTTCATTGGAAAATAAGTTTATTTTAACGCAGACGAACATAAAGTAGGTATTAAAGACAAAATGTGAATATATTATGGTTATACTACCAACATTAATAAGTAATAAAAAGGAAACCTGCGAGTAGTCAAGCTAGTGAAAAAATATTAGCAAATCCAAAGTCACATCAGACAAGAGCCATTATTTAGAAATGAACTAATGGTGGAAATCCGAAGTACTAGTAGCAGATAGGGTGAACTAGTTGTGGACATCTGAAGTTCTAGTAGCAGACGGGGTGAACTAGTTGCGGACATCCCAAGTATTAGTACCGGAGAGAGTGAACTAGTTGCGGACATCTGAAGTTCTAGTACCGGACATGGTGAACTAGTTGCGGAAATCCCAAGTATTAGTAGCAGACAGGGTGAACTAGTTGCGGACATCTGAAGTTCCAGGAGCAGACAGGGTGAACTAGTTGCGGACATCCCAAGTATTAGTAGCAGACAGGGTGAACTAGTTGCGGACATCTGAAGTTCTAGGAGCAGACAGGGTGAACTAGTTGCGGACATCCCAAGTATTAGTAGCAGACAGGGTGAACTAGTTGCGGACATCCCAAGTATTAGTAGCAGACAGGGTGAACTAGTTGTGGACATCCCAAGTATTAGTAGCAGACAGGGTGAACTAGTTGTGGACATCCCAACTATTAGTAGCAGACAGGGTGAACTAGTTGTGGACATCCCAACTATTAGTAGCAGACAGGGTGAACTAGTTGCAGACGTCATAAGTATTAGTAGCAGACAGGTTGAACTAGTTGTGGACATCCCAACTATTAGTAGCAGACAGGGTGAACTAGTTGTGGACATCCCAACTATTAGTAGCAGACAGGGTGAACTAGTTGCGGACATCCCAACTATTAGTAGCAGACAGGGTGAACTAGTTGCAGACATCATAAGTATTAGTAGCAGACAGGGTGAACTAGTTGCAGACGTCATAAGTATTAGTAGCAGACAGGGTGAACTAGTTGCGGACATCCCAAGTATTATTAGCAGACAGGGTGAACTAGTGGCGGACATCTGAAGTTCGAGGAGCAGACAGGGTGAACTAGTTACGGACATCCCAAGTATTAGTAGCAGACAGGGTGAACTAGTTGCGGACATCGGAAGTTCTAAGAACAGACAGGGTGAACTAGTTGTGGACATCACAAGTATTAGTAGCAGACAGGTTGAACTAGTTGTGGACATCCCAACTACATATTAGTAGCAGACAGGGTGAACTAGTTGTGGACATCCCAAGTATTAGTAGCAGACAGGGTGAACTAGTTGCAGACATCCGAAGTTCTAGGAGTGGGCAGGGTGAACTAGTTGTGGACATCCCAAGTGTTAGTAGCTGACAGGTTGAACTAGTTGTGGACATCCCAACTATTAGAAGCAGACAAGGTGAACTAGTTGCAGACGTCATAAGTATTAGTAGCAGGCAGGTTGAACTAGTTGTGGACATCCCAACTATTAGTAGCAGACAGGGTGAACTAGTTGTGGACATCCCAAGTATTACTAACAGGCAGGATTTATTTATTTATTTTTTTAACGAGGAAACAGTGGGAATAATCCTGAAAAAGACTTATGTTTTGGAAGGTCTGCACTCCGCAACCATGTGACGTTTCACTCACTAAAAACCCACTAACCCTTATCTTCCTGACCTAATCCAGCCTGGAATCACTTGTTCAGCATTGCGTCGGAGTGGGGTCGATCACGGGGCGATGTCACGCCCTCTTCGGAGATGTCTTCTTGCGGTCTCCAGGTTATCTCCACCTGAGGAACGGATCGTCCAGCTTTTTTGCCTTGAGGATTTGGACTATGTGTGACACAAGTTCCCTGGCTGCGGAACGTTTTCCCGATCACATTAGTTGGCGTGATTTCACCCTCCTCTTAAAATCCACTTCTCCGTGCCTCCTGTCAAGCCATGGGCGCACCTGTGGAATAAGCACGCGGGTCCACCCCCCCCCCCCCCCATGTCATCAGTTTCCCACTCATTTTGCCACTGCTGCGATGTTCTTTCTCTCTCCTGTTTCTTGATAAGGGATTTTGGCTCTTATGTGGATCGCCAGCGGTAGAGCCGCTTCCTCCCCATTGCCAGGTGGTCGATTGGGACGGGGGCAGCAATGACCCCAACGGCAGGGAAGGAGACCGTAAGCGCTTGCTATTCGGAAAGCTCCTCTCCCCCACACACACCGCAGGTGGTCTCGGTGATTTTGGTTTATTATTTTCAATAATAAACCTTTGGAACCGAGCACGAAAAACAAATATTTAACCCCCCCTCAAAATCTTATGGTTTAGGTTTCAAGAGACGTAGAATGCAGCTATCGAATAAAAACAATTTGTGCTCTAGTTCGTCCCTCGAAGCTCGGCGTCACTGTCGCTCAAATCCAAGGAGTGAAAAATAAGGGTTGAAATGTCCAGAGTATCCCTATCTCGGTGTGGGTTTTCTCGCATTATTAAATAGTTAGATTTTTCTGCATTTTTGAGACCATCCAGAGCATTATAGGATGCTGCCATAAAATTTTCTACAAAATTTGCCGTAAACAGCAGGGTGAAGGCGGGCATCAAGCTGTGTTGAGAGCGCACATCACTGGTCTCTCGGCTAGCTGGGATCTATAGCACAGTGGTTTACCTGACGGACCGTCATGCCAAATTTCCGGGGATCGAAACCCTTTCGGTACCTACTCAATATTTTTTTACTCAACATCAACAATTTCCCTTCAGAACTTCATTCTTTGTGTTTCTTTTTGCCATTTTAGCTACTGTTTGTCATCGAAAGAATTATTTTAGCAATATTTAACACGTGATTTAAGTAGGTACCTAGTAACGTCACCGGGGTTAGGTAGGTACTGAGCTACGAAGGGTCTGCGATCCACGTAATATGTATAGAAGAGTACATACATTATATAGAAGGGATATCTATACAGAGAGCTGTGATCTGTAACCGAAGTGTGGCAAAAAATAATAAACCGTTGTGTAGGGATTTCCAGCGTTTTTAACTTGTAGGGCCTCAGCCCACACCTCCACTCCATATAACATGATTGCTTCGGATGTGGTCATGAGCATCTTCCTTTTCTTGGGCGATGGTCCACCAATGTTTGCCATCAGTCTGCTCAGGTTTGCTGTCACCGCCGCCGCCCTTTTTCCTGCTCGCTTGATGTGGAGCCGGCTCGGGAATTCAAGTTCCACTAAATTGCGCGGGATTCAATAATTCAATCAATTCAGTAATTCATTAATTCAATTAATTTTACTTATTCATGAAGCATAAAGTAACTGATAAACCGTTGTGGAAGAAACTGTTGTGTATTAATTTACCTGTATATATCTGCGTAGATCACTGTTTTATGTGGACAGTACCAACCCTCGTGCTCCTCCCAGGAAAGCCCTAAATCGAGTACCGGAGCCAGCCTGGGAATTAAATTTCATAAAAGTACGTGGCATTCAATAATTGGATCATTAATAAATTATATGTTGTTATTCATAAAGCATAACGTTTTTCGAGTTCCTAAAGTACCTATCAAAATTCAAAAGGTCCATAATTTTTCAAGAGAAATAATATCACGGAACAACCAACTCGACTTCATACAGCCATCCGTGATTAAAATCCCTAGCAATGATATCTGGGCCGGATTCATACCATTTGATTCACGATCATGTTGACGAAGCTTTTCGGCTTAGTTCAAGATCTATTTAAATTTTTTTTTTAAACCACACCCTTTTATTGACAGGTTTTGAGCTAAGGCGTTCAGAAAATTTCAAACCTATTTTTGACCCCTTAGAGGTGACTGACAGTAACGCCGAGCTTCGCGGACCAATTAAACCCCAAATGGGACCTACAAACCAAATTTCATTAATTTTGGTTCATGGTAACTAAGGAAAGTGCGAAGTACGGCGTACGGCGGACGGACAGACTTTTTTTATTCAATTTAAGGATTCTGCATACCTTGAAACGGAAACCAACAAATTATGAGGGGGGTTGATGAAAATTTTTGTTTCATGCTCGATTCGAAATGTTAATTATTGAAAATAATAAATCAAAAAAGGTCGTGCCATTCATTAATTCGTAAGAAGCTTGAAATGACCTTATTTCACTTTGGGCATCCCAATTAACAGTAATATGATAGGTTCGCGACGGTTGGGGCACAACCGTCCATGCCGCATAATAATGGGTCCCATGCCCATAATAATGAACAGTTCTACAAAAGTCATGTGCTTTGGAGTGTGCTTGAAGGTCTCAAGGACCAGGTCGACAAGCGAATAAAAAAGACAAAATCCTTGTCACGTGGGTCTATTATTCTACTGGACATACAAAAATGTTGGCTGTTCATTTATTGTTTTATTCATGTGTAATATTGAAATAGCTGAATGAATTTTCTTGATTCACCGGTTAATACTGCCTCCTGTCTTACTGTACACATTTCTGATAATTACAGCCATTTTCACAGGTTTTTGATATTGAATTTTGAGAGCTAAAAGAACTTCTTCATAACCTCGGTCCTCCACTCAGTGGGGAAAATCTTCATATTTTGTCTCCTAACCCTAAAAAAACATGGAAAGTGATACCTCACAAGCCCAAGTTCACTAAAACCTCACAAACACCCAATATTGCACCCATTTTTCACCCATAACATCCCTGGGTGTTTTCCGATCGGGCTGCCGAGATAGGGGACACATATAAGGCCCAAAAAGGGCCTATGTGCGAAAGAGCGATTTTTTTTAGACAGAAAATTAAGGTAGATGTCGATGACACGGCGGACGGATATGGTATTTTTAGCTACACACCTTGAAACGTAAATGAAAGAATTTTATTTTAAGGGGGTGTTAAAAAAATCAACCGAATACGTAGGTGTATTATTCAGATAATAATAAACTAAAATAAATTATGAGTCGGACCTCGGCGGAAAATGAAATAATAAAACCTAATGTTGATTTCTCACTTAGGTACCTAGCTCGCCGGAAACAAAATTTAATTAAAGTTAAATAACTATACTAAAATAACTAGGTAAGAACGTTTGCCAGTCCGAGTAGGCAGTATAGCTTCCTCACGTGAATCATATGAACGTATAGAATATTGTTGGGTAGGTTTGTTTTGATATGGGACATTCTGCGATCCAACCCGCGTGTACCCTCAACATTTCAGCTCTCTACGACTATTGTTCGCGTAGTTAGAAGCGATACAAGGAAACGGTCAGCATTTCAAGTTCGCGCATGCGCAGACGAAAGTTACATTACGATTCCAGTGAAACACATGGAACTATCAAAGTATTATTCCTGGTCGACCCTTCGAATTTGAACTCATTTCAACGACATTTAAGGTAGTGATGGAAGTTTCAAATATTTCACGTTTGCGCATGCGCAGACGAAAGTTACAGTAATTTTTCAATGATTTTTTTATGGGACCATCTGTGACCCAACCCGCACATACCCTCCAAATTTCAGTCGATTCCGACCATTATCTCGGGTAGTTGTGGGCGTTGCAAGGAATTACCCCGACAGACAGGCAGACAGACAGACACGGAACCAAAAATGTTCCTTGATGTCTGAAACGCAAAATGGTATGGAAATTTAAATTTTGGAGGATATATATTTTTTTTTTTTTACTCATTCACGAATCCAAGGCTTCCCTACCTTCGGTAGAGAGGAAGCAATACTGAAGTTACAGCGCAATGGAGACTGCCGCGGGTAGCCAGGATGAACACGGCGCACTTTGATTTTGGTCATAGAGTGGAGAGGGCGACCATCGTTATCTCCCCGAGAAGGTGAAAGGTCTCGTCTGATCGTATTGATATCCCCCCGTAGAAGTGCTCTCCTTATCTCCCGCTATTATCGATATCTCCCGTGTAAACATGTGTCCAGTTAATCGCTCGAGTTCGTCATGGATGGTGTTGTTTTCGTTGAAGGAGGAAGCAAAAAAAACCAGGGGCGTGTTTTACGAGGGGAATTTCCGCTTTTGTTTCCAAAAAAGTTTAGCAAGTGGAGTTGATCGGTGGGTCTGTGCCGGGAAAAAGAAATTTGGTTGTAACGCCAACTTCAAAGCTGTCGGGAAGTGCGTGACTGAGGCGATTGGAGAACACAATCACGACGCCAATGAGCAAGAGGGGGTTTTGCGTTTCGTACCCAGGGCCCAAAAAATGTTGCGTTTCATTCCCGCTCTGGGACAGCAATGTTGCGTTTCGCTCCCGAAGGCCAAAACGGGAATTTTGCAAGATAAGGAGTTATCGATAATAAGAGCAGGGGTGAAAAGGGAAGCAGATGAAGACATTTCGAGCTGTCCATCCAAGGTAAATTGATCGTGTCATAAATATATTAAAACTTAGGTGTATACTAAAAAAAGGTGATTGTTAGTTCGGTTTGGGAATTCAGCGATGTATTATGTTACATTAATTTATTGCAGATCGTGCGAGCAGTTGTAAGGGATAATGAAGATTCTGACATGACTGCGCCAAAGAAATCTCTGCGTCAAGTTGCTTATAGAGCCAAACGTCGAAAGCTACCAAGCCTGCCGAAATCCCGAGCTGCGGTATAGACGGTTTTTGGCACACCCAATAATGGAGCTAAACCAAATATTTTTAAAATACTTACCTAAATGATTTATCGCAGGTGTTTGATAAATTGCGACAAATGTCCATTGTAACGAACATGAAAGAGTATTGATGATGATATTAAGCTGATTGCCCGCTTCATTAAATACCTTCGTAGTATTTCAAAATCTACACTTACTTTTTCCCCATGGCATGTATTTTGTATGGGGAGATATCGATGAATCGGGGAGATAACGATCAGTTTTGTAGGGGGAGATATCGATACGTCGGGGAGATAACGATCACTTTTGAACGGGGAGATATCGATGGGTTTTCTGTCATCTGGGGGGGATATCGATGGATCCCCAGTGGAGATCCTTGACAGCCCATTTAAGATGGTGGAACTGCAGAGTGTGCTCGCAATGGCTAAAGATAATAAGGCACCGGGCATTGACCGTATTCCTGTTGAGTTTTACAAGTATGCCACCCCCAACTTCCTGCAGTTGATGTTGGACCTCTACAATGGCCTGTATGACGCCGGCACTCTCCCTGAGGATTTTGGAACCTCTATTGTTTTTCCACTGCACAAGAAGGGCGATGTCAATGACGTAAACTGCTATAGGGGCTTATCTTTTATCAACGCGATGGCAAAGGTGCTTGCGGGGTTGCTCCTGGCGCGTCTGGAAAGTTTTGTGACCACTGAGTCTCTGTTGGGAGAGGCACAGACGGGGTTTCGAAAGGGTTATAGCACCGTGGACGCCGTTTTCACCCTGACAAGTGTAGTGCATTTGAGGCTTTGTAATGGACCCCGAAAGAAGGTTTATGCCTTTTTTGTCGACTTTAAAGGGGCGTTTGATGGAGTTCGACATGATTTGCTGTTTGAAAAGTTGGACAATAGAGGGGTGAGCCGGAAATGTTTGAGGATTCTTGCGGCCATGTATGGGGCTGGTCGAGCACCTGTTTGGGGACTCCAGGGTTTATCGAGGTATTTTGAGATAGAGTGGGGGGGGGGGGGGGGGGGGGTGAAGCAGGGATGTTTTCTGAGCCCCCTCCTTTTTGTTCTTTTTATTGATGATTTTTACGATGCTCTGCCTTGTGGTGTTGCCATTGGTTCACATGTTATTCGAGCCCTTTTGTATGCGGATGATGTGGTGGTGCTGGCCGAAACCAAAGAGGAACTCCAACTGAATATTGACGCACATGAGCAGTACTGCACGTGATGGTCTTTAGAGGTTAACTTGCAGAAGTCGAAGGTATTGGTGTTTCGCAAGGGTGGCAGATTGGCAGAAGCAGATAGATGGTTCTATGGACAAGCTGAATTGGATACAGTTTCTGCATACACATACTTGGGAGTGACTGTCACTCCGACTCTGTCATACTCGACTCACCTAAAGAATAAAGTATCAGCATCAAGGCAGCTGTAAACAGCATTTATAGATCGTTTTTCGAACAATCTAAAATCCCTGTGCATGCAAAGTACAAAGTTTTTGTGGCTGCTGTCCGCACAGTGCTTACGTACGCGGCTCAGGTGTGGGGTTATAAATACTATGGAGTTCGTTAAAATGCTGTATGGTCTCCCGCTGAATACTCCAAATTACATGGTATATGTTGAGGCAAACGTGGATCCGATTTATTGCATCACCTTCTCACATCACTGCGGCTATATCAGGAAGGTGTTAAGAATGCCAGAATCGCGCTACCCAAGAATAGTTTTTCTGGAAACTATAAGTAAAAACATCTACTGGGCTGGGGAACTGAAAAGGCTTGCGGATCGTGTTGGATGTGAATTGAGTATTGAAACTGGAAACCTCCGGCTGTTTGATTCACAGTTGGAGGGCTTGTTGGATGCATGGAGGGCGCTACATCGTGAGGAGATTATGGCTCGTGCGCTGGCATCAAGTAACTCATTATACAGCGCGCTGGATCTGATTGTGCACTCAATCGATATGAAGAATGAGAATCTAGGGCCCCTGCATGTGCGCCGGTGGTTGGTGAAGCTGCGAGGCTCTCTTTTGGGACTTAATCACCGCCCATTTCTCCCGGCCACAGATAGAAGAGAGGTGTTCTCTGTGCAATATGAAGGCACTGGAAGATGTTTTTCATTTTCTTGGGGTCTGTCCCGTGTTAGGAGAGTTCAGGAGCGCCTGTCTGGGTTTTTGGGTGCTCAGTAGGGATCGTGTGGTGCAGCTGCTGAATGGCGATGGTATGGGGCGGCTGGCGAGTTTTTGTCGGGTGGCGTGGCGTTATAGAGCCGAATTGATAAAGGAGTTCAACTGGTGATTTCACTAAGAATAAAAAAAAAAAAAAAAAAAATTATAAATTAGAATGTTTCGTCCCGTAAAATAGCAATTGATAGCCAGCCTTGTCTCGGGCACTCTCCGACAGAAGGACCATTGGTCCATTGTCGTATAGCATGCTGGAGCGAAGTTTTGTTTATTTATCATTTAATTTTCATGAATTTATTGTAATATCTCGGGGTCACACGAGAATATAATAATGAATATATCTATAGTTATACGTTTATACTGTGTTCATTGTATATTGTAATTCTCTTGACTGTCAATATATAATTAGGTAAAATTTAATAATAAATGTGATGACTTGGTTTAAAATAGTGGATTATTATATTGTGAAGATATTCATGTAAATAGTTATCATAATAAAGCATGTTTTTCTTCTTCTTCTTTCTTCTTCAATACTGAAGTTTCAGCGTATGACTCTGTGAGTGAATATCACCTATGTGTGATGAACCGATGCGTTCTGATGTTGGGGGAAATAGCGATGAAACGACGATTGCCGCCTAGGACGACTGGTTGAGACCTCTTCATTGGATCAGTGCGAATACGTAGGTACTTATTATCCGCCAAAACGAGAGCAGGGCAGACAACCGTACAAGATCCTACTGATGCCGCCAGTTTTTGAAACTTGCAAGCAGTAGCGGTGCGTGGGCTCTGAAAATGGTGGGCCACCATACCGGAACACAAATTAACAGCTTTTTCTACAAAATACCTGTAAATGTTTTCCAACAGTGGAGTCTTCTTATGAGAAATGGGTGGATTTTAATCAACCGCAGCTCTTAGCAAGTCAGAATGTAAGCACTGTGTTCACAATAGTTCTTACCAGTACCCGGGATTACCAGAAGCTAAAAGTTCTATAGCTTCATACTGACTAATACTCAGCAACTTCCTAAACTTTTAATCACCACTCTATCCTCGTGGGAAAACGTCGAAAATTTCGACTGTAAGTTAGCCACCGAATTCATGTGGTACAAAAATACAGAAGCAAATAAACTAAACAACCACTAAAAACAACGAAAGACTAAAATACAACTAAGTAATGACCCGCCCGCGCCGGCCAGTACCTACTTGGATGGAGAATCAGACTAGAAGCTAGGTACTTATCTGTGTATGTTGACGTCGATGAATCCACAAGACCACAGACAGTTTACAACGCACTTAATTATCGCAAATCCAAATCTGTCCTGGGAACTCGAATGGGAACATACAAAATTCGAAATGTAAGCAGAAAATTGAAAACTCAACATAGGAACAGAACGGTGGCGAAAGTGATAAGAACATGGAATAAAGGGCTCCCTTTATTCCATGATAAGAATTTTTAGGGGAGGACAGATAGAAGGACAAGCATCTCGTATCGAGATAACAACATGAATTGAAACAACCCAATCGATTGTGAACACAAACGATTTTTGGATGGAAATGTTGGCCCAGGGCCGAAAATGGGAGGGGCTAACCGAATTTTTACTCGACTGAGCTTGAGCGGACGGGCCACTTTTCTCCGTTGCCATAGTAACACCCGGTCCCTGGACCGGCCAGTTTCAGAAGCGTAGATTTCGATTTCGATTACAAGACATCGATTACTGTAGCTATATTTCGATAAAATGCTCGAATATCCATAGCCAGAGATCTCTGTCTTCTTCTTCTTCCCAGTTACTTGTCTTGGCCACAGCCATGCCAGACATAGGTTGGGACAGAGAGATCTCTGTCGAGTCGCTGCTGAACTTCGTGAAAAATGCTAGGTAGTACAGTATACGGAAGGAAATTCGAATGCCAACTGAACAAATGGTTGGCATTTTTTTAGAGTTTTTTGTGTTTCTGGATGCCGGGGCAGTGGCCCAAGTGGCCTTATGGACGCAACGCCTCTGCTCGCAAGATCCTACTGGCCACGTAAAGTTTTTTGAAACGTAGGTACGGTTTTTGAAACGTACAGTTTTTTTTATACATAGGTACAGTTTTTTGAAACGTACAAGATCCTACTGATGCCGCCAGTTTTTGAAATTTACAAGATCCTACTGACCATGTACAGTTTATGAAATGTACAGTTTTTTTAAACAAGTGCAGTTTTTTGAAACAGGTGCAGTTTTTTGAAACTTACAGGTTTTAGAAACGTACCTACAGTTTTTGAAACGTACAGTTTTTGAAACATAATGTTTTGAAACATACAGTTTTTGAAACGTAGGTACAGTTTTTTGAAACGTACAGGGTTTTGAAACGTACAGTTTTTGAAACGTACAAGATCCTACTGATGCCGCCAGTTCTTGAAACTTACAAGATCCTAATGGCCACGTACAGTTTTTGAAACGTACAGTTTTTGAAACATCGGTATAGTTTTTTGAAACGTACAGTTTTTGAAACGACAGGTTTTACGTACAAGATCCTACTAATGCCGCCAATTCTTGAAACTTTTATGATCCTACTGGTCACGTACAGTTTTTAAAAAGTACAGTTTTTTGAAACGTACAGTTTTTTGAAACATAGGCACAGTTTTTAGAAACTTGCAGGTTTTTGAAACGTACAAGATCCTACTGATGCCGCCAGTTTTTGAAACGAAGTCTTTTGGAAGGCTCTGAAAACCTTATTATTTCACGTTCGAGAGGCGAGTGTCAGGTACCCACTGGTGCAGCGTCGGCCACTGGATGTAGAAGTGTTAAGTAGACTTTGACAAACCTCCTCTACGCTACACTGATATTATTAACAGGTTTGGATGGCATGAATACAGTTGAGTGAATCAATGCAGAACACTCCGGGTGGCATGAACGTCGACCTGCCCAGCGAAACTTCATTGGAAGGCTCCCTGATAATGTCGAAGAGGGCCGACGGAAGATACATTAAATTTGACACACTCGATCGATCGAAGGGATTGATTAATGATTATCAACTCCCTGAAGTCATTCAATGCAACATCAAGGGAAACTAAGTCTAGAAAACGAAATAATGAGGCAGCAAGTGTGAAGCGAGCTAGCGGAGCGTCGCTTCCTTTGGATCTTCCGTTCTACCGTCTCACACAACTGTCATTAATCAACCGTTGTACCGTCTTAATTTGTGAATTTGAGTCGTAATGTTAGTATTTGAAAGACTGAAGAGTCAGGCTCACGCTTTTTCTGATTTTCTGCCTGACTAGTGACACAAACATCGGGAACCTCACGTGAGGTTTGGGTGGGTACCAACTCGTAGGTACCTGAAAGGTGAAATTTCGAATTGTAAGGCTCAACTTCAAACCTCGGGCCCTCAACTTTCTAAGACCCAAAACTAGCTTTTGGTTTGTTATCATGTGAATAATACACCTATGTAATCGCTCAGCAAAAAATTTTTATAACACCCCGTCAAAATTTTTTCTTTTACGTTTCAAGGTGCGTAGATTCCAAAAATGCAAAGTCCGTCCGCCGTACCGTCACGTGTACCGGCTTCATTTTCGGTCTAAAAAATTCCTTCTTTCGCTCCATTTGGGCCCTAGTTGTGTCCCGAAACTTTTCAGCCCGGTCGGAATATACCCAGGGGTGTAACTTAAATCACTTGCGGCGGAGTAGTGGAAATCCATAGCAAAAAACTACAGGATAAAAATAATAAAAATAAAAATAGTCTATTTCCATGTAAACTAGCAAACTCTAGACCGGTTTCGGTTGTTACACCATCGTCAGTACACAAGGTTCACACATAGAGGTTTTAACGAAGTTTCAGCCTTAACTTACGTTAAATTTTCGTCTAAAACCGTAATAAATTCTTCTGCACACAGTTTGGGTCCCCATTTGGGAACACATTTGGGTTCTATTTGTGCTCCAAAGCTCGGCAGATGGGAGAAAAATGGGTGTAAAAATAGGGGTTTTCCAGGTTTTCTTGAGGTTTTAGTGAACATGAGCTTGTGAGGTATCGTTTTTCGTGTTTTTTTTTTAGGGCGAGAAGACCGAATATGAAGTATATTTTGACGAAAGAGTGAAGAATTGCGGTTGTAACGAAGGTTAAGCTCCCGAAATTCATTTTTTATGGGAGAAAAACCTAGGAAATTGTCTGAAATCACCATAAACTTGTATAATAACAATAGAAGTAGTATTAGCAGGTGAATCAAGACAATTAAATGGCACTATCAATGTTCAAAGATAATCTGGGGGAAAAAAAGAGCCGAGGTCGTGTTTTGGGGGGCCAGAATTGGTGGAAACCATATAAAATAACTGTTTCAATTATTGCTCATGAACGAAACAATAAATGAACAGCCAACATTTCTGTAGATATGTCCGATAGAATAATAAACCCATGTGACCAAGGAGAGTTTTCTTGACAAAGCCGACGCGCAGTGAGCATAAATCGGAGTCTTGCCGAAGCTGTTGAATGAGCTTAATTTCATGGTACGCACGACGTTCGTGCATTTCGCTGAGGCAAGCAACGTCTGCGATCCACTCGTAGTTTCAAGCCCATTACCGTTTTCCAGAAATATCGACATTCTGAATAATATATATCACCTTCTCACCACTCGCGACTCGGCTTCCCATCTAATACTCAATAAGACCTCTCACTTAATATTACCGTACTTGAAGAATGTACGGTACCTACTTAATATTATCATACTTGAATAATGTACTGTAGTTGAAGAATAGTAACGTACTTGAAGGTAGTAAACGGGAGTGTGAGTTGTTTAACGGTGCAGCCTGTTGAGGCAAAAAATCATTGTTGGATGTTTTGAACCAAAAAATTGTGATTATGATCACTCGGTGCAGTCTGAACGTGCTAAAACTACTCGCAATCGATTGAGCCACCAAAAAAACATGGTAAACGACACCTCACAAGCCTCCATGAAAAATATGATATTTTTCGGATTTTGGACAACAATTTTGTAAATTTGGAACTCTGGATGCGCCTAATCGGGATGGAACTTGCAATTAATTCAGCCCCCCAACAAACTTGTTTGACAACACCCCACATGCCTGAGTTGCTGACTTTTTTTATTTTTTGAACTAAAAATTTGTAAATGGGGACCGCTGCGCACAGTGCGATCGGGCTGTGTAACTAATCGGGTAACCAATCTGGGTAAAACTTATCGTTATGCGCAAGAACGAATTTAACACCATCTTTAATACCACCGACACAATCGAACATAGTTTTTTGTACGGCTCCGTCGCCTCACATACATCAGAGGCACTTTGCTCTGACAAATAATCCCGGGCTCACGTTGTGGAGGGGAAGAATGACGTGCCCCAGGTGTTTCACATGTAGAAGGCAGTGTTACGAAGTTTGTAAAGCAGAACACAGCTGCACAGTTCAACAGTCAAACCAGAACTGCACGTCATTTTGTTCGGGTAATAACCGACATAACATTTATGATTCCACTGGTGATTGTGAATCCGGAGGTTATCTCATAACTAGGGACTGGAATTATATGCACAAAATGTGGCCAAAATATGTTACTCAAAATGGGGAAAATATGCAAAATATGCACTGCAAGCAAAACTACGTTTAAAAAATTTTTAATTTTTCTAAAATGAACTAAATTTTGCTGTGAGACGTACAGGTAGTCTATACATTATGTTCCAGTTATTATCGCTCCTTAAAAAATCATAGAAAAGGTTCAAAAGAAAATGGAATGAAAATCTACACACCTTTTTTTCTCGACTATACAATATATTACATTTATACAGAAGAAGTCACTCGCTATCACAATTATAGCACTGGATCATAATTGATTTTTCCAAATTTTCAACCTAAATCTCCTACAGTTGTCGCTGAGGAGCAACTTTAAGGCAGACCTATCGACATCACAGGACACGATGAGTAAAAATTTCAATGCTGAGAGTTCACTTGGGGTAAGGCCAGATGAGAGGTCAAAGTGCTGCATTTTCGGCTGATTCTTCCGGGCAACCAACACCTTACCCTGGTGCCCTCTGGTTTGTTTGTGCTAAGCCCTACCAGGTACGCGAGTTATGAAAGTAGAGTTCGCCACGAGATTTTTAAAAACCACTTTATTCAAGGAACACAAATTTAACACGTTAGACTTTAAACATATTGTGAGAATAGTGATAGAAAGAGTGCTACGCTCTTGACTGGTACAAGACTGAAGAAGTAATGACAACTCGAACCTATTATTCTGGCTTATTTATATGAGAGGTGTTTACATCAGAGGGTTGTTTGTTGTTGACAACTGAAGGTATTACGATAAGCTTATTTACAAGTGGTAATGAGGGAAAGCTGACATAACTCCTCCCTTCGTAAGTATGAAGCGTCCTCGCGAATGAAGTTAGGTTGAGAGGTGGTGCTGTAGGTCTGACGCGAAGCATGATGTCCTGAACTTCATTTAATTCGTCTTCTTGGTGTGGAGGTATTCGCCGTAGTGGTCGTTGTTTGTAGTAGATTCGAATTTTGTAGATCGTGAAGGTTACAAAAATTAGGGTGAAACATAAACCAAATCCAATGAAGAATATTTGATACGGTTTCGTTGTAGAAACTTCCTCTAATTCTTCAAGAGGTTCCATTTGAATATTAATTTTATGAAGCTGTTCAAAGGAAATTGGTAAACTTTTTGTTTGTGGGGCCTCCTCTAGTTGTAATCGAAGGGGCTCACTTTCAATATAATGGTATTTTCTGATGTCATTAAGTATTTGTTCATTTGGGGAGAGTTTTAATAATGAAGTTTGCTTTGGGTGGATAGTTAATTGTTCATTGGATTTTACAATAGTGATATTGGATACATTAAAAAGCAGATATTGATCAATGACATTGATATAGTTAAAAACAGTATTGACGTTGGACAATGTGTAATCTGTACAATGTTCCGTTTTTTCAAGAAATAAATCTTTAATACATAAATTTGTTATTTGTTTATTTTCAGTACAATAATACTTATCTAATATTAGAAGACATTTCCCTTCACCGTATAAATTTAAATCTTTAATTATTAATGTGGGATAGACATGAAGGGTTTAACGTCACCTGATTTTGATTGGAAGGGGTAGGATAGAAGGAAGTATGTTTCAGTCAGAGGTACCTTTAGCGGTAATTGGACAAAATAATGTATATAATCGTTGGTTAAAGAACAATGAATTTTACCAGTGTTCCATAAAACTTCCGGTGCGTTAGAGATTAGGCTGACATTTGTGGCTTGATTTAATGATTTAATTTCTTTTACAGAAATGATACTGCTATGTATAATCCCACGTTTACAAAATTCTAATGATAAATCTATATCATTTATTTTATTTGCTATTAACATTAAATTAGTAAATAAAAACATATAGTGTTGTTCAAATTCTACTTCATCATTAATTCCATTCGTAATGAGTGAAGTTAACTTGCGAGTGTTGTCTTGTACAATCTGAACATCCTTATTAAATTCGTTTATTAATTTTTTATTGATAGACAATTGTTTTTCTACGTTATGTTCCATATGGTAAGTATTTGCTTCGATCTGATTGATTACTTCGTCATAATGACCCTTGTCATCTGCGTCCATGGTTCCTGTCAGCCAAGACAACGCAGTTCCTATTCCATTAATGAGACCTCTTTTGGGCCTTCTTGGAATAAAACTTTTATAAACTGAAATATGATCGATTTTATCTTGGATATACTCTTCATGTTGGAATAATACATTTAACTTATGACCATGGTTAGTGGAATTGCTCTGGAGGAGAGTAAGGACCTTAACTATCCTTTTCAACTCTTCTTCCCATACTCTGATATTAACTGAATGAACGTATGTATAATATTTATCTATCCTATAAGAATTCTGAATTTTTATGGGTATTATTCCTGGGCCATTGAGGTTAATCAGGCTGTGATCTTGGACCTGGTCTTGGACTTGGTGTATGATGACTGGGATGATCAGTACGAATATCTTCATCTTGTCTGTCTGTTTCAAGTTCCTGTGATTTAGCATGTTGATTAGTATTGTGTTTCTCCAGTTTCCTAGGTCTTTTAATGAGAGCAGGATGTGTTTTTACTAATTTTTGTTTCGTTACGAGTTTTTTCTGAGTCGAAGAATAGACAGCCGGTTTGAATCGAGGTTTATTTTTTAATCTAGCTTGAGTACGTACATAAACTTTTCCTTCTGGGATTTCTATTTGCTCTCTATTTTGATTTAGCCTTTCGGTTCGGGTAACTTTTTCATTTTCTATTAATTGTTTTACTGTTTGATGAATTAATTCCTGATCTTTATGATATTTTTCAATCTGAGCGTCGAGCAGGAGGTTTGACGATTTTTGATTTAAGGTGCCAAAGGTGATTTCATTGGGTGTTAACTTAACATTGCTATTTGGAGTGTTGTTGAAAGCGATGATCGCTAATTCTACCAACTCTGAGAAAGGCTTTTCCGGTGATTTGGTTTTCAGAATGTTTAATAGCTCAATTAGTGTACTATGGGTTCGATTGATGAGTCCATTGGAGTTAGAGTAGTTTGGGGTAGTATAATGAATTTCTGTATTGTGATATTTTAGGAAATTTTCGATGCCTTTATTTGCAAATTCTGGACCATTGTCGCATTGAATTTGTTGTGGAGATGGAAAAGTTGAGAAATAATTTCTGAGACATTTAATTATGGTTTTGAGGGTTTTTCTTAAAATTCTGAAATTTTTGATTTTGATTATTGGTTGGTTTTTGAACAGTCTTTGATTGGGTTTTTTGTTTTCTCCTGTTGAGTGAGTCCAAGATAAATTGACATTTAGTGAATAAAATTCGTCGAAAATCGTCTAAAGTTTCTGGACTTTGGGTCATTATGAAGTTTGACAATGGAAACTCCATTTGTTCATACATATGGTAGATTATTTCTTTCTCAGTTTGTCTCATTATTGCTGCTATAACCTCAGCACTTAGCTGATCGATAGTTAGTCTATTGTAAATTAAATTCCTAATCGTTTCCATTTTCCTTAAGAATTCGAAAGGAGACTCTGATTGGGACATTTTTGATCTGTACATTTCCAATTTTAAGGATTCTGTAGTCCTAGTATCGGAAAACTGAACTCTCAATGCATTCAACAGATCTGGTAGTGAATCAATATTTTTTGACACAATGTAAGCTTTAGCAGATCCAGTTAATCTGGCTTTAACTTTGTTCAACAATTTAACATGGTTTAAAGCATGCTGAGTATTATTTGCGGCGCAAACAATATCAAAGACTGATTGAACAGTCTTGGTAAATCCTAGTAGTCTCTCAGGATTACCGTCATATGTCGGAATGTGGTCATAATCAGACCTATCCAAAGGGTATGAATATGGTTCGGCCATTTCTTCCGACTTTACGGATGATTCAACCTTTGTAGGTTTTACAAGTAATTTGGCTGGTCTTAACTTAAATGGACCAATTTTGAACAAATTTTTCTATCACTATTATTCTTCCTCGGGACAAGTGGTCACGATGCTCAGTAGACGTTGATTGGGATAATTGATCACAATCTGTACTCACTGATGAAGTCTCACAGTTTGAAGTCTTGAATGTGTAGAGTAGTTCCTTGTTGAGCTGCTGCTGCTGATGATGATGGCTTCCTCGCAGTCCCTGTTCGGGCGCCAGTTATGAAAGTAGAGTTCGCCACGAGATTTTTAAAAACCACTTTATTCAAGGAACACAAATTTAACACGTTAGACTTTAAACATATTGTGAGAATAGTGATAGAAAGAGAGCTACGCTCTTGACTGGTACAAGACTGAAGAAGTAATGACAACTCGAACCTATTATTCTGGCTTATTTATATGAGAGGTGTTTACATCAGAGGGTTGTTTGTTGTTGACAATTGAAGGTATTACGATAAGCTTATTTACAAGTGGTAATGAGGGAAAGCTGACATAACTCGCGGATTAAACGGTGAATGGCCTAAGAATACCCCTTTTTTGGCGATTGGAATGTCGAAAAATAGGGAAATTCCCCAATTTAGATTAAAAATGCAGAAATACGCACAAAACGGCCAAAATATGCAAAAATCTCCGAAATTGAACGCACGCTAAACGCTCCAGATACCCTCAAAACGGAAAAGTGGAACGATATACACGATAAAAAACACATATGCAAGATATGCAAATTCCAGTCCCTACTCATAACAGTATATTTTATCAAGTATATCCCATAAATGTCAAGGTTTTTCACGGGAAGTAGAAGTTGACGTAGGAGCAAAGAACTTCTAGAAGGTAAATTGAGATACTGGGTAATATAGGTTTAGTAAGTAGCTGAGTAAGTACCTACCATTCGGAATGTATCGAAAAACAGTTAAAAACTTATGTCTGATAGCATTGCTGTTAATTAATCTTCTGAGCCTTCACTCCCACCGAGATGTCATGTAAAATCAGGAGAAAATTATTTTGAAGATCTTTTTTCGTGAGTTTGAATTATTAGGACATCAGTTGGTCGGAAATGTTCAGCTGACGGGCGAAGGAGTGAGGTTTTGCTTCGAAGTCTGCCAAGGTAGCGGAAGCTTTGTTTTCAATTTTGAGAGGAAATGTTTTCTCTCCAAAATGTTGACATTCATTGCTCCTTGAGCTTCATGGGACACGTGTCCAGTCGGACGGAGACCGTGTTCAGTGGTCGATTCCGAGCATCAAGATTTTGTGTACCTACACCGGCTTGTATTACATACAATCGTTATAATTATATAGAAGTGAGCTACGGGTTATCAGTGTTAATCCAGGCTTGAGGGAATTAGTTTCCTGCAGCTATGTATCGGATTGAAAAGCAGGAGTACGCTGTATTAGTAGTTGGTGTGTATATAATTAATAAATAATTATATGATATTGCAGTAGTAGATTCTTAACATACAATTGCCTGATATTGAACATCATAGCAGTATTAAGTAATTCACCTGGCGCTGGTCTTCGTGGCAACGATGACATTATTTTGATAATAATCTTAGCCGTGATTACACTTGCAGTGTTGGGCCCAACACCGAATATTCGCCGATACTCGCCCGAATATTTACCTATGCTCGGAGTTTGCCGAATCTTGACGCGCACGCCGCACACACATGCGGTGTTGGCTCTCAACCCCGAGCATCGACGCATATTCGGGCAAGCGACGATGAACACAGTTTCGCAATAATAATGTACCTAAATCACAATTTAAATCATCACTTTTATGAAAATGTTTGTTTTATGTCAATTTTTAATTGAATATTTCCGTTAATAAACGAATTGAATTGAATCGATTCGATTTAAATCGATTCCTTTTGGATAGTCGGACAACAAAACAACAAAACAACACAGCAATAACTCGGAGTGTGAATCACAGGAAAATGTTTCCTGTGATTCAAGCTCCGGGTTCACTTATTAATGAACGCGAGCTCTGCGCCTTCAACTTGCCTCGGGAAGCAAACCTGCCAAACACTCGGCCGCATTTGTATGCGCTGCACGAATACGCTAGTTGACCAATATTCGCCGCCTTTGACTCGGGACAAAAAACCGCCTTTTGACCGAGCATCCCTAAGTATCAATATTCGCGCGCATTCGGGCATTTGTCCCGCGGTTACACTTGCGGGAAGAGGCCGACGAATATTCGGTGTTGGGCCCAACACCGCAAGTGTAACTGCGGCTTAATGTCCTACATTTACCTAGTTTGTTTATATGGTGAGAATAGCCCCCAAGATGTAATTCCATATTTATTAGTGCTGACTGAACCATGCAAATCAGTTAACATGGGTTCTGCTCAACTGTTTTGAGGAAAGATATAGTAGCAGAGACTTCCTCCTGCTGAGCCAACATAATTCACTGGAGAGTGGGGCCATACTGTTGCTTGGAACGATCAACAAGTTATATTATGTCACCCCCCCCCCCCTCACCGATAGGACGTCGATAATTATTGGTGTTGCATCTAGATTGCGCTGGTTTAGAGTGGTTTAGTTGCCTACACAAGTAATACACGTAGTAAGCGATACGATGTCGAGTTAGGGTGGGGCTGCTTATCGCATAACTTGTCGTGTCGCCTGTCGCAGCGCTCCCAAAACAAAACTCGATTTTGACTTGCTTCTTGTTGTCGAAAATAATCGGTCTTCGAACTCATCTTTCCGTTAGCCTTTACATACATTTTGACGAAATTCAGGATTTTTAAAAATCACGGTGAGCGCGGAGGGCAAGCAATGCTAGGGTGTCTGCTCTGTTATTTAGTTACCTGGGCGCTTTCGCCTGATTGATCTCATCAGAAATGAGGGACCAGAACAACAACATTGTAAAATCAGAACCACCACCCACGCCTCCCCAAATAATAACCTCACTAAAGATAGGTAAGTGAAGGTGCCTCATACGTAAATAATAATATAGCAGGTTGAGTAAAAATAGGCAAATAGTAAGTGCTGGTGTACTTGTATTGCAACTTAGATGAGCCCAGTAAGGGAAAACCGCTCACCTAATTAAATACTAGAACAGATACCCCGCTGCTTTCCCCCTCCCCACACAACAAAAGTGATTAATTAAAGTGTCTGATTAGAACCACGATAGATCTGTGGCTAAGGCAGAACATCGTCTCATACGAAAATAACCAACTGTTGTTCATGAATTTGCAAGCATTCTTGTTTGACCTGCTGAAAATATTGTAAAATGCGGATGGGAGCTATACAAGCTAGAAATGAGAGGGTGGAGTAGGCGTTTGATCAAAACTGAGAGAAGTCGAGTACACATCGCCCCTGCTCAAGGTTTAATGGCCTCCAACTAATAATAATAATAATAATAATAATCCTTTATTGGTATATAGGACAGGATGTCCCACCTCGCATACCAAATATTAGAGAAAATTGAATATAACTACAGTGGTATTCACCGTGTTTCATTCATACCGAACTGTTCGTGATCCCTATTTTCAATTAGCTCGAAAGGTCATCCGCTTATGCTCGTATTGGTTTCTATAGAGGCGGGAAAAGGAGCATTTTTGAATGAAATTATAGGATATGTTGTGATATAATGATGTGGATATTGGCACATTGAACAGAACCCAACTATACCAGCCCCACCAGAGTTTATATTATGGAAGGATGCATTTTTCAAAGGACAAAAAGTTGTTCAAATATGTTTTTTGTCTTTTTCAAAAATCGTTGAAAAAACGGCCGAAACCACCGAGTCTTGATGTAAATTCATCAAGAGCGAAAATGGTATGGCGATCATTGCGAGAATGGTGTGTCGCGACATAAAGACCTTCAACAGATATAAGACTTAAAAAAAGCTGTATAAAACTAATAAAAGTAAAGAATAATTTTTATGCTGAACAAATTTGGGATTTATTCAATGCAAATACCAAGAAAAAACGCTGCAAAGTCCTTGTCACATGGGTTTATTATTCTATTGGACATACCTACAGAAATGTTGGCTGCATGCGTAATAATCGAAATAGCTATTTCTGATGGTTTTCATTAATTTTGGCCCCTAAAACACAAATTAGGTAGGTACGCTTTTTGTTTATTTATTTATTATTTTTTTAATTTACTATCCTTGATCATTTTTAGTGCCATTTAATCGTCTTGATCCACGTGTTGACACTTTTTCCAGTGTTATTATACAAACTGAAAGTGGTTTCAGACGATTTCCCAGGTTTTTCACTCATAAAAGAACTGAACATCTGGTAGAACCTCAATTGTCTATTCTTTGGTCAAAATCGACTTCATATTCGGTCTTCTTGTCCCCCAAAACATGAAAAACGATACCTTAAAAGCTCATGTTACCAACATGTCGCTAAAACGCAAAAAGTTTCATTCATAACACCCCTGCGTGTATTCCGATCGGGCTGAAAAGTTTCGGGACACAACTAGGGCCCAAATGGAGCATGTGTGCGAAAGAACGATTTTTTTAGACCGAAAATGAAGCCTGTACACGTGATACGGCGGACGGACATTGCATTTTTGGAATCTACGCACCTTGAAACGGAAGAGAAAAAATTTTGAGGGGGTGTTATAAAATTTTTTTGCTGAGCGAATACATAGGTGTATCATTCACAGAATAATAAACCAAAATGTGAAGTCGGCGTAAATTGTCAACTAAATGTATGTAAACCAAGGGATACATTTATGAAGGCTGTGTGTGGGGTGTTTAGTTCAGATTTGGCGCCGACTTCAAAAATACACTGCCAAGGTGATGGCACAGGAGCTTCCTCGTCACAATCAGAGTGACCCATTATAAAATAGAACAGACTCGGAAGCAAAATAACATAACATTACATTACATTACATAACATTACATAACGTTAAATATACATATTACATAACATTACATTACATAACATTACATGAAATATACATATTATACATAACATGACTTCCATAATACATTACGTCCATTATACATAATTAGCCTGACCGCTCGCTTCAATCGCTATCCGAGATTCGCTGTACGCAGTATCGTGGAACCAACAAACGACGGAAAAATCCCATACCCTACCGGGTATTTGTGCCCAATTTTATCAAAATCCGTCAAGCCATTCAGGAGTTGACCATGGTCGACCATATTTCCGCTATGGTCAGGGAATTAAAAATGCGCCTACGTTCAACTTGGGAGCCTACTGGATATTCGTGCCAAATTTGGTCGATATCCGTTGAGCAATTCGGGATTCGACCATGGAGGGGCCCATGGATGCGCTATGGTCGACCGCGGGGGTAGTCCGAAGGGTCGATCGTAGATAGAATTTCACGTAGATTACGAATACGCGATAAAAAATAGGGGTTACCATTTCAATTAACGAAGTTGACCATGGTCGACCATAGTTCCGCTATGGTGAGGGAATTAAAAATGCGACGTTGCACAACTTGGGAGCCTACTGGATATTCGTGCCAAATTTGGTCGATATCCGTTGAGCAATTCGGGATTCGACCATGGAGGGGCCCATGGATGCGCTATGGTCGACCGCGGGTCGATCGTAGATAGAATTTCACGTAGATTACGAATACGCGATAAAAAATAGGGGTTACCATTCCAATTAACGAAGTTGACCATGGTCGACCATAGTTCCGCTATGGTCAGGGAATTAAAAATGCGACGTTGCACAACTTGGGAGCCTACTGGATATTCGTGCCAAATTTGGTCGATATCCTTCGAGCCATTCAGGAGTTGACCATGGTCGACCATAGTTCCGCTATGGTCAGGGAATTAAAAATGCGACGTTGCACAACTTGGGAGCCTACTGGATATTCGTGCCAAATTTGGTCGATATCCGTCAAGCCATTCAGGAGTTGACCATGGTCGACCATAGTTCCGCTATGGTCAGGGAATTAAAAATGCGACGTTGCACAACTTGGGAGCCTACTGGATATTCGTGCCAAATTTGGTCGATATCCGTCGAGCCGTTTGGCCGTGCATAGAAGGACAGACAGACAGACAGAGCGCATGCGCAGGGCGAACCGCTGGCTCTATCATGTTGAAATTTATATGGGACCTCAATGGGCCCTACCCGCTTAATCCCTGAGAATTACATTGAAATTGGGTGAAATCTTTGGTTACTACGGCTGTAACAAGGAAATTGAATCTATTTCACGCCAGCGCATGCGCAGAGCGCACCGAGGGTCCGATCATGCTGAAATTCATACTGGAACTCACTAGGCCTTGTCCAAACAACCCTTGAAAATTTGAGCGAAATTGAATCAAAATTGTGAAAGTTATGCGTGTTTGTTGAATTTAACGTTAGCGCATGCGCAGGGCGTACCGCTGGATCAATCATGTTGAAATTTGTATGGGACCTCAAGGGGCCTTATCCGCACCATCCCTCAAAATTTGAGCTGAATCAATTCAAAATCGTGGAAGTTATGGCTGTAACAAGGAAATGCGGACAGACTCACAGACTCACAGACCCACAGACCGACAGACACGGAACCAAATTTGTTCAGTAGGCTTTGAAACGCAAAATGCAAGTGGAAATTTTTATTTCTGAAGACAAAAATTTTTTGGCTCACGAAAGTGAACACAAGGCTTCCGCTGCTTCGCAGACTCGGAAGCAATATTGTTGTATTGGCTTTGAATAAAGTACTATGTACATTTGTACAGCATAACAATGTTCTTTGCTTTTTCAGTTTTATAAAGCTTTTTTTGAAATCTTCCTTTTTTTTGGTTAACAATTTTTCTTCTTTCAGCGCGATCTTTTTCGTATTTATTTAGTTTTCTGTCGTCAAATAGCGCGATGTCAATCAAAGCACTAGAAATCGAAAAGTATAACTGGCCTAGAGCTGGCACAGTACGACTTCTTTACTTAAAAACGCTGCAAATCATCACACAACGGTTTATTATTTACCTGTATAGATGCTCCTTCTGTTTAGATCACTGTTTTCTGTGGTCAGTACCTACCCCCCCCCCCCCCCCCCCCAAAGAAAGCCCTAAATCGAGTGCTGGAGCCTTTCCGGGAATTACAGTTTCATAAAAATGCGCGAGATTCAACAATTCAATCATTAACGATTTGTTGAATAACAGCAAATCGTTAATGATTGAATTATTGAAATTCAAAATTACCTATGAATAAAATCTAGCCATCATTCTTCAAAGGCAATATTGTCCCGAAACAGCCTAATCGATTTCATACAGCCATCCGCGATTGTAATCAGGTGCTCCCTAGCGATGATATCTGGGCCGGATTTATACCGTTTCATTCACGATCATGTTGAAGAAACTTTACAGTGCGAACGAACGGCTGGTCTTACAATGCTCCGGGCGGTCCCAAAAAATTCTGTAGTTCGAGATAAACTTAAAAACGTAAAGAAAGCCCATACCCTTCTATTGAAAGTGTTCGAGCTACGGCGTTCTGGAAATTTCAAACCCTACTTTTCACCCCTTATGACTGAAAGTAACGCCGATCTTCGTGGAACAACTAGAGCTTAAATGGGATCTCAAACCGAATTTCATCAAGTTTGGTTCATGGTAACTAGGGAAAGTGCGAAGTGCGTTGGACGGACAGAAAATTTTTTATTCCATTTTCTGATTATGCATGTAAGTACCTTGAAAAGGAAACCATCAAATTTTGTGGGGGGGGGGGGGAAAGGAGATTTTTTTTTTTTCATGCTCGATTCTAAAGGTTCATTATTGAAAATAATAAACCAAAAACTAGTATGGGACCACGGGGGATGATCCAGTTTCATTTGATAGATATTTTATCGAAATCGGTCCAGTAGTTTCGAAAAAACCGCTGGACAAACATGAAAAAATAAAATAAAATAAAGTAAATAAAAGTGACAAGTCGAATTGAGAACCTCCTCTTTTTGTTTCATTATTTTTAATGCCAAGAACCTTTGGAATCGAGCATGAAAAAAAATTTAAACCCTCTCAAAATTTGATGGTTCTTGTTTCAAGGTACTTAGAATCCGAAAATGGAATCAAAAATATTTCTGTCCGTCCACCATACGCCATACGTCGTACTTTCCGTAGTTACAATGAACCAAAATTAATGAAATTTGGTTTGTGTACCCCATTTCGGGTCTAGTTCGTCCGCGAAGCTCAGCGTTACTGTCAGTCATCTCCAAGGGATGAAAAATATGGGTTGAAATTTCCCGAACGTCGTAGCTCGAAAACTTTCAGTAGACGAGTATGGGTTTTTTAACGAAATTTTTGAGACCACCCTGAGCATTGTACGTTCAGCCTTTGTTTGCACCGAAAAGCTTCGTCAACATGATCTAGAATCAAACGGTATAAATTCGGCCCAGATATCATTGCTAGGGAGCACCTGATTATGATCACGGATGGCTGTATGAAATCGAGTTGGTTGTTCGGTGATATTATTTCATCTGATGAAGACGGTTATTTTGGATTTTTTTTATAGGTACATTTTAATTGAAAGACGTTATGATTCATGAATAGCAACAAATAATCAATTATTGAATTATTGACTCCCGCGCATTTTTATGAAACTGTAAATCACAGGTCGGCTGCAGTACTCGATTTAGGGCTTTCCTGGGGGGAGCACGAGGGTAGGTATTGATCTCAGAAAACAGTGATCCACACAGAAGGGGCATCTATAGGTAAGTGATAAACCGTTGTGTAATCATTTGCAGCGTTATTTTGGATTCTGTTAAAAAAGAAGTTTTTCCTCAAAAAAGCCGGGCAAAATAATTGGATCGAAGTCACGATTTGGTGGTCATAAATCGCTTGAAATGGCAAAATATTGTGTAGAATAGCGGTTTAAACAACAACATAAAAGTTCAAGTCATGCAGCATGACCATAGGATCGAATTTTCGGGGGTCACACAAGTATTGGCCTTGGCCGAATGATTCGAGGTGTGTAGGGCGGTGGAGTGGAGGGGGAGTCGCTGTTTCAGTCCTTTCCCAGCTCAACTAGGAGTATGTCGATTGAGTTCTGTCATTGTGTGCAACCTCTACGTACTTGAATAATTTAGTTATTGCAATTTTTCGCCCGCAAACACTAAGCTGCGACCCCATTTTTTGCGACAATTTCATTGTTGATTTAATCTGTTTCAGCCTCAATTCACCATTTACGAACTTTTGGTGAATTTAGAACCATTATTCGCGATTTCTAGCAGCATGACGCCCAATAAAATCATGTATCTCACAGTCAAGTATGATACTGATATATATATATAAGTTCCTCTTTAAGTGGGTTTCCTTTTGAAGTTCAAAAACAGGACACAAGTTTCGATTGCCTTTTTATTTAAACCAAAAGAAATCGAAAACAAAAGTTTCGAATCCGGGATTAACAATTAATAACAAAATGACAAAAATACGCATGCCTCTCAATAATAACAGAACTTGCTGATACCGCGGCTATCGTCCAACTGACTACTGTCGTCACCCGACGACAAACCTCACATCTTGACCCCACCACAACAACTTCTCCCATCACAATATTATCAATCCCTCCAGTCATTAACCAAACTCTGTCCTCCTGGCCAACTCGTCATAATCCAGAAGTTCGCTATTTTAGGTAAGGTCTAAAGATGAGTTCACATCTTTACATCCCCCCCCTCCAGTGAGCAAATGTGGCGTGGGATAACGACCAAATTTGCTGGACGGCGAACCATCCTCCGGTGCTTTGATCATCTTGCTGATGTGGTAGAACCTCCTGTCGTGTCCTCTCTTCCCTGTTTCCACCTCATACACAGTGTTTGAGATTTTGCTGACGATACTGTAGGGTCCCACACGAATCTCATCCAACTTGTGCCTATTCAATTTATTGCCATTCTCCACATAAATTTTATCGCCGATCTCAAACACCATATCTATTCTATTCCTATCATACATCATCTTATTTTTCTCATGTGATCTGTTCGAGTGCTCCAGTGCTTTTCTTCTGTCTTCCAAATAATTCCTCGAGTCTACGAACTCTGCTGGTACGATTTCCGAAGTAATCCCATTCATCAGATAATTTGGTGCGAATCCTGTCGATGAATGAGTCGTGGCGTTGTATTCTCTCGCGCATTGAGCGGCTGTTGTAGCCCACGCCATCCTATTCTCCTGTTCATTCTGCCTGCATCTTATCCTGTTCACCATAGTCTGACCGGTGCGTTCATTTAGCCCATTTGATGATGCGCTGTCTATGGCTGTAAATATATGTTCTATATTTTGTGTTCTCAAGTATTCCTGGAATTCCCCTGAAGTCAAGCCGCCGTATTGATCTGTCAAGAGTGTCTCGATTTGGTGCTCCTTCTGTATTCCTTTTATAAGCCTGATGAACTCACTCCCAGTTTGATACTTTGAAGCTAGAATATAAATGTATCGCGTAAAATGGTCCACCAGTAAATGCAAATACTTTTTTGTAGAACGTTTCCCACCAAAACCACCAATAGTATCGAGAGACATAATCTGAAAAGGTCGAGACGCCGGACCGAGGTGTCCCATATATCCGTAGCGTCTTCCTCTACGGCTTTTGTTCTTGACACAGACCTCGCACGAGGAACAGTATTCGGTAACCTGTCTATGCATATTTTTAAAATAATACTTTTCCACTAATAAGTTTGTCATTTGCGTGGCTCCGATATGACCAAATGCATGATGTATTCGATGTATTAATTCATTCGCTGCTTCTTTGTTCAACACTATTCTTTTTTTATTTTTTATCCTGCGCAATATCACACCATTTCTGATTTCTTCATTCTTGCCCAATCGCATTCCGTCCTGTCCGTCCTTAATTTCGTTTAAATTCAGTACATTTACTGTCCTTATTGGTTCCGTATCCTGATCCTCTTCGTCACCATCCAAAACTGGATTTCGGGACAGACAATCCGCTTCTGCGTTCGATTTACCGGGTCGGTACTCTATCTCAAAATCGTACTGCAACAGGTAATTCGATATGTCTCCCAACTCTTCATCCGTTCTTGCTTTCAGATTCATGTTTGCTAAAGGCTTATGATCAGTGATTACCTTAAATTTTCTTCCAATTAACCAGTATCTCCAGTACTTCACCGCTTCCATGATTGCCAAACTTTCTATGTAAATTGCTTTTTTTTTCTTCTGGCCTTCGCTTAATTTTTTTGAAAAATATGCCACCGTTTTTTCTTCATTGTCTGGCTGTACTTGTTTCAAAATCGCTCCCATTCCTTCAATACTCGCATCAGTGTACACATGAATGGGAAGATCTGGATCAAAAATTTCCAAAGCAGGAGCCGAAATTAAATAACGCTTTAATTTCTGGAACACCTGCTGACACTCCTCTGTCCATACAAAATCGGAATTCTTTCTTAATAACCTATGGAAGGGTTCCAACGTTTTAGTGGCCTGAGGGATGTATTTATGATAGAAATTTATTTTCCCCAAAAATTGGCGTACATTCTTACGTGTTTTTGGCGTTGGGAAATTTTTTATGGCAATTAAATTATCTTTTAGTGGTTGAACTGAGTTTCCTTTTATTATGTGGCCCAAATATTGTACCCAATCTTGTGCAAAACTGCATTTTACAAATTTTAGGCGAAAGCCCTCCCTCATGAGCGCATCCATCAACGCCTTCAAATGACCCAAATGTTCCTCAAAGGACCTGGAGAAAATCAAAACGTCATCTATATAATTGCAGCAAAAATCGCCCAAATTATTTCTGCGAATAATCCCTGATAAAATTCGCTGGAAAATGGCAGGGGCGGTCTTCAACCCAAATGGAAGCGAGACCCATTGCCAATGCCCGTGCTGCGTGATGAACCCCGTTTTGTACCTATCCTTCTTTCTGATAGGTATAGTCCAAAAAGCGGAATTAATGTCCAAGGCCGAAAACCAAGAGCAATTTCGAGTTTTTGTTATTATGTCATTTATAACTGGGAAGGGCTGACTTTCAGGTATTAGCAATTTATTTAGATTCCTGAAGTCTATGCACATTCTCGTTTTTTCCTTTTGACCACCTTCTCCTGTCTTTTTGTAAGCTAATGTTACAGGGGCGGCGAATGGGGAACACGACTCTTCAATACAACCGTATTGTAACAATTCGGCTACCTGTCTTTCGATTTCCTTCTGGTCCTCAATAGAACAGCGATACGGTTTCTTCGCAATATATCTATTCTCCGTGAGTCTTATACATGCCTCATAATCCGTGACTGTACCAATATCAAATGGATGTTTTGCGAAAACCGATCCATATTCATCCACCAGATCAAAAATCATCTTTTGTTTTTCCTTGTCTAAGTGCTGTGTTTTTGCCTCGAAGTTTTCGATTGGTATAAATTCATTCCAATTTATTTCCAATTCTCCTCCCGTTTTCTGTTTGTTTTCCATACTTTGTCTTATTTTGTTCGTTTTTTCTCTTCCTCTCTCTACAGGTACCTGTGAAATCCTCCCCAAGTGATCCTGGGCCAATCTGAACTGTAGGATCGCATCGAGACCGATTAGCAAATCGTACTTAAAGTCTGTTCTGTCGACTACAAAGAGTCTTATTTTTTTTTCAATTGCAAACAATTTGACAGTGAGGAATGCTGTTCCCATTATTTTATCTTCCCCCGACATTGTTTTGAAACACAAGTTTTTGGCATTGTACATTTTTTTCTCAAGTGTTTTGAAATATTTGTAAGAAATTATTGTTACGTTCGCTCCCGAATCATATAAACAGCGAGCTTTTTTGCCTTCCACGTGCGCTTTCAGTTGAATGAGGGGGGGTAATACTAGTTTTTTGAATCAGTCTCCTCGTTAATTATTTTTTCCAACTCCGTATTATTTGCAATTTTCACGTTCCCTGGCGTTTTTCTATCATTATTCCCGTTTGTTCTGTTCGGGTTGAAATAGCAAGCGGCTTCCGGGTGCATCATCCCTCCTTTTCCTCTTTTTTTACAAAACGAGCAGGGTTCATATTTCGAAGTACTGCCTCTCCTATCTCCAGGAATCTTCTCTCCAAATTTTCCACCAACCTGGTTTTGCTTCTTTTTAAAGTTTGCGACCGTTGATTCTAACTGATTTAATTCTGTTAAAAGTTTCTTGAAAGTGTCGGTATTGGCCCTACTAATTTTTGACTGAATAAATGATGGTAGTCCAACCACTATTAAATTCACACGCGATTTTTCTACCAATAATGGATCCGCGTCTAACAAAAAATTTAATTTCTTAATTGCATAATCAACCAACGCACCGCCGACATACCTATAATGATATGCAAACTGTACCTCGTCCCAGCCTTTATTGCTGTACGATTCGATGAATTCCTGTCTCCATGTCTTCCAGTCGGCCGCTCCGATGATTTTCCTCGTCGCGTTGTACCATTCCAAAGGGACACCTTCCATGAACAGCCGCAGAACATCGCTGAATTGGCCCTCCTCGACTTCGACTCGTGAACATTCGGTTTCGAATGTATCAATCCATACGCCCGCATTCTGATTTTTTCCGGTAAATTTATCTAGTACGACTTCCTTAGCGATTGAATGCAGGGTTCGACGCTTCTGTTCGATAGCTTTTGAGGCGGCAATGGGTTTCTCGAGCACATCGCGCGCGGGTGCATCAACGTTTAAATAAATTCCATTGAACCACAGGTTTTCATCCTCATCGAAGTAAACTTTTTTTGTACTGTCGTCTAACGTGACCCGAACTATACGCTTTAGGTGTCGTTGCTTCATAGATGAGATCGCATTTTTAATCGGTACCAACTTACCCAACTCGGCGTGTTTGCTCACGTGCTGGTAGTCGGGCGGTATACCATAAATTTCGGGCTCATCGCTCCGCTGTATACCTTTAACGTTTAAGACCGTTGTCTTTGAATCATTGAGAGCTGCTTCGGTAACCAGAATCACTTTAATCTTCATCGCGCCCAGATGTTCGAAGTCCGGTTTTCGATTTATAAGTTCCTCTTTAAGTGGGTTTCCTTTTGAAGTTCAAAAACAGGACACAAGTTTCGATTGCCTTTTTATTTAAACCAAAAGAAATCGAAAACAAAAGTTTCGAATCCGGGATTAACAATTAATAACAAAATGACAAAAATACGCATGCCTCTCAATAATAACAGAACTTGCTGATACCGCGGCTATCGTCCAACTGACTACTGTCGTCACCCGACGACAAACCTCACATCTTGACCCCACCACAACAACTTCTCCCATCACAATATTATCAATCCCTCCAGTCATTAACCAAACTCTGTCCTCCTGGCCAACTCGTCATAATCCAGAAGTTCGCTATTTTAGGTAAGGTCTAAAGATGAGTTCACATCTTTACATATATATATATATATTCCTTCCTATCATTTTATCAATTCATTCCATTATTCTGCGTAAAATAGCGGAGCGCTTTTAGAAGGGAGGAATGTCTCCCACCCGCCAACATCGATCGGCACAAAATAACTAACAGCTTCAGTCGTTGAGGATGAGATAATATCACTGAATGAATACGTTGTACTATTTTCAGAAGTTATTTCTATTGATAGTACTCGTATGTAAGTTAACCGACAGAATCTCAAGGCAGATTCTACTTCTTCTTTTGAAGCATAAATGTAGGTATATCCTTATTTGGAGTATGCTGTTATCCTTGACCTACTGGGAGGCTATTTGTTCGGCTAGTTATCGACTATTACAAAAATACTGGTACCGTCTTTCTGCTTCATTATCCTCTCCATTACTTAACCTTTCATCCTCCGCTAAATACAACAATAAGATTTATTTTTAGAAAGTCTGAAATTTCGCCAACAGCCGTGGTTGAAATAAAAAGAAAGATTGGACCTTTCCCTAGGAACCATGGTTTTCAAGCTCCTGGATTTCGAAGACCTTAGAATTTAGCAGATGATTATGCTATGAAGATTGAAATTCATGATAAGGACACCAGATCAACCTGCAGTGCCCTCAATATTCCGCTGCATACGACTTATTCTAATAGATGATGATCCTGTTCGAACAAAATCTGATGAAGATAATAACCCCTGGGGGTCTCCGGTGTTGATTTTTGTATACTCATTCTACAGGGGCCTCTGAAGAAGTGCACCAAATTGCAACCCTTGGGACTCACAAGTGCCGAGTTACAGAAGTTTGAAAAACCGCGATTTTCCACGTTTTTCTACTTGTTGTTCTTTGACAGAGCTACACCCTCACAGACATAACGGATCGAGCTGAAATTTTGCGCACAAATTCTTTATTCTCCAAGAATTATTGACGTTATGTTTTAGTGGATTTTATCCCCCCCCCCCCCCCATTATGAAATGTTTAGGTATCAGTAAGTAAATAGTGAGATATATATATATTTTTTTTTTACGGATACAGCTTCACGGATATGATTGATCGAGCTGAAATTTTGCAGTTATACTTACCTGCAGGGTCAGCTGGGGTAGTTACGAACACGATTCAGAACACTCATCATTCGTATGGCGCTCGTTTGAGAGTAGCATAACCGGAGTGAGCTGTTCAGGCTGAGAGCGTCCTGCCATTCGTCCTGCTCTGCTGCCCGACGTTTTTTGAGCTTATCGGATTCCGTATCAGTTGAATGTGAAGAACATTTTTCTAATGCCCACGGAAGTCTGCGGATTCCAGAAGAATATCGAAATGGAACATAACATTGTTTTCAATCAATAACTGTTCAGTTATCATTACTTAAACAGGATTTGAACCGTTTGTAAGATTTAACGAAATATGTCAGATGAATGTCCATTGAAATTCTGGTTGTTACTTCAAAGAAAACCCTCAACTTTCTCACAACTGAAGGATTTATTTCTAAGCAGAGAGATTTATTCGGACGAATGGCGGAACGAATTTATTGTTATCGGTTTCGCAGGTCAAGTGCCTCTGAGGGCTCCTCGTTATCGACGGATGGAACAATTATTATACTACAAAACGGACTCTGGAAACAAACGTTCACCTAATGGAGGTTATGTCGCTCGATTGCCAATAAACTGAACAACCCATCGAAATCTCATGATTTCTCAGTTCCAAACTTATAAAAGTCCGTTGAAAATGACAAATAAAAACTAACTCAAAAGACTGGAAGTAACATCATTTCATAAATATTTTGTTATAAATATTGAATCGAAATTAGGCCTACATCAAGTGAAACATTTCGAATGCATTCCTACCTAGTTGAGTATATTGATATTAAATAATGTCATAGTTTACTAAAAGTGATTGACGTGTTCGCTGGATGTCTGAATGTTTTATCATAAAAAGACGACAGAATTGAGGTTGAAAGTAAGTACCAAAAATTGAGTAAGTTCCGGTCATACAATTCGGCTTGATTGAGCGATTATTCGAACTGTTCACTTAGAAGAATCTTTCTGCAATTTCAATGTACTTTTAGTAATTCTTCAACGATTAAAACTTGGAAGCAAGGGCAACGTTTACGAAATGTTCCAGTCATGCAGCATGGCCGTACGATCCAATTATCGGAGTTGATGGCGTCTAGCTACTTGTGACGATTTTCGGCGTTTTTGGCTCCCAAGAACTCGTATTTGACACACTTATGTCGATGAAAGAATTCCTGACTGTAGAACCGGAGTTTTCACGTCTCGTCAGCGTTAAATATTATTTAAACGAATTTATATCAATTTTTTGTGAGAACGGTTTTTGGAAAATTGAAATAGGTAGTATTTTCCTGCCTCGTAAAATACACATCATGGTGAATACAATTTAATGGTGTTTTGGAATCTACCGATTCTTACCCACAAAGTTTCTAGTTTGACTGGCGTTTTGATATTGAAAATTGTAAACCTTCGATCTCACCCTATCGTTTACCATAACGAACAATTCGCCGAAATTTGAGATTTTTCACCTTGTAGCCAAGGTCAGCCATCGTCTGGAGTGACACACGGTTATTATATTCGATGTAATTTTTGCAGGACTAGGTACCTTTCTTTATTGAGGAACTGTTTGTCGGATCAATTAAGAGAACAAATGGTTTATTTTTGTCATTTACAAATGGAGAGAGCTTAATTAACCCCTCTTCAACGACTGAGTGTGATGATGATTACTGGAATTAGGGCGAATTTAGATTTTTCTCCTACCTCCCAAGAAAATGTTTCGTGTAATCATTCGGCGTACAAATCCTTTAATTTTTTTGGGGAGAAGTCTCAAATGGGAATGCTGAAAAGTATGACACAAACCTTTAAAAAAAGTGCCATGCGAAAAGTAAATTGTGAAAATTGTAAAGAAGAAATTCTTCATATAGCCCCCCCCCCCCCCATCGGGGTTTCACAGGATCATTTGAAGATTATAACACACCTAATTATATGAGGTGAATTCCTACGCTTGCTCCAACTCGAATGGAAAACTCATCTCCACCTAAAACCCTCTTTAAACTTGATCGTTACCGAGTTACATACGACGTAGGTAGTCTACCTAATTGTGATTACTTGCAGCCATGAAAACGATAAACGAACAGCCTGACCACATGAGCGAATTTTCCAAAATGGTTCTGACCCGAAAATTCGGTTTGGAATTGTTTGGAGACTGTTACTGTACATTATTCTACTTACCACTTTTGGTGAATTTTATGATTTTCTGGAGAAAATATGCTATTGAAATTAGTGAAACGTCTTGAGAAGGTCTGGAGCATTCTTTCACGTCACAGAGCAGCCTGAATCGAATTCTGGATTTTGAATTATATATATATATATATATATATACCTACCATTTCTCAAAATCCGAAGATTATGTGGGGGTTATTGAGGTGCGGTCGAGTGAAAAAAAATTTTCGGCGTTTCGAACTGTTGGAAGTCAATTCGAACGACGACTTCAATAGTTGTTTTTGTACAACCGGTTGCCCATGTTGTGCATACCTCTTTTTCCATATGTTGTGAAAATATATTCATTCGTGTTCCAAAGAAGATACAAACGCACATTACTTAATACTAGTTAAGTACGAAGAACCGTACTCTGCGACACGAACGTTTATTCGTTCATCTTCAGGGAATCTACAATATAAAACATACAGGCAGAGTGCGTTAGCCTTAGGGTACTAATACTATGATTACAGGATACTACTGCGGATGAATTGCTTAAAATTAAACACTGAGAATGATGGAAAATTGGCAGAGTACTTACATGAGTTGTGGTAGAAGAACAATGGCATAATTTGCCTGTTAGCACGTTTTTTCCTCCAACTTTAGCTCAGTGTAAACTGTGTGCTGTGTGGTATGCGGTTCGCGAATTTCCAATTCTGCCTTATGTACTTGAACACTTACTAATTAATAATCAATTTACAAACACTGCAATGAGAAACATGCATCTTCACAAGGTTTTTGGCTTCTCTGCAACTAGAATTCCTGGAGGGAAATCTGCTGGTGAAAGTTTTCCTGAATTGTCTTCTCTTTTCTGAATAAACATACATTTACAGCCCATTTCATTTAGATTCGTACCTAATCACGACTAAAAGGGAAAAATGCATTTGTCCCTGAACAGGTAACAGAATAAAAAAAATGTGAAAAACAGAATAGATAATTCGATTCGAGAAAACTTAGCAAAAATAATAATAAAATTAAAATAAATAAATAAATAAACAAGGAAAAAAAAGAACAAAGTGGCGTTTATCATCGCATTTGGAACCAAGATTTGATTTGAGTGGGAGTAGCCTCACGAATTTCAATACACTGGGCAACAGATTTGGCAGACAGCTGCATTCTAACGATAGAAGAGTCGCTGTAGTTGGTCCTGTGGTACTCCGGGAAGAACGGGTCACGGCTTCTGGTGGTTCTTGAGGGCACCCTAAAGTTCACCTTTGCCAATAATGATGGAGAGTCGTACTGGTTTCGGTTGATCTTGCTCAACGTGGATAAATCAAGTTGGAGTCTCCGGGGTTCAAGTGTGGTAAGCTCCATCAACCTCCTCATGCGAATCTCACTGTACTCATCCAGCACATCAGTCTTGTGGAAAGCCATTCTTAAACATTTATTTTGCACACGCTCCAAAGACTGGATATACGCGGAAAACACAGGATTCCAGACTACGGGGCGAATTCCAAATACTCTGCGCCAAATAGCAGTACAATATCTTAATTGTATCCTGATTCCAAAATGAACTTTATGCGCGATATAGGAATCCAAGTTTTCTGAAGCCCGTAGAGACAGTCAAGGATATGATATGAGAATGAGAACTCCGAATCAATGGTAATACCCAAATCCCTCACTTGATCAACCCTTTCCAAAGGAACGCCATCAACTCACTACGGAAAGTTGAAATGTGGATTCCTTCCTGACGTTAATTAGAAGGCTATTGCTCCTGCATTATGCACTGAACTTATCTATGTTTGACTGCAGAGTGATAGCATCCTCTGAAGACCGAATTTTACAGAAGATTTTCAAGTCGTCAGCGTACAGTAGAAATTGGCAATCACTGAGGTAACCATACAAGTCATCCGTAAACAATGTAAACAGTAGGGGGCCCATGCTGGAGCCTTGCGGCACCGCCGGAGAAACTACAAACGGCTCAGCCTTGTGTCTCTGTCCACACAGATACGAAGATATCCAGGCCCACAAAGGCACCGAAACCCAAGGTAGGCAGACATCTTCTGGAAAAGATCGGTGTACTATACATCAACCTGAAATCCCTCCTTGATAGCACCCAGAACGTACTGCTCCAACTCCGTCGAGTTCGTCATCACCAATCTCCCAGCGACAAAACCATGTTGGCTACCTTGAATGAGGTTCCGATAAACGTTCCTAATCTTCTCCACTACCAAGCTCTCGTGGACCTTATGGATGGCTGACAGCTCGCAGCTGGGCCGATAGTTGTTAAAGCTATTTCTCCTTCCTGATTTGAAAATAGGTACCACATAACTAGACTAAATCACTCCCTATCCTTATCACGTCTAACCTTGATAAACGAGAGGACCGAAACTTGACTTCAACCAAACGCCATTCCCACCAGTGAAATGCTTCACTCGTTCTGCATCTCATGCCCATGTGTTTCACTGAAGGTTCGCCACTTGGTCGAAAATTTGGACGTATTATTCATGATTAGATCTGTAAGTACGCTTTCTCTTGAGGCGCCGGGGTTCTGTGATCTGTCCCACGATGATAATAGTTCTTCGAACGCTGAAGATTGGTGTGATGTAATGGTATCATGCATGCGATTCCTTGTTCTTTTTAATACATACATCTTCCACTTCAGGCACTTCTAGGTCACGATGGATGACACTGTTCCTAACGAACCAGGGTGCAGCGGTGATAATTCGAAGCACTGAAGATGTCTACCTTGGGTTTCGGTGGTATTTGTTGGCCTGGATTTCTTTGTATCTGTGTGGACGGAGACAGATAGTGTGCATGGAGGCTGACCCGTTTGTAGTTTCTTCAGGAGTGCCGCAAGGCTCCCACATGGGCCCCCTTTTGTTGGGTTTGGACCCGTTTAATTTGTGACTTGCTGGCCAGATCGATCCTGGAACAAAGTCTCTTAAGGGTAAATGTCACGGATTTTAGTAAGAAATATTTTCAATAGATGGCTGCACCGTCGGGGGCAATCCAATATTCGGTTTATCTCTTGAACGCGTCAAACGATTTTCAATCTGTAAAATGTTCTGTAATCTTTATAAATAAACACAAGTGCGGACATTCAGTTTTGAATTTTAAATTTTTTTTTCATGGAGTTCCCGAGATTGTTTTACTCAATTTCAATGTTTTCGAAAAAAGCAACTGGTACTTTTGTAGCAAAAAAATCGAAGAATTGAAATCCGTTTTCAGATTGAAAATCGGATCATTAGATCGAACGGCATCTGGGAAAATCACTATAACAATAGGGGCCTATTGTTAGCCCTCTAATCCTCTGGGGCTGGTGCGTCGTTGACTTTCTACTTTCACCTGGTGAGAGTCTACCAGGGACCCTGGTGGTCCTGGGGAAGTTTTCTAGAACCAGGGGTCTGGGGAGTTGGTGGATATCCAGGTTCATTATATCTAATAGTTGGACTTTTTTCAACAAGGTAAACCGACATTTCTGATCTAATGCCGTCGAATTATTCTCAGCAGTATTGGTAATACGCTGGCCGACAGACAGGAAGTATTCTCAACATATTTGTTATCTTCGGTCGTTGTCAGTAATATTTCCATAGGCGACACTTGTGAACTTCGAAACTGATAATATATAGCTGTGGCAATATATAGTTATCGAGTGCAATTTTGCCTGAACCTTTTATTGAACTTCCTTCATTTTACGGTGATTTTTTTTATGGCTTCATAGGGTTTGGTGGACTATGAGAACCCTGCAAATCATTAGTTACTGAATGGCTTATTATGGAAATTCCAGTCACATAGTTACTTAGAAAGTAATAATTAGAAAATGAAATCATAGTAAGACAACTAGATACCAGTCAGATGCTAAAAACCAAACGCCTTTCTTGATACCCTGACAGGATTCAGTCAAAATTTGGCTGTATCCTGATTTGATCCAGCAGCCAACTATTTCTGCGAAGCGAATCTTGTAGTTGAAGAAATAGATGTAGAAGGAAAAATACACTCTTAGATGTGAACTCGGACCGCCTGCTAGCTCAAATCAACAGGAAAGGGAAGGCATCGTTGCAAGGTGGGCCCAGGTAGAGGATTAGAGGGCTAACAATAGGCCCCATTGTTATAGGGATTTTCCCAGATGCCGTTCGATCTAATGATCCGATCTTCAGTCTGAATGCTGATTTGAATTCTTCGATTTTTTTCCTACAAAAATACTAGTTGCTTTTTCTTAAAGGTTGAAATTAAGTAAAATAATTTCGGGAACTCCATGAAAAAAAATTTTAAAATTCAAAACTGAATGTCCGCACTTGGTTGTTTATAAGGATTACAGAACATTTTACAGATTGAAAATCGGTTGACCCGTTCAAGAGATAAACCGAATATCGGATTGGCTCATTTTGAAGCATAACGTGGTGGCGGTTCTTGGAACTAAACCCGGGACATTTACTCGCTCACCAGTGTGATAGTCATACGTGAGACGCTGTTGAAGGTGTATTCCCAGTTGTCGGACTACTGCAGCTTCGGGTACTTGGGAACAATCTAGTCATAGTAATATTATCGTCTTGTTAATTTAAATTAAAGCCTGCTACTAATTTATTAAAACTATTCTATATTAACATGCTATTCTGTGCTAACATAAAACTACTATACTTTTGAACTGGTATGTATTATCAAAGATTATAAAGGTATTGTATGCTAAATATAAGTTAGATGTATGTTAAATTGCTGAATACCTATTATAAATAGCTGAGTACTAGGAAACCCCCGGCGAGCGCCCTGCGGACCCTCGCAGCTTAGAGATATTGAACGGGCAGTCTTGAGCCGCCCTTCTACGAGTGCTGTCCTGTGTACGTTTACGTAGGTACCTAATTATTTGGGATTAAATTGTAACTTGTGTAATAACTTGTGTTGTTTTCTTAAAAAACTAACTTTCGTGAACAAGTTCCATAATTGGCGCAGTGGGTAGGACCTGCTCGGGGATAAAATTTGCGTAAATTGGCGAGTTTCTTCCGTGTGTTTCAACACTTAACCGCAGAGGACCTAGAATCTTCGTACGCAGAACTCAGATTTGACGACAGACCGTTTTTCGAGAACCTCCGAAAAACCACTGATGTCAATTTGGACAGATTGATAAGGAGACCGATTTCGTACCTAGCGAGATCCACCGCCGTCAACTCCGTCACACTCGAAGAACCGATAGAGGACACCGTTCTTCAAAGACCACCTCCATCGATTCTGCGCTATTGATTTGGACACCGTTATCATATTGGATTAATCCAGTGAGGACCACCAAATTGATAGTCCGCCTACTCCACCACGGCTGAACTACCATCATCGTCGGGGGAAGAAGACGAGGTCGGCCAAGCTCACAACCGCTACTTATCGGAGATACCAGCTTTTCGGCGACCCGTCCGGAAACCTTCAGATGCTAGCAGTCATCCTAGTTTTGTAAGTTTACCATTTAACCCTAAATTATCTATTGTTGATTTTTCCTCTATTTCCCCTAGCAACCTAGGAATCATGTCTGTCCCGTAGTTGAAAAGAGCCTGCTTGGACATGATCCCGGAATTTCATGGAGAACCGGAACTCCTCACAAACTTTCTAGAAGTATGTGAAGAAATAGTATTGCAGTTCTATGATAGGGCAAACCCCACAAATTTTCAAAATAAACATTTAATGCGATCTATATTAGCCAAAATAAAGGGTAAAGCCACTGAATTAATTATAAGCGCTAACTGCTCGAATTAGGAAAGTGTTAGAAGTGCCCTCACGTCGGGTTATTCCGACAAGAGAGATCTATATACCTTAACCATAGAACTGCCAGAATTGAAGCAAGGGAACGAATCCCCGTTTGCATTTTTGGAAAAAGTCAGAAAATTCCTAAATTTAGAAATCATGTACCTAAAAAATAATGCTGTCCCCAATATCGAGCAATTAACGGTATTTTTCAAAGGGTTAGCTTTAAGAGTGTTTCTAAGAGGCCTGAAAGAAACACTTGGTGGATTGCTACAGGCAAGGAAGCCAGCAGATTTAGATGCTGCTCATAACTTGTTAACGAATGACTTCCAATTTGGTGTAACGAAATCCTTCGGGAGAGCCGAACAGGAACCTTTCGCGAATAATATACCTCCTCAAGGTCAATCTGGTTCTTATCCCTCTCAACACTTCTCGCGCAATATGCCAGCGGGCTCCAGAGCGCCTCACGTTCAGAGTCAGCAGAAGTACACACCAGATAAGCCTCCCTTTGTCTCGACAGCCTCACGTCCGTATCAAAATTATCTGCCTCCTAGGCAACAGTCAGACTATCGCCCCAACCCAGCGGGTCCCACTCCGATGAGCGGAGTGCAAACTATAAAAACCTCTCTCCCGCAATTCCATAATAGAAATATGGAAGGAGAGGAACAAGTAGAAGAAGAAATTGGAGGTCATTCGCAGCTAAACGAGCAAAATGAAGAATCGTATCAAGAAAATCCTTTTTTAGAAGTGGGTCAGGAAGAATACCCAGATTCAACCTGATGAATTTGGAAAATCAGAAAAATGAACTACCCTACATTGAGATGCCGAATTTAGAATTAAGAATTTTAATTGATACTGCTAGCACTAAATCCTTCATAAATCCAGTAATAGCTCATAAGTATTTTCACAAAAAATTGCAAGATGATCCTTTTCAAGTCACAACCGCTCACGGGACAACCACGGGTAAATTAAGCACTATGGTACCCTGTGGAGAATTGTTCGGAGAGAGGAATCTTAATTTAAAATTGCATGTTTTCCAATTTCACCACAAATTCGACCTACTACTGGGTTTAGACGGTTTAAAACGATTAAATACCACCATTGACTTGCTGGGAAATACACTGAGCACCCCCATCAAGGACATCCCAGTATGTTATTACCAGTTGAATAATACATCTAGCCACAAAATTGAGGCCCGAACCATGAAAAGAGTGAAATTAAAAATAAACAACATAAAAGATGGAGAAGGAGTGATTCCGTACAGAAAAATTAAAACAATAGAGATTCCCCAGTCCGCGGTAAAGATTAAAAATCACGAGGCCCATTGTGTCATGGTCAACTCAAGTGACCAAGATATAGAAGTCAAAATGGTCGGTAAACTCAATATAGAACAAATTGAACCTAACAGCGATAAAAATCTCAACATGTATTCTTATGAAAAGTTTGATTTGGACCTTGCGAAACTTCGGCTAGATCACTTGAATTCTGAAGAAAAATTAGAGATCGAAAAACTAGTAAAGAGTTATTCAGACATTTTCCATTCCGAAGGGACGACATTAACATTTACAAACCAGGTGAAACACAAAATAAAGACTACTGACGAAATACCTATCTACACAACACCATACAGGTATCCGCAAGTATACAAACAGGAAGTGCAAAAACAGATAACGGATATGTTAAATCAAAAAATAATAGAACCCTCTAACTCCCCTTGGAATTCACCAATAGTAGGTAGTAATACCCAAGAAAATAGATGCATCAGGAAAACAGAAATACCGAATTCGCTTAGACTATAGGAAGCTAAACGAAAAAAATAGCTGACAAGTATCCGCTTCCGAATATCACGGATCTCCTAGATAAATTGGGCAAATGTCATTATTTCACCACGATAGACTTAGCATCCGGGTTCCATCAGGTAGAAATGAGTCCCGAGAGTATAGAAAAAACGCTGCAAAGTCCTTGTCACATGGGTTTATTATTCCATTGGACATACCTACCTACAGAGATGTTGGCTGTTTATTTATTGTTTCTTTCATATAAAATAATTGAAATAGCTATCTCTGGTGGTTTCCACCAATTTTGGCCCCCAAAACTCGAATAAAGTACGCTCCTTTTTTTTTTAAATAAATTATCTCTGATCATTGATAGTACCATTTAATCGTCTTGATCCACCTGTTGACACTTTTTCCAGTGTTATTATACAAATTGGTGGTGATTTCAAACGATTTCCCAGGTTTTTGACTAATAAAAAACGCTGCAAAGTCCTTGTCACATGGGTTTATTATTCTATTGGAGTTCTAGAGATTCTTGTTGGCAGTTAAATTTATAGTTTCTTTCATGTGGAATGATTGAAATAGCTATTCCTGATGATTTCCACCAATTTTGGCCCCCAAAACATGAAATAGGTACACTTTTTTTTCCCCCAGATCATCTTTGATCATTGGTAGTGCGATTTAATGGTCTTGATTCAGCTGTTTACACTTTTTCTAATGTTAGTATACACATTAATGGTGATTTCAGACAGTTTTCCAGGTTTTTGGCTAAAAAAAAACCAATTTTGGGAGCTGAACCAATGGTAAAACCTCAATTTCCGCGTCTTTGGTCAAAATCGACTTCATATTCGGTCTTCTCGTCCTCAAAAACATGGAAAACGATACCTCAAAAGCTCATTTTACTAACATGTTGCTAAAACGCAAAAAGTACCTATTTTTACACACATTTTCACTCATAACACCCCTGGGTATATTCCGATCGGGCTGAAAAGTTTCGGGACACAACTAGGGCCCAAATGGAGCATGTGTGCGAAAGAACGACTTTTTTAGACCGAAAATGAAGCCTGTACACGTGATACGGCGTACGGCGGACGGCGGACGGACATTGCATTTCTGGAATCTACGCACCTTGAAACGGAAAAGAAAAAATTTTGAGGGGGTGTTATAAAAATTTTTTGCTGAGCGAATACATAGGTGTATTATTCACAGAATAATAAACCAAAATCAATTTCGGGAGCTGAACATCTGGTAGAACCTCAATTTTCTATTCTTTGGTCAAAATCAACTTCATATTCGGTCTTCTCGTCCCCAAAAACATGAAAAACGATACCTTAAAAGCTCATGTTACCAACATGTTGCTAAAACGCAAAAAGTACCTATTTTTATACACATTTTCACTCATAACACCCCTGGGTATATTCCGATCGGGCTGAAAAGTTTCGGGACACAACTAGGGCCCAAATGGAGCATGTATGCGAAAGAACGATTTTTTTAGACCGAAAATGAAGCCTGTACACGTGATACGGCGGACGGCGGACGGACATTGCATTTTTGGAATCTACGTACCTTGAAACGGAAAAGAAAAAATTTTGAGGGGGTGTTATAAAAATTTTTTGCTGAGCGATTACATACGTGTATTATTCACAGAATAATAAACCAAAACGGCTTTCTCTACGGAACAAGGGCACTGGCAATTTTTAAGAATGCCGTTCGGCCTTTCCGGGTCCCCGCCAACGTTTCAACGCGTTATGGATTCCATCGTGAGGGGAATTCAAAATGAAACATACCTAGTCTACATGGACAATATCATCTGTTTTAGCACTGGCTTGCAAGAGCATATTACGAGACTCAATGAAATTGTCGATAGATTGCGACAGGCGAACATGAAGATTCAACTGGATAAAACCGAGTTTCTTAGAAAACAAGTAGATTCTTAGGGCGCGTAATAACTCCAGAAGGGGTAAAACCCAATCCGGAAAAAAATAGAGCCATCTTGAATTATCCAATTCCTAAGACAACAAAAGAGATCAAAGGTTTCTTAGGTTTATTAGGATACTACAGGAGATTCATTAAAAACTGCAGCAATCACGAAACCGCTGACCAAAAGACTAAAGAAGGGGGCCTTGATTAATACTAGTGACCCAGACTATCTCAACGCCTTTGACATATCGAAACAATTGTTAGTCAATGAACCCATCCTGCAATACCCAGATTTTGATAAACCTTTTCATTTAACCACAGATGCTAGTAACTTTGCGGTAGGAGCAGTGCTTTCCCAAGTACATAAAGGAGGTGACTTAGCGATTGCCTACGCGAGCCGAACTCTTAATGAAACAGAAACTAAATTGTCCACAATAGAAAAAGAATTGTTGGCCATAAAAATATACCAGATGTATGTGTAGCCAGATGTATGTTAAATTGCTGAATACCTATTATAAATAGCTGAGTACTAGGAAACCCCCGGCGAGCGCCCTGCGGACCCTCGCAGCTTAGAGATACTGTACGGGCAGTCTTGAGCCGCCCTTCTACGAGTGTTGTCCTGTGTACGTTTACCTAAAATTATTTGGGATTAAATTGTAAGTTGTGTAATAAAGTTTTTTTTTAAACTAACTTTCGTGAACAAGTTCCATAATTTTTATACATATTCATATAATATGTATTAATTGAAAAGGATTGCCACTGATTAGCCACCCCAACACGTTTCACTGTAGTTGAGTATGTATAACTTTTCCTACTATTATGTACCCAGCATATAGTGTAATGTTATACAAAAGTTAAATAAAGCATTAAAAAAATATTATTCATGATCATGCTGAATGACTGGATTTTTTTTCCTTTTTTTTCTTTTTGGTTCGCTGATCCTCGCCGAGTTTCCTGCTACTGCCCCGATAAAATTCACCAAAGAGCTGTATGTATCGTGATGTGACCATCACTTCGGGACCGCCGATCGTTAACGCGAAATCTGACCTCTAAACGAAGGGAGAACGTTGAAAGGTTCTTTCGGCAATTCGATTCGAGCCCCTGTTCACGTACAGCGGGTGCGGGGAAACATTATGCAAATCGAAAGCGGTTGGGTGGCCGGCCCTAGCAGGCTCAGCCTCATTGGAACGGCCAAAGACGTTATGTTTGCATAGCATGAACAAACCTAGTTAGTAATGTGGAAAGTGGATAATCACCGCTTTAACTTCCCGAGGTATATCGCGTAATCCTCCGAGAGATCTGATGCTGAGTCGTTGTTTGTGTAAAATTCTCCAGCACTGCTTATCTTGTTGAAGAGATAAGCAGTGCTAAGGTAATACATGTCTACTTTGTTTTTAGCGCATGATAGGTACCAAATAACCCAGCCATTGTGTGCAGGTACCCCGCAACCCAAACCTGTCAGATTTTTTTATGGGCTCGCGGACACCTTGTTCATTCATGCCAGCAGAAAACGAACCACTAAGTACCATGTTATTACGAATCCCACCAACTCCAGAACAATCTTGGCGGGAACTTCCCACCAAAAAGCGAAGATTCCGAACTTGGGGTTACATTTATGTGCCCCTTGATGACGAAGATTCAAGTTTCTCGTCGTAAATTTGTAAATTATGCGATTACTGAAATGCATTTCATTTCACTCACCCATCCGTATCCTAATACAAGTTAGCCTGAAATATCAGGCTGGTTTTGAAAATCCACAATGAGTGTTTTTAGTATATATAAAAAGTACAGATATTAGCAAACACGCTCTATTTGTTCCTCGATATAAAAACAACGAGTTACTGCCATACTTCAAAATTTCAATTCCTCATCCCCACAAGTGATTTTAGTGCCATTTGCTTGACGAATTTTTTGAAATTCATAGAACACACATATAAGAGTAATTCATAGAAATTCGATCGAGATCATGAAAAATGTTGAGAAAGCAGGTCAAACAATGTGTTAAAATGGTGTATTTTACCTTATCTTTCGTGTTATAATGAACGTTTAAACGTTTTGTGTGACGTTGATTTTACGACAGGTTAATTCTTAACAGAAATCCTGCCTCAAAATCAGAAATTTTTTCGATGTTTGTAGGTGCCGGAACCTTGCAAACATACAGACATATTATGTACGTTTTTCAGAAACATATTATAAATCAGCTTTTACCATGATTCATATCAACTAGATGGCATACAATTATTTTTATATTTTACATACTCTCATATTCTGTTATCTTGAATTTTTCGAAACACGATGATTGGCCTTTCGAGACCGTTTCACATGTGGTTGTATTTAAACAATTGTATTTCCTAGTAGTGTTCAAGGAATTTACGGGCTTAGAGGGCTGACTACATAGGTTACGGTGGATACATCACTGAATAACTGAGGTAGGTACCTACGAATGGCTGTAGAGTTGGCCACACATTTTTAAGGGATTTGTGTACACACAGTTGGCCAAATGGATTGACGCAGAAACTGTGTCCAGAATGGTGGTAAAACTTCGATGTTCGACCGATTTTGGAAAAGTTTTCAAGAGCCATTCAATGCTATGTTTCGGCAGAGCCCTTTTCCAGCATCAAATTGTTATATTGTGCGATTTGAGTTACTATGTACCTGCGCATGAGCAGACTTGATATCTTTCATATCATGGAACATTCAGCTTCTGAGCTTTGTTTTTAGGATAACGGCACCAGTAGTACTCACCTCCTAACTTTAAATATGAAAAATAAAGATTTGGCGCGGTTAGAGATAAGAAATTGGTGCTATTTCAAAGCAGGAAATTTCAGCTGTGCTTTCCAACTGTTTCCGCCACAATAAAGTCATCAATGAAAGCAAAAACGCTGCAAAGTTCTTGTCACATGGGTTTATTATTTTACTGGACATACCTACAGAAATGTTGGCTGTTCATTTATTGGTTCTTTCATGTGAAATAAATGAAATAGATATTTTTGGTTGTTTCCACCAATTTTGACCCCCAAAACACGAATCTGGTACGCTCCTTTTGGTTTATTATTCTGTGAGTAACACACAGCTATGTATTCGGTCAGCAAAAAATTTGTATAACACCCCCTCAAAATTTTTTCTTTTCCGTTTCAAGGTGCGTAGATTCCAAAAATGCAATGTCCGTCCGCCGAACGCCGTACGCAATCCGCCGTACGCCGTACGCTGTCCGCTGTATCACGTGTACCGGCTTCATTTTCGGTCTAAAAAAGTCGTTCTTTCGCACACACGCTCCATTTAGGCCCTAAATGTGTCCCAAAACTTTGCAGGCCGATCGGAATATTCCCAGGGGTGTTATGAGTGAAAATGTGGATAAGAATAGGTACTTTTGGTTTATTATTCTGTGAATAATACACCCATGTATTCGGTCAGCAAACATTTTTATAAAACCCCCTCAACATTTTTTCTTTTCCATTTCAAGGTGGGTAGAATCCAATAAAGGAATGTCCGTACGCCGTATCACGTGTACCGGCTTCATTTTCGGTCTAAAAAAGTCGTTCTTTCGCACACATGCTCCATTTGGGCTCTAGTTGTGTCCCGAAGCTTTTCAGCCCGATCGGAATATACCCAGGGGTGTTATGATTGAAAATGTGCACAAAAATAGGTACATTTTGTTTTTTAGTAACATGTTAGTAAAATGAGCTTTTGAGGTATCGTTTTCCATGTTTTCGGGGACGAGAAGACAGAATGTGAAGTCGATTTTGACCAAGGAGTGGAAAATTGAGGTTGTACCAGATGTTCAGCTCCCAAAATTAATTTTTTATGAGTGAAGAACCTGGGAAATCGACAGAAATCACCATCAATTTGTAAAGTAACACTAGAAAAAGTTTCAACACGTGGATCAAGACGATTAAGTGGTACTACCAATGATCAAAGATAATTTAAAGAAAAAAAAGGAGCGTACCTACCTAATTTGTGTTTTGGGGCCAAAATTGGTAGAAACCATCAGAAATAGCTATTTCAATTATTTCACAGGATAGAAAAAATAAATGAACAGCCAACCTTTCTGTAGGTATATCCAATACAATAATAAACCCATGTGACGAGGACTTTGCAGCGTTTTTGTGTTTAGTAACATGTTAGTGACATGAGCTTTTGAGGTATATTTTTCTATGTTTTTGGGGACGAGAAGACCGAATATGAAGTAGATTTTGACCAAAGAAAATTGAGGTTCTACCCGATGTTCAGCTCCCGAAATTGATTTTTTATGAGTCAAAAACGATGCAAAGTCATTGTCACATGGGTTTATTATTCTACTGGACATACCTACAGAAATGTTGAATGATCATTTATTGTTTCTTTTATGCGTAATAATCGAAATAGCTATTTCTGATGGTTTTTTTTTCTTTTTTGTCTTTTAAATTATCTTTGATCATCAGTAGTGCCACTTAATCGTCTTGATTCACGTGTTGACACTTTTTCCAGGGTTATTATTCAAACTGATGGTGATTTCAGACGATTTCCCAGGTAAATCAATTTGGGAGCTGAACATTCGGTAGAACTCAATGTTCCATTCTTTGGTCAAAATCGACTTCATATTCGGTCTTCTCGTCCCCAAAAACATGGAAAACTATATCTCAGAAGCTCATGTTAATAACATGTTGCTAAAACGCAAAAAGTTCCTATTTTGGTTGATTATTCCGTGAATAATACACCTATGTATTCGCTCAGCAAAAAATTTTTATAACACCCCCTCAAAATTTTAGCATGGAACATGCTTTAGCCTTGGACTAACTAACCGAAAAATGTCACGCGGGATGGGTAACGCGGAAGTGTCACGAGATTTTAACGATGATTTTCACGTACAACCGAGTAGTTGCTAGGGAAATGAAACTTCTTTCATTTTCATCGGACAAAAATCGTTTTCCATTCGTTGGAAAGCTCTTGATTTATCACGAATTTATTTCGTATTTGTTCTTGGTATTTATTTCGTAGTTTCATACTATAACTATATAAACGGATGTTATAAATGGATAGTAAACAATGACGCTTGTTTGGTTGTCAGTTGGTTGTATTCTGGTGACGAAGTGAAATCATAACAGTGCGGCTACAGAAGCATGATTTTAAGCAGTAAAAGTAAACTACAAACAGAATAAAAACGCTGCAAAGTCCTTGTCACATGGGGTTTATCATTCTACAGAAATGTTGGCTGTACATTTATTGTTTGTTTCATGTGAAATAATTGAAATAGCTATTTCTGATGGTTTCCACCAATTTCGGCCCCCAAAACACAAATTAGGTAGGTACGATCTTTTTTTTTTTTCAAATTATCTTTGATCATTGGTAGTGCCATCATTTAATCGTCTTGATCCACGTGTTGACACTTTTTCTAGTGTTATTCTACAAATTGATGGTGATTTCGCAAGTATTTGACTCATAAAAAATCAATTTTGGGAGCTGAACATCTGGTACAACCTCAATTTTCCACTCCTTGGCCAAAATCGACTTCATATTCGATCTTCTCGTCCCCAAAAACATGGAAAACGATACCTCAAAAGCTCATGTTACCAAAATGATGGACACAACTAGGGCCCAAATAGAGCATGTGTGCGAAAGAACGACTTTTTTAGACCGAAAATGAAGCCTGTACACGTGATACGGCGGACGGCGTACGGCGGACGGCGGACGGACATTGCATTTTTTGAATCTACGCACCTTGAAACGGAAAAGAAAAAAGTTTGAGGGGGGGTTATAAAAATTTTTTGCTGAGCGATTACATAGGTGTATTATTCAGAGAATAATAAACCAAAAGCGCGGCTAAAGCATGTTCCATGTTTCTTGAATTTTAGCCGTAGGCTCTAAGCAGTAAGCATCCGGTGGTCCAGGGGGCTTGCCCCCTGGCGAGGCGCGCAGCGCCGAGTTTTCTTTTCCGTTTCAAGGTGCGTAGATTCCAAAAATGCAATGTCCGTCCGCCGTCCGCCGTACGCCGTACGCCGTATCACGTGCACCGGCTTCATTTTCGGTCTAAAAAATTCCTTCTTTCGCACACATGCTCCATTCGGGCCCTAGATGTGTCCCGAAACTTTTCAGCCCGATCGGAATATACCCAGGGGAGTTATGAGTGAAAATGTGCACAAAAATAGGTACTTTTTGCGTTTTAGCAACATGTTAGTAACATGAGCTTTTGAGGTATCTTTTTCCATGTTTTTGGGGACGAAAAGACTGAATATGAAGTCGATTTTGACCAAAGACGCGGAAATTGAGAATTTACCAAGGGTTCAGCTCCCAAAATTGGTTTTTTATTAGTCAAAATCCTGGAAAACTGTCTGAAATCACCATCAATGTGTATAATAACATTAGAAAAAGTGTAAAGAGGTGAATCAAGACCATTAAATGCCACTACCAATGATCAAAGATGATCTTAAAAAAAAAAAAAAAAAGCGTACCTATTTCATGTTTTGGGGGCCAAAATTGGTGGAAATCATCAGAAATAGCTATTTCAATCATTCCACTTGAAACAAACAATAAATTTAACAGCCAACAAGAATCTCTAGAACTCCAATAGAATAATAAACCCATGTGACAAGGACTTTGCAGCGTTTTGGCTTATTATTCCGTGAATAATACAACCTATGTATTCGCTCAGCAACACATTTTTATGACACCCCCTCAAACTTTTTTCTTTTCCGTTTCAAGGTGATTATATTCTAAAAATGCAATGTCCGTCCGCCGTCCACCGTACGCCGTACGCCGTACGCCGTATCACGTCTACAGGCTTCATTTTCGGTCTAAAAAAATCGTTCTTTCGCACACATGCTCCATTTGGGCCCTAGTTGTGTCCCGAAACTTTCCAGCCCGATCGGAATATACCCAGGGGTGTTATGAGGGAAAATGTGTGTAAAAATAGGTACTTTTTGCGTTTTAGCAAGATGTTGGTAACATGAGCTTCTGAGATATTGGTTTATTATTCTGTGAATAATACACCTATGTATTCGGTCAGCAAAAAATTTTTATAACACCCCATTAAAATTGTTTCTTTTCCGTTTCAAGGTGCGTAGATTCCAAAACGCTGCAAAGTCCTTGTCACATGGGTTTATTATTCCATTGGACATACCTACCTACAGAGATGTTGGCTGTTTATTTATTGTTTCTTTCATATAAAATAATTGAAATAGCTATCTCTGGTGGTTTCCACCAATTTTGGCCCCCAAAACTCGAATAAAGTACGCTCCTTTTTTGGTTTATTATTCTGTGAATAATACACCTATGTATTCGCTCAGCAAAAAATTTTTATAACACCCCCTCAAAATTTTTTCTTTTCCGTTTCAAGGTGCGTAGATTCCGAAAATGCAATGTCCGTCCGCCGTCCGCCGTACGCCGTCCGCCGTACGCCGTATCACGTGTACAGGCTTCATTTTCGGTCTAAAAAAGTCGTTCGTTCGCACACATGCTCCATTTGTGCCCTAGTTGTGTCCCGAAACTTTTCAGCCCGATCGGAATATATCCAGGGGTGTTATGAGTGAAAATGTGTGTATGTGTATCTATTTTTTGCGTTTTAACAACATGTTAGTAACATGAGCATTTGAGGTATCTTTTTCCATGTTTTTGAGGACGAGAAGACCGAATATGAAGTCGATTTTGACCAAAGACGCGGAAATTGAGGTTTTACCAAAGGTTCAGCTCCCAAAATTGGTTTTTTATGAGTCAAAAACCTGGAAAACTGTCTGAAATCACCATAAATGTGTACAATGACATTGGAAAAAGTGTAAACAGGTGAATCAAGACCATTAAATGCCACTACCAATGATCAAAGATGATCTTAAAAAAAAAGCGTACCTACCTATTTCATGTGTTGGGGGCCAAAATTGGTGGAAATCATCAGAAATAGCTATTTCAATCATTCCACATGAAAGAAACAATACATTTAACAGCCAACAAAAATCTCTAGAACTCCAATAGAATAATAAACCCATGTGACAAGGACTTTGCAGCGTTTTTGGTTTATTATTCTGTGAATAATACACCTATGTATTCGCTCAGCAAAAAGTTTTTATAACACCCCCTCAAAATTTTTTCTTTTCCGTTTCAAGGTGCGTAGATTCCAAAAATGCAATGTCCGTCCGCCGCCCGCCGTACGCCCTACGCCGTCCGCCGTACGCCGTATCACGTGTACAGGCTTCATTTTCCGTCTAAAAAAGTCGTTCTTTCGCACACATGCTGCATTTGGGCCCTAGTTGTGTCCCGAAACTTTTCAGCCCGATCGGAATATATCCAGGGGTGTTATGAGTGAAAATGTGTGTAAAAATAGGTACTTTCTGCGTTTTAACAACATGTTAGTAACATGAGCATTTGAGGTATCTTTTTCCATGTTTTTGAGGACGAGAAGACCGAATATGAAGTAAATTTTGACCAAAGACGCGGAAATTGAGGTTTTACCAAAGGTTCAGCTCCCAAAATTGGTTTTTTATGAGTCAAAAACGTGGAAAACTGTCTAAAATCACCATCAATGTGTACAATAACATTAGAAAAAGTGTAAACAGGTGAATCAAGACCATTAAATGCCACTACCAATGATCAAAGATGATCTTAAAAAAAAGAAAAAAAAAGCGTACCTATTTCATGTTTTGGGGGCCAAAATTGGTGGAAATCATCAGAAGTAGCTATTTCAATCATTCCACATGAAAGAAACAATACATTTAACAGCCAACAAAAATCTCTAGAACTCCAATAGAATAATAAACCCATGTGACAAGGACTTTGCAGCGTTTTTTTTAAATAAATTATCTCTGATCATTGATAGTACCATTTAATCGTCTTGATCCACCTGTTGACATTTTTTCCAGTGTTATTATACAAATTGATGGTGATTTCAAACGATTTTCCAGGTTTTTGACTCATAAAAAATCAATTTCGGGAGCTGAACATCTGGTAGAACCTCAATTTTCTATTCTTTGGTCAAAATCGACTTCACATTCTGTCTTCTCGTCCCCGAAAACATGGAAAACGATACCTCAAAAGCTCATTTTACTAACATGTTACTAAAACACAAAAAGTACCTATTTTTATACACATTTTCACCCATAACACCCCTGGGTATATTCCGATGGGGCTGAAAAGTTTGGGGACACAACTAGGGCCCAAATGGAGCATGTGTGGGAAAGAAACAATTTTTTAGACCGAAAATGAGGCCGGTACACGTGGGCGTACGGCGGACGGACATTGCATTTTTTGAATCTACGCACTTTTGAAACGGAAAAGAAAAAATTTTGAGGGGGTGTTATAAAAATTTTTTGCTGAGCGAATACATAGGTGTATTATTCACAGAATAATAATACAAAAGTGTCAACAGGTGGATCAAGACGATTAAATGGTACTATCAATGATCAATAATAATTTGAGGGGACAAAAAGGAGCGTACCTTATTCGTGTTTTGGGGGCCAAAATTGGCGGAAACCATCATAAATAGCTGTTTCAATTATTTCACATGAAAGAAACAATAAATGAGCAGCCAACATTTCTGTAGGTGTGTCCGATATAATAATAAACCAATGTGGCAAGGACTTTGCAGCGTTTTTGGAATCTACTCATCTTGAAACGTAAAAGAACAACTTTTGAAGGGGTGTATAACAATTTTTGCTGAGCGATTATATCGGTGTATTATTCACAGAATAATAAACCAAAACTTGTATGATGACTAAGACAGCGTGTCAGTTGATCAGATGAGCTGAAGTTCTACACATTTGGCTAAGGAGATAAGTTCACTTTCTCTCATTTCTCACGATATTCTGGGACTTTTTTTGTTCATTACGTTCATTGATTGTTTCTGCTGTTATTGCAAGCAATTTTTTCGAGGAGGTGATGTCTACCGAAACGAATTTCTCACCGAGTTTCTGTAGCCATACCGTAGCCCCTACTGGCTTTTCATGTATTTTACCATCTTTAACATAATTCAGCTATTTTTTTAATGATGATTTCAGTGACGCATAAATAAGAAGTAGGTATAGATAGAGAGTTTCGAGAGATATGTGATGGACTCGAGTCCCAGAAATGGAAATTCGGAACTTGCTCTGTGAACAATGTGTGGATATCTGCTCCGATTTCGCCCTAGTTTGATTTGAAATTTGGTCTGGATCTCTCATGGGTTCGATGGCACCGCACATCTACTATAGTCGAATTACACGATTCGTATGATTCAAACGATGCGTGGGAGGTATACTGCCCACCCTCAAGGCAGACGTTTGTACTATAAAACGTGTACCCGCCTCTGTATTCACAGACTATTCATTTGAAAAACTTTCTTCGGGGCGATATAGAGCGCTGCGGAAATATGCCCCCCCCCCCTCTCCATCACGACTCTTCCTTTAGGACCCATTGAATTCCGTTGATGTGCCTCTTGAATTGTCCAGATTCAAGATAAACGCGAGTGTGTGTGGGAGGTAGAGGAACCAACGTCGTTATGATGCATGTGTTAGTCGCTTGGTGGTTGGGTTCATTACAGACTTCTCGTATCATCGAACAGAATATTCATTCAGAACTCGTCAATCGATCGAAGGTGTGAGAACGACGAGTGGGGGCCTCTATTCGTACCATCAAAACTCCATCGATACGTTCATCAGCGTAGAACATGGAACTTTCAGTCATGCAGCAAAACCATACAAGTCGATAAATTTGTTGGTGATTTTTAGCAACTTCAGAAAATCATTTTATACTTACTTAGCTTATGCTTACTTAATGTTTTATGCTTTTTTACTACAAACAACGGAAGTGTAAGGAACTTTAATTTTTTTTTCTGAAGCGCAATCTCTCTTCGATATTGAAATGGTCTTTCATTTCATTTTCCAGTCCGGAGTCATCAGTCCATATTACATTTGGTGATTATAGGAGCATTTTGTGTGATATTAGCCAAATAATAGATTTAAGGATTTTCAAATTGTAAAGATCTTTAGCGGTGTTTGACCTCGAAAACTGAAATTTGAGCACCATTCTGTGGGGGAAAAAACAAACATATTTTTGATTATTCAAATCAAAATCTCTTCTTGTTCCGTCGCAAGTCGCCATTTTTAATACCAGGATGTCTTTGTCTTATAACACCAGTGAATCTACCTTTTAAACAAAAAAGTTCAAGTTATGCAGCATGCTATTTCAAGTTGCAGCATATGAGCGAGTGTTCGAAGAAATTTTCATGCTATTGTGTTAGTTAAATCCCGCCACCCCACCAAAGAAAGCAACTCTGTTGTAAAAATTTACCCACCTAAAAAACCTCCTCAACCGCAAAAAGGACTGATAACCATTTTCCCCGCCGAATTGGCATGCTCGGTGCTTCCCATCTATTCCTTCCCCCCAAACCTTGAAATTTCTTTCAACGCTGTTTGGCGGTGCTTTTTGCCTGCCGGGGCAAAAAGCCTCAGCTCGGTACTACCTACTTAGTACCTACCTACTCGCTATTACCAACTTATTATTACCTACTGCTTGCTAATACCTACTTAGTACCTACTCGGTACTACATACTCAGTGCTACCTAGATAGTACCAACTCAGTAGTCACACTCAGTACGTGTACATTTTCCTCAGTACCTAAAAAAAATTCTCAGTACCAACTTATCTAGAATTTTCAAAGTGGAGGGGAGGGGGCGACAGAAAGCACAAGAGGCTCTTCCTTGGAGCATAACAAATGTGTGTTCGTTATGACTGTGCCCATTAACGCCCAAGTTTTTCTAAAATTCGAATTTTTTGATGAAATTCCTGAATTTGGCTCAGAATGTATCAAAAGTTGAGGGAAAAATATTGGAAAACTTTTAGCACCCCGCACATTACCTGTATGTAGGCCCTGTGCCCGGCAAGTCGCGTGATATAAACTTCGTTGGCGGTGTATTTTTCTGACGGTCAGCGAACCGTCTGAAGCCACTTTTCTGATGGTGCCAACACGCATGCGCCACCAATACCAACTTTCAAACTCACAATGGACCGGGTACACCACGAACGCTTGGGAAGGAAATCTGACTGCAACCGCTGTGCAACCTGCAAAGGTCTAACCTTCCTGATTGTGTCGTGCCGTCGTCGATCTTGATTTATAGTTTCTGCTTTCTGGCGTTTGTTATACAAATAATACCTATTAAGGTTTATTGAAAGGCTGTGACTCGTGTATGTGTGAGAAGTTCATATGTCATCATTGCTCTCTGCTAATTATTTCTTCTTTTTATAACAATAATACTAACGTTCGTCCTATAGGTCATCGTTGATTTCGGCTAATTTATTACTTTTTTCATTCTTCAACTTACTCACGTCTTATATATTACGATTATTCCTATGCTTCTGATGAATGGGTAGACTGCCTTCTGTATGTACCTAGTGTTGTAATATAGTTCCTATGTTTTGCTTCGAGTATTCATCTCTAACCAATGTTATGCATTCCTTTATCTCAACTTGTACTTAGTCGAAGTATTTTTAATAAAAATAAATCGAAATATCTGTAGTTTCCTTCCTAACTAATGACCTAATAAGATGTTTATAAAATTCGGTGATACCAGTGTACTTTTGTGGAGTAATTGGTGACTGAAGGAATACCTAATCGAAAGTTTGAAGTTCGTTGTTAGGTACCTAACTAATTTTGCTGATAACTGACTACACATTCTTCATGTGCTCATTCTTGTTAATACAGCTATGTATTCGGTTTCCTCAAGGGTAAAAAATCTGATAAAACGGCTGAAATCACCGGAAACGTCTATAAAAGAAGGTAGCATAAACTGTGAATTCAGCCAGAAAAATACAATTTCAACAATCGAAAATAATTTGTCAAAATTAGGAGTCTAATACGAGTGGGCCAAAATTGGCAAAAACCAACAATTGCTAGGCCAGTTCTTGGAACACCCACCGTAATCGTAAAATTAGGTAGGTGCGTGTAGGTAAGCGGCACTAAGTTTTTCAAATTGGGATATTCAACCGACCACCTCATTATTACACACGAAATAAATCTATAGGCAGCAATTTTGTATGTCCATTACAATTTTTTTAAACCCCTTTAGTTATTTGTGCCAGTAGAATTTGCAGCGTTTATCATTATGATAGGAAACTTGATTCAGGGACATTCAAGTGCTCACTATAAGATTAGTCGTTGAAGGATATGGTTATTGAAACACAAAAGCTTGGATAGTTATGCAAATATAATACTATATATATGAATTCAAGTACAGATGCCAATCTGTCCCTAACAGAAAGGCCAGTAACGTCTTCTGGATGAGATTCCATGGATTCATCTTCATCAGGATTGACTTCAGTGCCTTCCTCGGGGAAATCATCGTCCAACGCTGTAAAATGTGGAAATGGTCAGAGTCAGTTGGGGGTTAGATTTCTATACCTACACATCAGCAAGGCATTGTGAAAGAAATAAGCTACATACGTGGTAAACAGTACTTCTCTTTCAGAATTAGAACAGGCTGTTCGTTTTGTACGCAGATTGTTTCAGGTAAGTAGGTAGGTGATGCACGCGCGATGCAAAAAGTAGAGGTTGACGAAAGTAAACAACTTACTCGAAAATCGTACGAGGAAGAACCGTATGCAGAAACAACTTCTCACAGATAGTTTTCATTTTTCTTAAGTGGATGGAGTAAATCCAAATCATCATTCGATGATACCTCGAAAGGAGTGACAGACATTGACATAGGAGTGACAGAGTCACGGGATAAACTCATGGCGCGAAGAATTAAAATTCAGGTGTCACGCACACAGAACGAAGAACAACGACATGAAAGACGGTGCGATGAGAAATGATTTGATTGGCTCACGCGGGCGAGCGGTAATGGGGGGGCGAGCAGTCAGAAAGGAATACATCTTCGAACCGCCCGAAAAACACCGTGAACAGAATCCTATGGATGATATAGAGTCCGAAAACAGTCTGCAAGACCACCGCGAACGCCAAATGATGGACCTGACGGTTTGAAAACAGTCAGATGGCCACTGCGAACAAACCTATGAACACGAATGGCAAACAGGCATTGTGGTGGTTTAGGTTAAGAGGCGAGGTGAGATGAGGCGAGGTGAGGTGAGTGAGTGAGATGGAGAGAAGGCATCGGACCTAACGCCTCTGGTTAACACCTTTAACCGAAGTCAGGGAGGTTTCCACCACTAAGATGCTAGGAGGATATGCCCAGTGGTTGTCAACATTCTGGGATCTTTTCGGGTCGTTTGGAAGTGTGACCAGTGGTTACCAGTGGGTAGTTTTACCTACCCGGTTAACACCAGTCTGGGTTCTTCTAGATATAGGAGAGAGAGAGAGAGGAGGCGTGAGCGAGGAGGAGAGAGATAAGTCATCGACTTAAGGAGAGCGCAGAATGAAGTAGAAGGCGAAGGAGGCGAGTTTTTATAGTCATGGGACTATTCTCCCTCCATCCTGCATACTAGTTGGAGGATGGTGGGGATCCCTTCCAGCTCTCTCGAGCTACCTGGGCCTGGTCACGTCCGCCACTTCATTCCCTGGTTTATTTGTGAGATCTTAATAATAATGATAATTTACATGGAGTGGTTCTGGGAGGATATCACGACAGGCATGATTATAATTATGGTCACAGGCCAATTCGCAGTTGATTTGGAGGGGTGGGTTGCATAACAGATTGTACAATGAACATTTGTGACAAATGAAGCATATAAATCTTTATTTCGTAAAAATAAACATGGAAACCCTTTTTTTACCAAAAATCTTTTGTATATCATTCGGATGTTACTATTTAGGTACTCAGAAAAAAACCCCATCACCTTGAATTATTAAAAATTTAAAATATGATTTGGAGCTCACTTCGTATGGTATGGTATGAAACACCCATTACACAACCCTACATTGCACTTGACGTATTCATCTCGGGTACGAGTGTCACAATATCTCAGTGCACATCTTCGCTTTCCGCCAGCTGTGTTTGCAGCGAGATGCCCAACACCATCGTGACGAACGTCAGCAAGAGATCGAATTATGGTCAGTGAGCTAGACGAAGGACGTCCTATTTTCCTTTCCACTCCATATTTTGAGAGGCAGGATTGGGCTATTGCACGCCCTGAAGTCAAATTGTGAAAAGTGTTGTTTTTCGTCCTATATATAATCCATGCATTGTGGATGCAAACGTCGATAAGCCAGGTCAGGATAACCCGTGCCCACTTCTTCGAACGTACACCAGTTCTATAGTTGGAGATGTTATTATCCATGAGGTCGGTTCCACCCATTCCCTGATTGTACACAGCTGCTGACCGGGGACGCCTGATGAATTTTTCGTGCTTCTTTGGAATTCCAAATTTGGTGGGTCCGACGGTAACGACACCTGAAAAACCACCTGAAACCAGCCTTTCCACCTGAAAAACAAAATACCATCGTTCTTTTCAATGAGGTGCTCAATTTCACCTTTTGGTTTCTGGGTAAATACTTCCTTATCAGTCAGTTGCTTGAGTCATTTTCTCACTCGCTCATTTTTCGGAGATTTCGTTTTTGTAACCCTCCCTATTTGATTTTTTCTGGGATTCTTGATCTTAGTAGGTTTCTTGATCTTGGGTATGCGGTTTTCTCGGAATGTTCCACTTGCTGTGTAGCCTCTCTCTTTCAAAAATCGAAAGAGGTTTGCGCCACAGAAAAGATTGTCAAAGAAGAAGTCCAAGGGCAATTTCAATATGTTTTCTGGTAGCTCATCCAGTAAAGGAACAAAAGGGCCTGAGCATTTACCAAATAACTCGAATTGACACACCACATTTTGAAGCCAAATCTGGTGGGTTTTGCAGGAATGAACTGTTTCATCCCGTGACGTCCAAAGAACTTGATCATGGACTCATCGTAGCTCAACGTGGTGTTGTTCATGAAATTAGCCGCGCAATTTTTCTTGACGAGGTCCATAAGTGGTCGCAATTTCCACAATTTGTCGTCTTTATCGGGAAAATTATTGTCGGCACAATAACTAAAATGTGTAATGGTCAACATCGGATTCCTGGACATTTTTTAGGATACCATAGCATTATTCATATCTTTGTTCTCATCCCAATAATGTCTGATAGAAGGCAAGGGATTATACCCGGTGAGTATGAGGAAGCCAACAAACATTTCAATTCGCCCACAGATATATTTTGAGGTTCAAAATTCTTCCAACTGACGTATGTTTCAGTTTCATTGTAGATAAGTTCATAAACCTCATCAGTGAAACATTTCTCGAACACCTCCACACAAATCATATCAGAGAGAACAAGCGCATCTTTAGATAAGGAGATTTTCGACTCAACAGGGTCACCCTCAGTAAATCTGGTCGTGCACCTGCGATTTATTCGATCTTTGATCCAAGGCTTCCATATTATCAGGGACGCCATGAATGGGAGATGATGTGGGTGATCCTGGAGTGGAATCAACTAGGTTGGAGTTTGACGGATGAACAGCCGCGTGATTCTCAGATTGTCCAGAGTTCGCGTCATTCTCATCTGTGAGGTTCTTTAGAGCTTCTACGAGTAGAATTAGTGATGGAGCAAGAAGTTGCCTATCTGATAAGTGCCTTAGGTCACCTTCTTGATCTTCATCCCCAGACTCCTCATCAGTCTCGACTGCTGGTGAAGGAGGTTCAACGTAAACAGCCTCTGGAATGGCGAGGCCGGGAGGATCTTGGCCTTCAATAAGCTCTACTGCCTCCTGAAGCGAAATTCCGGGTCTGAAAAAAAACACGTGTAGGTTAGTGCCCAGCATGCCCATATGGTACCACCTACAATTAAACGCTTATAGAAACCACGTACCTAATTCAATATTTCATACTGAAAAGTATGTATTTACTTGAAGGTATGTCCCAACAGTACAAATATCACCAATTCAACGATATAAAAGCAATTTCATGGTACTGCAAAATATTCCGTAATAATTCAACGTCGTCTTTTTCCTCCATCTTATAACGCCAGTCCACTCACCACAGAAGCCGATATGGAAATGAATGTGATCTCTAAGAATCGCTTAACACCTCAAGAACATGATAAAACATGCAGAATCGTGAAACGGGAGCTTGCTGGATGTACAAGAGCGCCGGAATGGACATGTTTTTTGTCGTCCCGTATGGGCACGCTGGGCGCTAATGCCCCCCCCCCCCCCCCCCCCCACCCACACACAAAGCGTTCGATGGCGGGGGGGGGGGGGGCTGACAAATTGCACAAAAGGACCTTCGATGGAGCGTAACGACTGTTTGTAAAATTTCAGCTCTTGAAAACCTCTGTAATCAACCCCCTAAAAAACCCACATCACACCATTTTGGTGTTGAGGACAAATTTCCCAAAAGCCCCTTCCTTGGAGCATAACGAATTTGTAAAATTTCAATGGGGCATAACTAATATGTTTGCAAAATTTCAGCTGTTAGATCCCTCTCTAATATTCCTAAAATTGCGATTTTCAATAACTTTTTGGTTTATAATTCTGTGAATAATACACCTGTGTAATCGCTCAGCAAAAAAGTTTTATAACGCCCCCTCAAAATTTTGTCTCTTACATTTCAAGACGCGTGGATTCCAAAAATGCAATGTCCGTCCGCTGTATCATGCATATCTGCTTCAATTTTGGTATAAAAAATTCGTTCTTTCGCACACAGGCTCCATTTGGGCCCTGGTTGTGTCCCGAAACTTTGCAGCCCGATCGGAATATAACCAGGGTCTTATGGGTGAAAAATGGGGTGCAAATGGGGTTTTTGTGTTTTATTAACACGAGCTTATGTTCTAACGAAGTTTCAACCTTAAATTTATGTTAGATTATGAGGTTGATTGACCACACCAGTCGTTGTTGTTTTTAACTCCTTTACTTCATTATGCAATATTTCGGCGCCATGATGGCCGCCCTCGTCAGGCACATAAGGTCACCTGTTACAGAAGATATGGATGGAGTCACATTCTCTATTAACTAAAATTGGTAACTGAGTTACTGAAATGGCGCTTATCCTAATAGGTATTTGTATTATTATGTACACAATGACTAACAACATATTTACAGGAATAATTAACAAATTTAGGGTGTGTAAGTGGGTACTTACAGGTGATGGTTAATCACATTGTTAATCACATGTAGTGAGCAGAGTACATACTGTAGGGGTAGTTAGGTATCATCATTACCCAGGTTGGTGTTTTGGTGTATAGGTGCAATGAAACCTGAGAGAGGTTGGAAACAATGAGTTGTGAAGTCTGATCAAGGTTGAGAATATGGGTTTGAAATTTGGGGAATTAGTAGAGTTACTTACATAGTCACTGATGGTAATAACAACTTTAGTGAAAACAAAGGCTTGTATCAGATGAAAAAGGATGAAATTCCACACGTGTAATGCTCGTCAGGTGCATGAAAACTGAACACTGTTTGTTTGTTTGTAACCTGCTCAGGGAGGTAACCTTGGGTTGTGATGTTACCTTCACAGAGTGGTGGTTGTTTATGGACCACAGAAGGTAGCTGTGGTGGTTGTGCCAGTAAAATACTTAGGTAATAAAAATAAAACAGCTAAAGCCAGGTAAAATGGTAGGTAATAAAAGTAACCTATATTAAAAAAAAAAAAAAAAAAAACCTATTCATGTATTTGAAAGTGATGTCACAAAGTTGAGATCGGTTTACATAATATCCACAGGTCATGGTGGATCCATAATATATCTACATAAATATAAATTTTGGATAAGTATTTACACTTTGACATTACAGGAACAAAAATAAATGTTGGGTAATTTTGTTCCTGTAATGTCAAAGTGTAAATACTTATCCAAAATTTATATTTATGTAGATATATTATGGATCCACCATGACCTGTGGATATTATGTAAACCGATCTCAACTTTGTGACATCACTTTCAAATACATGAATAGGTTTTTTTTTCTTTTTTTTTTTTTATATAGGTTACTTTTATTACCTACCATTTTACCTGGCTTTAGCTGTTTTATTTTTATTACCTAAGTATTTTACTGGCACAACCACCACAGCTACCTTCTGTGGTCCATAAACAACCACCACTCTGTGAAGGTAACATCACAACCCAAGGTTACCTCCCTGAGCAGGTTACAAACAAACAAACAGTGTTCAGTTTGCATGCACCTGACGAGCATTACACGTGTGGAATTTCATCCTTTTTCATCTGATACAAGCCTTTGTTTTCACTAAAGTTGTTATTACCATCAGTGACTATGTAAGTAACTCTACTAATTCCCCAAATTTCAAACCCATATTCTCAACCTTGATCAGACTTCACAACTCATTGTTTCCAACCTCTCTCAGGTTTCATTGCACCTATACACCAAAACACCAACCTGGGTAATGATGATACCTAACTACCCCTACAGTATGTACTCTGCTCACTACATGTGATTAACAATGTGATTAACCATCACCTGTAAGTACCCACTTACACACCCTAAATTTGTTAATTATTCCTGTAAATATGTTGTTAGTCATTGTGTACATAATAATACAAATACCTATTAGGATAAGCGCCATTTCAGTAACTCAGTTACCAATTTTAGTTAATAGAGAATGTGACTCCATCCATATCTTCTGTAACAGGTGACCTTATGTGCCTGACGAGGGCGGCCATCATGGCGCCGAAATATTGCATAATGAAGTAAAGGAGTTAAAAACAACAACGACTGGTGTGGTCAATCAACCTCATAATTGTACATCGACCGAGTCAAAAAAAAACCAGCACAGTATTTATGTTAGAATTCGGTCTAAAATCGTCTTTCTTCCGCAAACCGTTTGGGTCCCCATTTGGGAACACATTTGGCTCCTAGTTGTGCTCCGAAGCTCGGCAGCTCGATCAAAATACAGCCAGGGGTGTTGCGAGTGGAGAATGGGTGTAAAAATAGGGTTCAGTGAACATGAGCTTGCGAGGTATGGTTTTCAATGTTTTTTAGGGCTAGAAGACGGAAAATTAAGTTTATTTTGACCACAGAGTGAAGAATTGAGGCTGTAACGAAGGATCAGCTCCCAAAATTCATTTTGTATGAGCCATAAACCTTTGAAATTTTCTGAAATCACGGCCAAAATTGGTGGAACCCGTCAGAAATAGCTATTTCAATTATTGCACATGAAAGAAACAGTAAGCGTATTTCCAGCAATTCTGTAGGTCTGTCTAGTAGAACAATAAACCCATATGACAAGGAGTTTGCAGCGTTTTTTTCAATAACTCCCTTAGTTGATGGTCCCGGGGGTTAAAATTAGGTACACCTCCTCAGGGGCCCCTCGAGAATGGTTGAACGAAAAATCAACACCGGTGACCCCCATGAGGCCGTGTTACCGTTGAGGGGCCCTAATTGTGTTGCCGTGTAATAGTGTTTGGTTCAGTTTTTTCTGGGCATGCGTGATGGCTCCTGGTCACTAGTACTAGTACAACGGATAGACGGACACTGTTCGTGCTATAAGTCGTATAAGCGATTTGGTTGAGATTGATGAAAAAGATATCTCCGCAAGCGCTGACAACAACTGCCGTTTGTTCCCACCGTTCAATCGCCACTCTCTTTATCCTAATCATTCTGCCTACTCTTGAACCTCTTTTCATTTAAACGAAATTAATGGCAGTCCCGGCTTAAAGAATCTCAAGTGGTTGGGGGGGCAGAAGAAGGAAAAAAGTTTGTTGGCGGCGGATGTCGGCCTGACATTGGAATTTTCGAGGTCTTCCGCCCTCTCGTCTGTAAGTTGTTCTAAGCTTTTCCCCTAATTCCCAACATCTCCTCTTGACAGTTTTATTACCAGATGATGGCGTTATAATGGCAACAAGAGTTGCAGATTGCCGGTCGGATCAGTATAATTACAATGTCACGGCTGTTCGTTATCAATTTCTAATTCAACGATCATTCGAATGATTGAAGAACATTGTTGTTAGTGTCTGTATAAAGTTACCCGCAATCGGACATTACCTCGCATAAGTAAGTAGCTCTTAACATCAAACAATACCTAGCCTTAAGTTTTACCCGTTGTAACTAACCATTATTCTCATTATTGTGATTGTAGAGACTCATGAATAGGATCTAGTACACTAGATGGTAACGTTGAGCAATGGATTTTTAGTGCGTGTCTTATTTTATTTGAGAATATTTTTACGAGTGAGATATAACTGCACGAATTGAGGAACAGAAAGTGAATTATATTTTCAACATCAACCGGTGAGGGATCAATTCCAGGTGATTAATGATTTGGAATTTTGAGTTACCGAAGTATGATTTTAAAAATGAAATAAATGACGCCACAAACACCTCCCCCCCTCCTCCTACCCTCTCCTCAATATAAAACCATGTCGTTGAAACGGACTGGCAGTCGGATGGCTCGTCCACTTCCTGTAGTCCTGGGTCTTGTCACCCAAGGGGCTGTGTGCGATGAAGGTGCAGGAGTTGTATGTTGTCTTCCGTCTTCTGTTGGGAATGTGCTTGCTGATTCATGCTGTTGCGTTGGTACGTGTGGCTGCATCGAAGGTCTAGAAGCTGCTGTCTGGTCTGTCAATGATGGTTGGAATTCTATTGTTCTGGTCTCTTCTTCTTTCAACCCCTCATTAGCTATGTTAGCTGGTTTCAATCTTCCGATTTCCACCGGTACTTCTTTTCCTCTTCTGTTAATGATGTATGTTTTATCTGTCCTTCTTATTACTGAAAATGGTCCGTCGTATGTTGGTTGAAGTGGTCGTCTGACTCCGTCATTCCGAATAAATATATGACTACAATTTTGAAGATCAGGATGTACAAAAACTGTTGCGCGAGTATGATGTTGAGCTGGTTTTTTTTTCTTTAGAAATAGAACTTTATTGCACAGTAGCATTACAGTTGGAGTAATTTTATAATAACAACATATAACATGGCACGTGAGAGGGAGGTGAAGTCCATCGACTTTCTCCCATTACAAAAGGGTAAACATAAGCAGATGTATGGTGACTAGAAAGGAGAAGACCGGTGTTGTAGGGTTAGTTGTAGGCAGGATGTTGTAGGCAAAGGGGGTGCATTGTATAGGGTGATCGTGGGATTATGGATGTGCGGTGACGAGGAGGTCGGTATGGCGCTTTCTCTTTAGCCTTCGGTTCGGACGGTCAGGGGGAGTGGCGTCCAGGATACCAGATGCAAGAGGGTTTGGGTGATGCAGGAGCCGTTGGTGGAATCGGGAGTACGAGGCATTTAGTACTTCTTTCACCAATGTTATGTCTGTATCTTTGTGCAGGTTGGTGTTCCGGATATACCATTGCGCATTGGTGATTGTCCTCAGTGCTCTGTTTTGAAATGTTTGAACTCTCCGAACCTGTGAGTCAGATGCACCACCCCAGATCTGAGAGCCATACTCCCAAATAGGCCGTATGAGAGTTAAATAAATGAGCCGCTTGGTGTCCAGTGTGAGAGGGGAGTGTCTGCCAAGGAGGGGCTTAAGCGTTCACAGCCGCTGGTGGCACCTTTGGAGTATAGCTGTGATGTGGCTGTCAAAAGTCAGCCTCTTGTCCAGGATAAACCCAAGGTAGCAAACCTTTGTGTCTGCAGGTACTGCGTCATTGCCAATCATCAGTGGGTGGTCGTTGTACTGGTGGAGATAGGTAAAGATGACAGAGGTGGACTTCTGAGGGTTAAGTTTGATCTTCCACCTTATTGCCCACTCATTTAGATCAAACGCGTACTCCTCAAGCTCAAGGCCTGCTCGTTCACCTCTAGGAGAGCTGTAAAGGACTGCAATATCATCTGCAAACTGTGCCACTGTTGCTGGAGCAGATGTTGGGATATCAGCAGCGTAGACAAGGTACAACAGAGGGCCAAGGACGCTACCCTGGGGAACACCTGCAAGAATACGTCGAGACTGTGACATGGCATCTCGGTATTTGACTGTGAAAGTACGTCCTGTTAGGTAGGACAGCAAAATCCGGTAGTAGGTGTCAGGCAAAACAGGTTTAAGTTTGAACAGAAGGCCAGGGTGCCATACCCGGTCAAACGCCTTCTCTGTGTCTGCAAATAGTCCAATGCTGGTTTGCTTTGCCTCGTAAGTATCCAGTATTCTGTCAACTACCCTATGTAACTGATGCAGGCAGGAGTGGGAATTTCTGAATCCGAACTGAGTAACCGGGATTAGTGGCTCCAGGTAGTGAAGCAGCTTGGGGAGCAGTAATTTTTCAAAGATCTTTGAGAGCAGGGGCAGGAGGCTTATGGGTCGGTAGCTATATGGGGAATTTGCTGGTTTGCCAGGCTTGTGGACGAGGATTACAATGGCGTGTTTCCACTTTGATGGTACGTAGCTTAGTCGAAGGCAAGCATTGTTAATTTGTGTGATAAGCACTAGAGTCTTGCGGGGAATATGGAGTAGGAGTGGCCGTACTATGCTGTCATCACCTGGAGCTTTCCTGCAAGGTGAGCGGCGTATGGCATTCTTTACTTGAGCAGGGTTGAAGAAATCAGCAAACGGAATTAGTTGCAGCGGGCTTTACACTGCAGACATAACTTCATCCTCTATCGGGCTTGGCTGATTATTGGGGGTATATTGATTTTCCAGGATGCTGGAAAACAGTTCTGCCTTCTCAAATGGAGTGGAGTACCAGCGTGATGTTAGCTTGAGTGGAGGTATGTCAGCACGTTCCCTAGTGAGCTGCTTTGTCTTCTTCCATAATGAGCCGTCATTAGTGCTCAAAGGAGCAAGCTCGCGTTTGGATATCTCCTGCTTCTCCTCAATGAGTGCTTGAGCTGATGTAGGCTGTAATTGGTTCATTGTTTGTTTCAACGTGTCTGATCCTGGCGGTAACGTTTGGTCGTTCTCTTAAGTTTGAATTGCTTCTAGGGTAAGGTCTGCTTTGATGTGTGCCCAGCGCTCCTACTTGTTTCGTTAGTGCTTCAATTTTTTTAAGTATCGATAAGCTTGAATTATCTGAACTAGTAGATTTGCTTTGTGCTGATTCCACAACATTAATTGATGCTTCACCGAAATCACAAATGCAGCTAGAGTTTGTTCAGAACTTACCGATAGTATGCTCCTAGTATTTGCAGGAAGATGTTGCATCCACAGCGATTTCAATAATTCATCGGAAAATTTCTTATTTGCCAGTTCACGCATCTCCCTAAGTAACTGACTTGGTTTCTTGTCGCCTAATGATATTTCTTTCAAGAGACTTCGTAGTTTTTCATCTTCCGAAACTCCAAAACAAGATATGAGTCTTTTTTTCAACGTCTGGTACTTATTCTCTTCAGGAGGATTTATGATAATGTCACTTACTTGTGTACATATTAGTATCTATTGAGCTAAGGATTAGGTCATATTTGTCTTCATCCACTATTATTCCTTTCGCTCTGAACTGAGCTTCGACTTGCCGAAACCATATAGCCACATTCTGCTTCGAGAAAGGTGGAGCCTTGAAATTAATGCTCGGTTTTGAGGTCGTTAGGGGCGCTTCCGCAGCATGAGCAGATCCATCTCCGGCTTCCATGATCACGTCCGGGGTCACCACTTTTAGTGCGTGTCCTATTTTATTTGAGAATATTTACAAGTGAGATATAACTGCACGAATTGCGGAACAGAAAGTGAATTATATTTTCAACATCAACCGGTTAGGGCTCAATTCCAGGTGATAAATAATTTTGAATTTTGAGTTGCCGAAGTATGATTTTAAAAATGAAATAAATGACACCACAGATTAAACAAAAACCAAAACGAAAACAAGTCTAGTATGGTCAAACTACCTCTCCCAACAAGGGTATTATATATGTATACAGGGTGGCTCTAAATTTAATGTCAATGCACTTCAGTGGATTCGGGGGGGGGGGGGGGGGGGGGAGGGTCTTACAGGAAATTTCACGGTGATCACGAGTATACAATGTTCCATAAGTCCAGAAATTGTATTTATCAATTTTTGAATGGGGGGGGGGGGGGGGTTGATTTTTTCCCCTCAAATGTTTTTGGAAAAACTCAAAATTAAATTTCAAATCGAATAAACTCGGAATAATTTGAAGGTTTCTGATGGAAGGGAAACTTCAACAATTTTTTCAGGAGGAAAAAAAAGGGAGTTGAATTCTAATACCACTGAGATGATCAGTTAATGTGGGTAAATTTTTGCCGTAGAATATGGTCACTCCCAATTCTTCGCTTTTTCCTGGAACTTCGAGGAAAATTTATTCAAAATTGGAATAACATACCTTATGGGCTTTAAATGTATTCGAAAATTCGCTAGGACTATTTTGAGTCGAAAATATTTCTTCTCAAAAACATTGGGACACAACTGCAACTTCTATGGGTTTGGTGAGTTGAAGGGGGTCACAGTCCATCTCTGCCGCACATTGAGTGCCATGTGTACGTTACTTCGAAAATCCGCGTTTGTGGTTATGCTGCATGATTCTAACTTCCTAATTTCGTCCTTCTCTATTCGTTTCCTACATTCATAGTACAAACGATAAATGTTGCGGCTGTGCAATGCACGGGCCCGTTGTAGAGGTTTGAGCTAAGTAAATTGAGGTTGGATGGGATCAGGAGGAAAGAGATAAAATCCTGATGAAATACTTAAGAAGATCTGATAAGTTGAGCCTTTGAGGGTTGATCTCCATTGGAGTCACCCTGTGCCAGCTGTCAGGGGGTTGAGTAGTTTGGGAGAAGGGTCGTGGCCCCCTATACAACCGTTTCTCCATCGCTCCACTCTGGAAGGTTTGAAAGCAAGTGCTAGGCAGCTCAATATCAACTCAATTGTGCGTATTTTACCTTCACATAACTGCGTGGCAACATCTATAATTAACAACAATTGAGAAAGAGGAAGATAATCATTAATATTGTGAATTTATCATCTATACTCATCTCATAGACTCATAATGCTATTCATTTCATGATCATCATTGCTTTTTCGGGATCCCTACTGTACAAATTCCTACAATTTAATTATTGCTACGCTGCATTATTTTCATTCATCACATTACGTACTGAGATACTGGTAATTGAATAAGCGGTGATGTAATGTTAATTATTCTGTAATATTACCGCGGTTCCCACCCGTCCTGAATTTCGCATGACCATCCATATTCATTCGCAACCAGTAATGACTCTCAAGTAACGGTAATAATTATTCTCTACTCCTAAAACAAGTTAACAAATGTAAAATCATTGCTTGTTACATAGATGTTGTTATGAAGGTGGCAGGAATCTTTGTGCTCCAAGTTGCAGTCCTAGTATTTATTGTTTTCAGTACATTTTATGAACGCTGAAGATGTCATTAAACTGAAATGAAAGTGGGAATTTCATTGACTATCTAGGTCTCAGGAATCCCAACCAATGAAGGAATGGTTAATGATAATACCTGTAATTTTGTTGGAATTGGCTGTTTAATATTTGCCATTTGTTGAGCAATATGGTACCATTACGAACGAAAGTTGTGCGCAGTGAATGGTCCAAACTTAGATTAATTTATAATTTTCGTTACCATCAAAAATGGCAAAAAAAAATTATTCGTTGATGATCACTCCTTATTCTAATATTATATTTTCATCTCTATAAAGAAATGTCAACCTTGCTAATATACTGGGAGGTTCATATATGGTAGTTATTTCAATTGACAAAAATCATTGCCAGATAAGTAAGCTGTTTAACTAACGAATACGAAAAAAATCAATAGAATATCTGGTGCATCTCCTGCGTTCTTCCAACTTCTGGTGCATGTCATAATGGAAACTAGCAATTTACTTACATATTGCCCCCTAAGTAAATTGCGTTTCCCCTCCCACGATTCACCCTGACTGAAAACCATTCCGAATGTCCATGGCGTTAAAATGGTCAAATATAATCAAAATTATTTATTCAATTTATATGGGTTTGGTAAATAAAAGTTTAGAATTGCAACGCTAATGAGCAGTTCAAGGTACCTAAATATATTTCGAAAACAGGGGAGCACAAGTTGAATCTCGAGGGGCACAACCACACAACTGCAGTTAACATTAAAGTGATAGGAGTCTGGAGAATCCCTCGAGGATTTGGATGAATTGGCTGAGGTTTCTAAACTGGGCCAATGTTTAGTTATTATTGTAATAACTCACTTGCAGATGGTCTAATTGATATTCCATTTCACCGGTGGGGGGGAGGACAGCGGGGCGGCTGACTCGTACGGGACAGATTCAGTTTTGGGTTCGGGTTTCTCATCTTTTCTATTGTTTTCGGTTTCCTGCGCCATTGTGTTTTGCATTTAGTTGAGAAATTGTTGAGTTCGCAGTATTGAATGTTCTTTTTAATTTTCTTCCACCGTGCGCTTTCGAGCGAAGCTTCGTGAACCTGTCTCACTGTTCTGTTTCCCTCTCTCTCTTGAGGTTAAAGCGATATTTCATCCGGCATCCGGAACACGGTTATGGGGACTTTGTATATCTCTTGGTTCTATAGGCATAGTAACCTCAGGCCCTTGAAGGGAGATAAGAATACCACTCACATTATGTTACAGACTACTGCCAATCGCAACAAGATTTGGTATTAAATCTAAAGGCTTATTTCCGCTAGTGTATGAAGCATTGCCATACCGTCCGGAGGAGTCCGTCGTCACTAGCTATTCTCTCGACGGCTTCGTGATGATGTCCTTAAGGCGGGTTCACACGAGTCAAGCTTATTTGATCAACAAAAGTTGAACGAAAAACCTTGTGTGAACCTTTTGTTTCACTCAGGTTGATCAACTTGTCAGTGAATCAACAAAAGTTTTACCGAGTCAAAAACAAAGAAACAAAGAAACAAAATCTTTTGTTGATTCAACAAAATCTGTTTTGTGTACTTTTCGTTCCAAAAAATGAGTGCCAAGTGGTCTGAAGCGGTGATGTTCAGATTTTTAGAACTCTACAATAAGCACGATTGTCTTTTGAACCATCGTTTGGAAAGTTATAAAAATAGAGTTGCGCGTGAAAATGCTTTGACTTCTATAATGAAAGAAATGGGTATTTCTGGTTTGACCATTCCCGTTGTTAAAAACAAAATAAAGACAATCAGAACCATGTACAAAAAGGAGCATTCTTTGGTGTGCAAATCAAAGAAAAGTGGAATGGGAACGGAGGAACTGCATGTGCCCAAACGGTTTTGGTATAAAAAGCGGATGTATTTCTGAATGGTGTTACAAGTACAAGAGACACGTCATCAAACTTCGTTCTTCTTGCAACAAAACACAAGTGGTGCGCACCACTTCGCGCCGCCACCTTCAAAGCCATTGCAATACTGAAATGGTTTGATCGATTTTTAGTTGAAACGTATGAACCAAAACTGATTCAAGTCGCCTTCAGCTTTTGTTGATCAACTAAACTTGACTCGTGTGAACCCGCCTTACATCGAAAGCGCTCGCCTCCACTACTCAACCATCTAGTGACGACGGACTCCTCCCGTCCTCTATTCTCTATGAAACCTTTTGGTTTATCATTTTCAATAATGAACCTTTGGAATCGGCCATGAAAAATTGTTTACCCCCCCCCCCCCCCCCCCCCCCCACATGGCTTACGTTTCAAGGGACGTAGAATACGAATATCGAATAATAATATTTCCGTCCGTCCGTCATAGGCCGTCCGCGGCTTTTTGCTTAGTTCCCATGAACCAAAATTCACGAAATTTTGGAATGTGAGTTCCGTTTGGGCCCTAGTTGGTCCTCGAAGGTCGGCGTTACACTCAACTCATCCCAATATCGGAAAATTTTATTTTGAGGTGTGGGCTTTCTCGCATTTTTAAATAGTTCGCTTTTTTCTGAATTTTTGAGACCATCCGGAGCATTCTACGATGTCGTCATAAAATTTGTCCTAAGGACAAATGCAGACATCAAGCTGGGTTGAGAGCGCACATCATTTGTCTCTTGGCCAGGTGGCAGCCCTAGCGGAATGGTCTAGGCGTCGGGCTCCTATACTTAAGAATCCCGGTTCCAGGACGAATATTTTTCACTTCACGTCAACAGTTTGCCGTCAGAACTACATTTGTGTTTCATTTTGCCATTTTAGTTACTGCTTGCACATTCAACGCGTGATATTAACTTGTAGTGGCGAATACTACGGAGGGGCTGTGATCTATACAGTAGGGTTATCAATACAGAGAGCTGTAATTTGTAACAGGAGTGTATTCTATACAGAGAGCTGTGATCTGTAACAGAAGGGTATTATTCATCATTCGTCTTCAGATTCAATCCACATTTGATTTCCGCAGTAAAAAAAAGTGTGCAAGTTTCTCAGTCACCATGGTTCTTATTGCAACCGACTCAGTTTTGGGTAGGTAGAGTTTGGCAAAAACTTCGGGAATCTCGAGTCTCATGTCAGGAGGGACCTAGTGAAAGCGATAAATTCGAAAAATCGTCAGATTTACAATTTTCATTTTTTTATTCGTTTCCCTCGTCAGCCTAATTTCAGAACTCTTTTGGTTTATTATTCTGTGAATAATAAACCTATGTATTCGCTCAGCAAAAAATTTTTTATAACACCCCCTCAAACTTTTTTCTTTTCCGTTTCAAGGTGCGTAGATTCCAAAAATGCAATGTCCGTCCGCCGTCCGCCGTATCACGTCTACAGGCTTCATTTTCGGTCTAAAAAATTCATTCTTTCGCAAACTTGCTCCATTTGGGCCATTGTTGTGTCCCGAAACTTTTCAGCCCGAATGGAATATACCCAGGGGTTTTATGAGTGAAAATGTGTGTAAAAATAGGTACTTTTTGCATTTTAGCAACATGTTGGTAACATGAGCTTCTGAGATATCGTTTTCCATGTTTTTGGGGACGAGAAAACCGAATATGAAGTCGATTTTGGCCAAAGAGTGGAAAATTGAGTTCTACCAAATGTTCAGCTCCCAAAATGGATTTTTTTTTAGTGAAAAACCTGGGAAATCGTCTGAAATCACCATCAGTTTGTATAATAACACTGGAAAAAGTGTCAACACGTGGATAAAGACGATTAAATGGCACTATCAATGATCAAACATAGGTAGAAAAAAAAGAAGAAAAAAAAGAGCGTACCTACCTAATTTGTGTTTTAAGGGCCAAAATTAATGGAAACCATCAGAAATAGCTATTTCGATTATTACGCACGAAAGAAACAATTAATGAACAGCCAACATTTCTGTAGGTATGTCCAATAGAATAATAAACCCATGCGACTTTGCAGCGTTTTTTTTTTCATATTTTCCTCTGTGAGGGGAGGGGTTTCCACTTTTTAGGTGAGTGGGAAAGTGGTGTGGAGTTATCGATAGTTTGTGTATTTTCGTTGTTCTCTCTTAAATTGGCTCATGGTCTGGTCTGGTTGCTAACGGGTTATGGAAACGTGGGGGGGGGGCTCTGATTGGTTTTAGTCTACAGTAAGCTCATTTCTTGTGGGTTGAGTTGCTTTTGGTTTCATTCTGTGAATAACACACCTATGTATTCGCTCAGCCAAAAATTTTTATAACCCCCTCAACATTTGTTCTTTTACGTTTCATGGTGCGTAGATTCCAAAAATGCAGTGTCCGTCCGCCGTACGCCATATCATCCATATCTAATTTATTTTTGGTCTAAAAAACTCCTTCTTCCGTACAAAGGCTCCATTTGTGCTCTAGTCGTGTCCCGAAACTTCTCAGCCCGATTGGAATATATCAAGGGAGTTATGGGTGAAAAATGGGTGTTATGGGTGTCGATATCAAGGGTGTTTTGGGTGAAAAATGGGTGTAAAAATAGGGTTTTTTTGGTTTTGTAGTAACATGAGCTCGTGAGGTATCGTTTTCCATGTTTTTAGGGCAAGAATACTGACTATGGCGTCCATTGTCACCAAAGAGTGGAAAATTGAGGTTCTAACGAAGTTCCAGCCTTTAATTTACGTTAAATTTTGGTTTAAAATTATCGTTCACCGTACATACCTATTTTGGGCCCCCATTTGGGAATACATTTGGGCCCTAGTTGTGCTCCGAAGCTCAGCAGCCCGATCGGAATACACCCAGGGGTGGTATGGGGGCAAAATGGGTGATAAAATAGGGGTTTCTGAGGGGTTTTTTACAAATTTTAGTGAACATGAACTTGTGAGGTATCGTTTTTTATGTTTTTTTAGGGCAAGAAGACCGAATACGAAGTTCATGTTGACCAAGGAGTGAAGAATTGAGGCTGTAACGAAGATTCAGCTCCCAAAATTCATTTGTTATGAATCAAAAACCTGGGAAATTGTCTGAAATTACCATAAATCTGTGTAGTAACACTAGAACAGGTGTCAACACGTGAATCAAGCCAAAATGGACTATAAATGATCAAAGATAATTTGTAAACAAAAACAAGAGCCTAATTCATGTTTTTGGGGGGCCAAAATTGGTGGAAACCATCAAAAACAGGTATTTCAATTATTGCGCATGAAGAAAACAATAAATGAACAGCCAACATTTCTGTAGGTATGTCCAGTAGAATAATAAACCCATGTGACCAGGACATTGCAGCGTTTTACAGTGAGATCAGTTGTGGGGGGGGGGGGGGGGGGTAAGTTTTTCGATAACCTGGGCTCAGTTTTCATCAGATGTCAGTGAGTATCTTTCAATCAATTTGGTTTTGTTCCAGTAAGGAAAGAAAGATAGGACAATTAGATTAAATAACTACTGCATTATGAATATCTACGACACTGAATCTGCAGTCATCATGTTTCATCCTTAATTTGTTATTATAAACATTTCTGCTAAATTTGTATTTTTTGATCATGCACCCAAGGTCAGATATTGTCTGATCTGACACATGCATGAATACATAATATGTACATGTGTAGATATAATTATTTAAAAAAATTTGTTAAAATCCAAGGAAGGTAATCGATAAATTAATAATTAACATTTCATATTACGATTTGATCATTTGGCAATTATTTTGAATAAGTGCAGTACGAATGTCTACGGCACAATGTCCGTTGAGCGTCTTCTGTAATGCAAGCTTTACTCAACAATATGTTTATGTCATCTCAATATAACGTTTTGCTTCCGAATCTGCAAGGCAGCGGAAGCTTTGTTTTCACTTTCGAAATGAAAAATTTTTTGTGCTCCAAAATCAAAATTTCCACTTGCATTTTGCGTTTCAGGGCGTCCTGAACAAATTTGGTTTCGTGTCTGTCTATCCGTCTATCTGTCCACATTTCCTTGCCACAGCCATAACTTCCACAATTTTGATCCCATTTCAATCAAATTTTCTGGAATTGTGTGGGTTCAGCGCTAGATGGTCCCCTATCAGTTTCATCATGATCGAATCAACGGTAGCCTCTGCGCAGGCGCTGACGAGATTTTCTCGTTACGGTCATAACTCCATCAATTTTGAACGGATTTTGTCAGATTTTCAGGGATGATGCGGGTAAGGTCCCTTGAGGTCCCATACGTCATTCATCATGATTGAATCAGCGGTGGCAGTGGCACATGGCACTGCCACCGCGTACATACCAGACGTCGAGCATTCCAGACATCCAGACCACAGAACTATAAACCTGGAAGGGCCTCTGCATTGACGAATGAAATGACGGGCTCCGCACCCTCCTCAGCTGATGTGCTGAATTCTCTCCTGTTCACCCTAGGAAGCTGACATTTGATAGGGACTCTTTGCGTTCTCAGTTATATACGTGGACTAATTACTTTATCTTAAAGCATGAATACCAATTTCGAATTAGGTACCCTTATTATTAACTACTAACAGTTAAATAATTCCGTTAATTAATCTGAATCTCTATGTTAATTGATCCGTTAATTAATCTGAATCTTTCTGTATGAAAATTTAATGGTGACATAATGTGAAGGCCACGAGGAAGCTTCTGTGCCATGTCCTTGGCAGTGTATTCTACTTGTGTTTGTTCCGTTCACTATTCGAGGAAAACTCTGTCCATCTAGTGGAGAGTTCAACACTCCATAAACCGAAGGGAATGTGAACTGTGGCGGTGGTGAGGAGAAATGAGACAAAACCGACCAGCAGGGAGCCCTGTAAAAGGTCCACTTGTGCAAATGATGTGGTAGGTCATAGGGCTATGCACGGCATCGAGCCCACCAGCACGCTACCATAGTCCTCAAAGTTACTCCTGAGTGTCACTGTTGCTTGCGCACCTTATTAGCAGCTCCGTGAGCACTCCGATGGTGCTTCGTAAATTCCTTTCCGTAGAATTGAAAGACTCGTGTGAAAATCATTACTTTCACGTTATTGATGTTTGTTTCTTTAGTGCTGTTCGTGAAGTCTATCAAATTAAAATTGGTTCTGTGTAATAGATTGTTATTGTATGTGAAGAGATTTGTACAGGTAAAGTAAAGTAAAGTAAACAGCCTTTCCAGGCTGGAGCTTTTCGTCCGACCGCCCTGGCAGCGTCGCGGACGTGATCAGCTGTCCTCCAATGAGAGGATGAGAATTCGGTCAGATCATTTCGCTCTTTACTTGGCTACTCATTGCCTCGCTCCCCTGAGTGGAGAGGTTCGCCCAGCAGCTCGAAGTATCTTAACTTCGGTGATCTCACGGGAACCGGTTTATTCCACCTGATAAGGCCGTTGGGCTAGATATTTATATAGATAACTCAAGTGTGGAAAGACATTCCATTCCCCTTTGTCTTATTATTATTGCAACCAAGTGCTGCACAAAAGAGTAGGTACTAAATATTTCTGGTGAACTTCCATCAACCAGTAAAACTTGGACGTCGAATTAGAAACAATGTACTACATTGCAGTGTAAACAAGGGCACCTGCAGGTGACTGGCCCACACGGAGTGGGGGAAGGTCGATCGGTGCTTGACCAGGGGCACCCTATTCCAACCCGTCTAGTTAGCATTCCTGGAGTTTGGTTTTGGTTTATTATTTTCAATAATGAACCATTGGAATCGAGCATGAAAAAAAAATTCTAGCCCCCCTCAAATTATTATGGTTTACGTTTCAAGGTATGTAGAATCCGAAAATGCAATAAAAAAATTTCTGTCTGTACGCCGTACACCGTACTGACCACTTTTCTTAGTTACCATGAAAAAAAATTGACGAAATTCGGGTTATAGGTTCTGTTCGGGGTCTAGTGGGTCCTCGAAGCTCGGCGTTACGGTCAGTCATCTCTAAGGGGTTCAAAATAGGGTTTGAACTTTTCAGAATGCCGTAGCTCGAAAACTTTCGATAGAAAGGTATGGTTTTTTTTACGTTATTAAATTTGTCTTGAGCTAAACAATTTGTTGAGACCACCCGGAGCATTGTACGACCAGCCGTTCGTGTGCACCAAAAAGCTTCGTCAACACGACCGTGAATCAAACGGTATAAATCCGGCCCAGATATCATAACTACGGAGCGTCTGATTATAATCAAGGATGGCTGTATGAAGTCGAGTTGGTTGTTCTGCGATATTATTTCATTTGATAAGTGATGGACTATTGGATTTTGTTGGTAGGTACTTGTGAAACTTCAACAAACGTTGAAGTATTATATTGATGGGTAAATTATTACATAACGGTAAATTATTACACAACGGTGAATTATTACACAACGGCAAATTATTACACAACGGTAAATTATTACACAACGGTTCATCTACCAAGAAGGGGCTGGATTTTGTTGATCGGTACTTTTGCTACTTGACCAACCGTTGAAGTATTATTGATGGGCAAGTTATTACAAAACGCTTCATTATAGGTACTTGACCACGAGAGTAGGTACAGACAGAAAACAGTGTTCTGCGCAGAAGGGGCGTCTCACTCCACATCGACAATAATTTTCCTCCAGAACTTAATTATTTGCGTTTTCTTTTGCCATTTTAGTTACTGTTTCTTCTTTTAGTTACTGTTTCTTCATTCTTTGCGTTTCTTTTTGCCGTTTTAGTAGTTGCCTGTGGACACGCGGGCTGTAAACATCACTCTCGAGCCGTGATAGGCAATCCGCGATATTATCTGTGCTGATCCAGCTAACGATGGGGGACGACGACCCGGCAGGCAAACGTCGCAAGGTAGATAAACCCCCATCCTCTCACCCCACCATAATGGACTAGTCAGCCTTTGATTGGGAGATTTACAAAGCAACTGTACAGGAACTCGTAGATCTCCAGATACCACTCAAAACGCCAACTGAAATAGACTCTGCTGTTGCGCAGCTCACGTCAATCATACAAATAGCCGCTGGTTCTGCTTCTTCTCAAACCGCCAAAGCCAAAACTCATGTATAGCCCCGTTCCCCCACAATTCAGAACCTTCCTTCAGCAACACGCGACAGTCGAAGGCGATGGGAACTTACTAGAGACCCCGGAGCAAAAATGATCTACAACCAAGCCACTAGAGACCCCGGAGCAAAAAAACCAGTCATGCAGCATGACTTAATGAGCGAATTTTCAAAGAAATATTCGAATTAATGGCTATGGTTTTGAATAAAGGAAAACTTCGGTCTAAAATTTGGTTTTCTATGTATATTCTCTTCGTATTTATTTTAATTTGTACGTTTTGTCCATCCTGATTCTACCGTTTGTTTATTACGTAATTGTACTAAGTGCTTATTTATTTGATCGCTGTGGGTTCATATTAGGTAGGATAGGGTAGTTAGGACTTTTGACTTACCTACTCAAGAGAGTGCAGTAGGTAAAGGAGTTGTTATAGAAAATCATGAGTGCTTCAAGTGCAGGTTGTTTTTCATGCAGGCTCAATCTTGAAATAAACTATGAAGGAAGGATGTGGTTTCTGGAAGGATCACTTGGAAGAACATGTGGGTTCTCTTGATTGATCTACAAATTTGAACTGCAATGTGAACAATTCAAACACAAAAAAGTATGATGTAATAGAGTTTTTTCGGGCTAGTGAAAGCGTTTGCATAGAACGGGATCAGGCGATCGAGTGAATGAAAGAGAAAAGGAAGCTTGGATGCCGCCGCCATGCAGAAACACAAAGAAGGAATGCCTTTTTAAATTCCCGTCAGCTCAAGAAAACTAGTAGGTAGGCAACGGAAAATATTGTATTAAGTAGGTTCCTTATAATACATAAATTTAGTTAATTTATTGTTAAAAAAAATCACATGATCGGTAGGTAATTACCAATATTGTGATTTTTTCAAAAGAAGGTCAGTACCTATTGGTAGCTTTGGAACATAATTATTAGGTATATTCCTACTAGATGCCCCTGTTACTAATATTTTTTTATTACCTTGATTTCTAATTTATCCATGTGGTTATAATTTGTTATTAACTGCTACGAACTCTTTACACAATCATTTTGTACGTAGGTATTAATTTCATATAATTACCTACGTAATAATTATAAACTGTTATGAGTAGATTCCTTGTTCCTTCTGAATGGCCTTTCTTCTTGACTACGATTTCAGGCCTGGTATCTAAAACCAGTTCAAGATTTGCTCTACTAGGTAGGTAGACCCTTCCTTCTTCATTGATATTATTTTTATCATGTTAAGTACCTACCTACCTTTGAATATCAAATATTCGTATGATACTGATAATAAATTGATAAGATACCTACCTAACCTTCTTCCTCCTACTGTTAGTACCTAAATTGAATAATTTGAAATAGATTTTTTCTTTCGTCTTCCTTCTAGTAATACGTGGGCCGGTACTTGTCTATCTATGAAGGTATCATAACAATTATATGTCAAATGGGAAATTCAAGGAGTTTTACTAATCGTTTACCTCCCCCTTTTTTGCTTCGAACTCTCGTCTTCAATTAATACTTCTCACATTTTTCAATCTGACCACTCTAAGGGGGTGGGGGGGGGGGGGGGTAAGAGTTTAAAGATTATCCTAGTTTTGGGTAATTTTTGCGCACTTTAAATGCTCTAATTTAAGAACGGATTTAGATATCTAAAATCCGATTTCACCATCGTGTTCAGCGTGCAAAAACCTTTAAAATGAGGGGTCACTTGTTAGAAAATAACATTTTGGGGATTTTTGGGTAATTTTTGCGCACTTTAAATGCGCCAAAACCCTCCTTAGAGTAGGCCAATTTCGCCCATCTTCGAACTTAGCCTTTCGATTGCCAAGATAGATTTTTTGTGCAAATTTGAGCTGTTTATCTCAATTCTATCAAGAGTTATCGTCTGGAGTGACACATATATAAATATATATATACATATAAAAAAGTGTTAAATTTCAGGAATCGTTTTAGAATGGTCTGAAACGGATTTCTATGAAGAAAATTTCCAAAAATTTATATTATTTAAATTTCGAAGCCATTGCAATAGCTTCATTTTCTTTGAAAATTCGCTAAAATGACCTACAACCAAGCCACTAGAGACCTCAAGTATGCTTTAAAAGAAGAGCGTGACTTGGCCAACTACAATAAGTTGAGCTCCCTAAATCAGCAGGATGGCTCTCTGTGGCACAAAACGAAGTGTCTCTCCAAGGAATGGAACAATATCCCACCACTGAAGAACGGAAGTCGTCGGCATTGTACCATGAAAGAGAAAGCCGAGCTTTTCGCTGAAATCCTTGAGGAACAATTCACGCCAAACCCAATAACCAATCCATCTGAAAATGAACGCACACTCGCCATACTGGATGAACCTTTACAACTCACTCCTTTCTCTGATTTTTTCACACCAGGAAGGGTGAGGCCCGTAATATCCCACTTCAATTTCAAATTCAATTTCAATTTTTTTTATTCAGCAAATACTTTATACAACAAATATAATGTTTTTTAGAGAGTCTATATACATAATACAAGATCTAAACTTATGTTGGTTTATGAGCCTAAGGTCAATGACCCGTCCAGGCTCGTCTCTTCCACCACTATTTTTATTACTGCGTATGTAGTATGTACCAGCAGTTTCCTTGAAAAAACACACCGTAAGTATTTGGAGAATGAGTTACATTGATCAAGAACCAACAGTATTTACAGAGTAGTTAGTAAATACTCTTAATGCTACGAAGGCTGATTTGTATTTTTATCCTAATTTAAACTTATTTATAACAACACTTTCGTTATTTTCAAGCTCAAAATATTCTAGAACTTACCTGCAAAAAAATCGCCCGGTCATGACCAGATCACTGAAAAGCTTCTAAAGGCATTACCGCGGAAAGGGATAGTGCTGCTCACTCAAATATGTAACGCGATTCTTCGCACAACACACATTCCTCATAAATGGAAGCATGCGTGCGTTATAATGATACACAAACCGAAAAAGAAGAAAGAAGATCCCTACAGCTATCACCCTATTAGCCTCCTCCCACTGCTTGCCAAAATTCTGGAAAGATTACTTCTTCCAATACTTTTGGGACATCTTTCAAACCTCATCCCAAACGTTCAGTTTGGGTTCCACCCACGACATTCTTGCCCTCTTCAGCTTCATCGTGTGATTGATATCATTCAGGACTGATTCGAACAAAAAAAGGTATGCCTTGGAGCCTACCTCGATGTTGAAAAGGCCTTCGACAAAGTGCACCACGCAGGATTGCTGACCAAAGTAAAATATCACCTCCCAGACACCTATTACCGGCTGCTACAATCATACCTGACAGGACGAACCTTTTCAGTGAAATACAAAGGCCATATTTCGCAATCCAAACCTATCCACTCAGGTGTGCCACAGGGCAGTGTAATAGGGCCTCTTCTTTACCTAATATACACGCACGATCTACCTCTTCCCACCCAGTCAACATCAGCTATTTATGCTGACGATGTTGCAATCCTGCACGTGGTAGAAACATTTGAAAGTGCTCACAGTGGCTTACAGGACATCCTCCAACATATCCATGTATGGAGCGATAAGTGGAGGGTTAAATTTAATGCTCAAAAATCCACAATCGTACCGTTTACCTTAAAACGCTCAAACTACTCCCTAACACCGCACTATAATGGCCAAGTCATTCCAACCAACAACACAGTTCGGTATCTGGGTCTCTATCTTGACCATCATCTGACATGGGCAGCCCACATAAACCATCTTGTTGGAAGGATACGCCAACGAATCCAGCAACTGAAACCGCTACTCCATGAACACTCGCCCTTATCACTCTCCACCAAGAGGTTGCTTTACTTATCACTAATACGCCCGATTTGGTACTACTCTTGTGGTCTGTGGGGTGCCGCAGCAGCTACTCACATAAAAAGAATTCAGATGACACAAAATCGGGTCCTCCATCTCATCACCAACGCTCCGTGGTATGTTAGAAACAGTGTGCTGCACAATGATTTAGACATACCAATGGTCAGCGAAACCATCAGGGAGAGTTACGGCTCCTTGATGACAAGAATGGCAGGGCATGAGAATCCCGAAATTGCTCGTATCCCAGACAACCCACCGCAACCACCGTCACTCAGAAGACTGAAACGAAAGAGGCTTCATGACTCAATCAACTCTCAAACTCTGTGACATCGCGAAAACACCTATTACTGACAAGCTGCGATATTAGTACCTAGCATGTAGACACATATTTATTATTTATTTTTGTGCTTTATATTACCCTTTCTCCTAGATCTTACTATAAAAAAACACTGGTTTTGGACAACCGCTGGGTTGTACCAACACGCATGTAACATGTAAATCAGGCCTTAAGCCTGCTATATACCTGTTGGTTAAGCACAACTGTACAGCCGTTGTGGCAAAAAAGTTTGATTTAAAAAAAAAAGAAGAAAAAAATTACTGTTTGTCATCGACAGAATTATTTTAGCAACATTTAACTCGTGATTTAGGTAGGTACCTAGTAACGAGTACGGGGTAGGTACTAACCTACGGAGGGTCTGCGATCTACATAATATGTCATATTATATAGACGGGTTATCTCTACAGAGAGCTGTGATCTGTAACAGAAGGGTATTCTGTACAAAATAATAAACCGTTGTGTAGGGATTTGCAGCGTTTTTCGGTTTGGTTTGGTTTGCCCATTCGATGGTACAATCAAAGGGCAACGTACCCAGCTATATATTTTTATTGCAAAAACAATTTCTGGATACCCCGGCAGGTCCCATTACAACTTGATATTATCAAGGCGTTTCAATCATGTGTTCTCTCGGAAGCTCATTGAAACGTTTTCAGATGGATGAATGACAATGAAAACACCATAAAATTTATCCAGTACTGGTGTCATTAAAATTTACTAACACTCGGAGTTTTTTATATTCATGTGTTTCATTACTTTCGAGACTACCGTAGTCGCTGTAAATTGGTGATTACTTTTAAAAGGTGGCAAATGTTTCCTCCTAATTTCAAATTCCCGCTCACATTTCATTATTCAGACCTTTCTGAACGTACGTGTTCTTATAAATATAATGTATAATATTTAAATAAGTTTCTCCAATACTTCCTGTATGATGCTTATGTCTGATGTCCACGGTAGTTCCAGCGGAATTTAAAAAACCTAAATTATTCAACTCTCAAGAGTTCGAAACTGAGTGTATCGTACAGAGCTATCTTACAGAGCACAATTTGATCTTCCAAAATGTAATAATACCGTCCATAACGTAAGGTTTCCAGCTGAGATACGAATTGGAACATTATTGCGTCAACTCTCGTCAGTTAGGGATGTTCCTTTATTAAAATTATGAGTTTTGTGCGAAGGCAGTCACATACCAAGGTATTCATTCATAGATTTTTTCATCCATCTTTTTGAAACAAGGTTTTGATGGTGTTCTACTAGGTAGGTAAGAAAAAAAACCCGTAAGCATTAAAAACAATTTTATTTTTTGTTAACTAGGTAATAGGCTAGCTAAAATATTGGATGTAGGTACTACATTAAATTTAAAAAATATTTAAATAAGCTAATTACGCAAAAAAGTGGAGAAAGAAATACAAAAATAAGATTAAAAAAATACAAAAGAATTGTCTACAAAAATCATGAAGTAAGAAATTTAGGTACTTAGATAGCATCTTCATCATCACTCTCCAACAAATCAAAATCGGGTTCCTCCAGATTTTGTGCGTCCTCCAGATTTCGTGGATCGACACAAATGATGTGTACTTCGTCTCCTCTTATTTCAAGTTGCATCACTCGCCTGATTGTTTTAGCTACGTTTCGCTTCGACGTTTCTGGCCGTTTTATACTTTTCAGAGAATTCCCCGGAGTGGTTTTGGTTAAAAAACGGTTCCTTTGAACATCCATCGGAATTTCATAAAATTAAAAACTCCCGAAGTATTGCAAACGTCGCGAAAATAATGCACAACGCCACCAACGTTGAAACTAAAATTCAAAGTACAAGGACTTGTTGATGTGGTAAACACAAAAAAAGTTTAAGATTCGAACTGTTGGGATTGTACTGGGCCAGTGTTACGAACATAAAAACATTAAAATAGAAAATGAGTGCAGACATTGTATTTCCGAAAAAAAAAAATTGAAAAGAGGACGAAAAAAAAAGAATATAGGGGTGGGTTAGTGAATATAGCTGATTTTTCATCTGAACTAATGTAGCCCTATGGGTGTCGCTTGGTTTTTGACTGCTTATGCCGCATTGTTTATGACTGGGTTTTTAGCTGGTTTTAACACAGCTACGAATTTTCAAACTCGATTTTCGAAGGTTTATAACTGCTTTTGGCTCTTGAATGTGAGTCAGATCTGTAGCTAACGCCATTCTGAATCCAACGGTATCCCTAACTCGTTAAAAAAAGGATTTAGCTGGTTTTGCAACTGGTCTATTCATCTGTAGTACTGTTATATAAATCTCTCTGTAAATACTTTTATCATAAAAGTATGATTGTGTCTGTCTGTCTGTCTGTTGAAGCTCATCACGGCCAAACGCCTCAACTGATTCGTTCAATTCTTTTCGCATCGGACTCAGGGTCGCTGCCCGGTGGTTATAAGGTAGAACCGTGTGCGCGATGAACAACTATGCGCAGTTGTGCTCAAACTTCTAAACGGCTGGACCGATTTTGATGGAAAGTTTTGCATCGTGCTCTAGGGGACATACATAGGGGGATGTCCCGATGTCAGAATCCATTTTTACCCGTGCGGTACCCAGGAAATAACAGAAATCTTCACAGACTCAACAGCTGAACCGAACTTTTTTTTATTTTATATTTTTTATTTCCAAATAACATAATACAAAACATGAATAATAATTTACAGCTAAGGAAAATATTCCCCTATGAGAGCTAATGCCCGAGTTAGGGAGAAGAGTTCCGTTCTAAACGTTACACATCAATTAAATGAGAAAGTATACAAAAAATAAATAAATTGTCTCCTAAGCAATATTACAAAAAGTTATCACTTGAACTAGTGCTATACTAATAATATTAATCTAGGTTTATATAATGCGATTTCAAACTTCTATTTACACCTTTAGGATGGTCTAGAAGCCTAAGTTTCAACTCATTCGGTAATTGGTTAAATTCTTTGGTCCCGAAATACCGATAGCTATTTAAACCCGCCGTGGTGGCGCAACGGGGGAGGACCAAAAATCCAAAGACCTGGTAGCGAAAATGACTTCTCCCTCAGGACCTGCCGTATCGAGGAAACTTTTTTGAGTTTAAAAATGTCCAAAATATTTGTTTTGTTTAAATAATGGCGGCGTATGTTCTAGATACCCACTATTGGTAATCATTCTTAGCAACGCTTTCTGCGTGCGCACTACCGGGTTTAAAGAGGTAATGTATGCATACCCCCGGCCGGCAATCCATAGAGAAGAACCGACTGCACCAGCGCAAAATAAACAACCCTAAAAACTTTTAGAGGAACCACCCTTCTCAACCTCGCAAATACATATATTAATTTTCTAAGTTTATTATTTACGTCGTTGATATGGTTCTTCCATTTCATATTGTGATCAAAAACAACTCCCAAGTATTTTATATGGGCATTACGAAGCAGCTTAGGGCAGGAGTGGCAGATGGATAGGTATATTACAAGTTGTTGTATGGATGCGTATACAATTCGATGGGACATCGGCATATCCAGATAGACTAAAACCCAGATAGGACGTTTTGCCATGATTTAGGGAAAGTTTATTCCGCACAAGCTACGAGTAGACAATCCACATACCCTCCTCCGCCAACCCATACACATTTTCCCAGCTGGCCCCACTAAAAAACAACACGGTATCATCGGCAAACATAATTATTTTCCCGTGGATGTCAAGATACCCTAACTCATTTATGTACATAATAAAAAATAATGGCCCGAGTACCGTTCCCTGTGGAATACCATATGCTGAGCCATCAGCGAGCGAACCCACTGCCCCATTTAATCTAACCATCTGCTATCTATTTAATAGGCATGAGCTATCCATTCATATGCGGTATCTTCTATTCCAAACTTTCCCAACTTCTTTAAAAAGAGAGAATGCGAAATAGTATCGAAGGCTTTCGCCAAGTCCAAAAAATTGCTACAGGCTTATTGCCTTTACCAAGTTCACAAATAATTTGATGATTAAGCTCACAGACAGCGTCTTGCGTGCTTCTTTCTTTTCTAAACCCATACTGGCAAGGAGTAAGCAAACTACATTTTTCCAATTGAGAAGCAAGTTCAATCTTGAACGCCTTCTCGATAATTTTTGCAACATTACTCACGAGAGCAATAGGTCTGTAACTATCAACGTTCTCCCTGTCACCAGATTTATAAATCGGCATGATTACTGCAAGTTTGAAATTTGCGGGGAAAGTCCCCTGATTAAAAATTAGGTTGATCAGGTGCGTTAGTGGCTTTGAGATATGATATTTGATTTGCTTAAGAAGATGACCCGGACTAGAGCCACCACGGATCGAATCAATTATTTTTACATCAGTTTCCGTGATCGGCCGAAGACAAAATTTGTTTACCGCCGAATTCTCTGGCCGAGATGGAAATACTGTAGAATCATCGCTAGCGGGTAAATTATCAGCTAGATTAGCACCCACAGATATGTAATGTTTGTTAAAAATATCTGCACAATCTATAACATTCTTTTCTACATCAACAGCCTGATAATTTATTTTTAAATTTCGTATTCAATAATTGCTGTTTCTAGGGTTGTCAATGATTTCATTGATCACTTCCCATGTTTTTTTCATGTTCCCATTGGCCTCATCAATTTTATGTTTGTTGTGTTCATCTTTAGCATTGCGAACCAAAGTTTTCAATTTCTTTTGGTAGTTTCCAAAAAATTGTTGAAAATTACTATTAAAAGGTGGTTTTTTACTCACTTTATGTAGATTGTGACATTTACGGGTTGATACTAGAAGGGCACTTGTCATCCACGGCTTCAGAAGGGTTGTTTTAGCATTTCTTGCCAAGGTATGCGACGCTTCACCTATCTTACTTTGCAGCACAGCTAGAAATATGTCGCTACAGGTATTGACATCAGTTACATTTAGTACAGCGCTCCATGACTCGTTGTCTAGTAATACCTTGAGCTTATGTATATCAGTTTGTATTACGTGACTACGCCCTAGTGAATAAGCAAGATCAGGCCCAAGGTCAGACTTCCACTTCAATCGCACAACTGGTTGAAAGTTGTGTCTTAGCCTCCCTTTCGCCACCCATTTAATACTTACCTCTTCGAAATGTCCACGAAATGTCGGGTACCAACAGCGCAACGACTATGGAAAGGAGAAACTTAGCCAGGGCAGTCAGTGGCAGACAAAAGTTGGCAGATGCCCCCCCCCCCCCCCCTCCCACCGTTCAAGTTGGGTATATATGTACTGTTGTTCTCCCACACATACCTACACATTGCGCAAAGGTATTCCACATTCGGCGCAAAGATATTCGGCGCTTTCCGAGGAGGTGCTGCGGATCCTCGGTACGCACAAGACCAGCACCACGGCGCTGCGGCCCCAGAGCAGCGGCCTGGTGGAGAGGTTCAATCGAACGCTCGAGGAGATGCTGAAGAAGGTGGTCCAGGAGGACCAGAGGGACTGGGATGAGCAGCTGCCGTGGTTGCTGTTGGCGTATCAGACGTCCATCCATCAGGCAACAGGGTTCTCCCCAGCCATGCTGGTGATGGGGAGATCGCCCACCCTGCCGGCTGACCTCTTGACCGGGCCGGCGCCGGGGCCGGCCTCGGCGCAGGAGTACGCGGCCGCGCTGCAGAGGAAGCTGGAGGAGGTCCCCTGCGCAGACGAGGACTGGCCCCCAAGCTGCGCGTGGTACCGCCGCAGCCGGTCCGCGTGCACGACGCGCCGCCTCCCCCCCGGCATCTGGATGCGGAAAACAACGTCCGTTAGCGCCTTCCGGACCACGCACGGGCCGACCCAGGGCCGCTGCAGCTTGGTTGAGAAATTTCAAGCAGCCGGATGGTCATTTGGCACGGTGGTTGGAGACGCTCAACCAATACAACCTGCAAGTCCAGTACCGGCCGGGGAAGAGTCATGCGAATGCGGACGGCTTGTCCCGCAGGCCGTGCCTCGCGCAGGGGTTGCGCGTACTGCCAGCGTCAGGAGGACAAGGGGCGGACGGACAAGGATGTCTGCCGGGTGCAGCTGGACGCGGAAATCGACTGGGCAGTGGCGCAGGCGGCGGACCCGGAGCTGACCCTGGTGGTGGACTGGGTGAAGGGGGGAAGGCGACCACGGTGGGAGGAGATATCCTGTCAGGGGGAGGGGCTGAAGGCATGGTGGGCTATGTGGAAGTCCCTCAAGATGGAGAATCGGGTGCTGGTTCGGCGATGGGAAATGGACAATGGGACTGGAACCGTGGACCAGGTGGTGGTGCCCAGGCAGTGTCGGCGGAGGGTGCTACCGGCCGTGCATGATATGGGCCATTTTGGGACACGGAGGGTGTTGCACAGCCTACGCAGCCGGTACTACTGGGTGGGAATGACCAAGGAGGTGCGGCAATTCGGTCAGGCCTGCCGGGCCTGCAATGAGGCGGGGAAGGGCCGGAGGGGGAAGGCGCCGCTACAGCAGTACCTGGTGGGGACCCCATTTGATCGTTTGGCTGTGGACATCGTCGGGCCACTGCCGGAGACGCCACATGGCCATCGGTACGTGGTGGTGGCCATGGACTATTTTACGAAGTGGCCGGAGGCCTTCCCAGTCCCCGATCAGCAGTCCCACACGGTGGCCCGTGGCCTTGTGGAGAACGTGGTGTCCCGGTTCGGGGTGCCCCGGGAGCTACACACGGACCAGGGGAGGAACTTCGAGTCGGCGCTCTTCGAGGAGGTGCTGCGGATCCTCGGTACGCACATGACCCACACCACGGCACTGCGGCCCCAGAGCAGCGGCCTGGTGGAGAGGTTCAATCGAACGCTCGAGGAGATGCTGAAGAAGGTGGTCCAGGAGGACCAGAGGGACTGGGATGAGCAGCTGCCGTGGTTGCTGTTGGCGTATCGGACGTCCATCCATCAGGCAACAGGGTTCTCCCCGGCCATGCTGGTAGGTTCTTCTCAGGGGTAATGCAGTTGTGCATGATTTTTCAGGGTTCATCACGATTCGCCACTGATCGGTCCATTCTTGGATGGTATTGAGGTGGAGCTGGAGATTGGTGGATGCAACAGCGCCAGATGTATCGCGGGAGAGTATTGCATAATCGTCAGCAAACATTGCTGCGCTAGTGTCATGGGACGTAGGGATGTCAAAAACGTATATCAGTGCTCCCCTGGGGCACCGATGCTGATATACCACAGCTTGGAGACTGAACACCATCGCACTTTATGTGAAAAGATCTATTTGTGATGAAGCATTGGATCAATCTATAATAGGTGTCGGGGAGTAGTGGCTTCAGCTTGAAGAGCAAACTCGGTCAAACGCTTGTTTCGTGTCAAGGCACAATCCAAGGCAAACCTCTTTCCTTTCGAAAGAATCCAGTATTTCTTCTACGACTCTGTGTAGCTGCTGCTGACAGGAGTGGAGGTGTTAATTATTGAGAGGGACTGTTAAAGGACAGCCACCCTCACTCATTGTACTTATGTACTATAAAAAAAGAGCATTTATCATCAAAACAATAAGTATTATATACAAAAAGTTACCAAATAAAATGGAAAAAAAAAAAAAAAATTCCACAATGCGCAATACAGACCCGCGAGACTACAAGTCCGATGGTCTATACGAGACCCTTCCGGTTGACCCCCTGCCGGGAAAAACGAGAATTATTGCCCCCCCACTCGGGTACGATTGACCCCCGCCGTAAAACGACGGTTTCACGACTGACCCCCAACAAACAAACAAACACAAAACATGTAGGTACCACAAAAATGAACTTTTCCAATAACTCAGTTTTCCTTCCCACTTTGACAGACTTCGACACTTGGGCGCAGGTGTGGCTAAAAATTCGGTTTTTTTTGGGGAGGTGGAAAACCTTAGGTCATAGGTATGAAAATAATAATATTCTCAACTATCCCAAAAAAAATAAAAAAATAAATTGTCATTCCTTCTCATCGTCATTCCTTCTCGGAGTGGGGCCCAGAGCTTGCTGGAAACTTTTCTCACAAATGTGTATAATCAGATGCTACCGTTCCCCTGTTTGTCTATGTCCTTCGGGATCCAAGCCTGTGCTGCCATTCTCTTCTCTCTTGGGTGATGCGTTTGTTCCTGGCTTATGGAATGAATCTTCGCATACGTATCCGCCTGCACCTCGAGCAGCACTTCTAGAGCATTATATATATATATATAGCATTTACAAATTTATTTTAACTATTTACAGTTTTATGTAAACCTTTTGCAAATTTAGTTCAACCTTTCACAAATGTATTTAAACCTTTTACAGATTTTTTAAACTTTTTAAAATTGTTTTTAAACGACTTCCGATCAGTAAAAATACTCAAATTCACCAATCAACCGCAGTAACAGCTTTTATGGCTTCATCGGAAATGGCCCTCAAGTTTTTGCCAACATATTCGCCAATGCTCAACCCTGTTGAGAAGGCTTTTTCTAAAATCAAAACTAAAGGAAGAGAGGTGGGTTTAGAGGTGCGAGTTTTTTGCTCTCGAGAGGGACAAATAATGCACTATCGAGGCAAACCTCCCAAGTGTAAAGTTCGCCGAGAGGTCTCTCCGTGAGCGGAGGGGGGGAGCTCTCCGAGAGGAGCGATGTCGCATCATCCTCGGTAGTGTAAAGGTCGCCACACACGACAGAGCCAACGGGCCAAACGGCTCCGCACCGAGCCAATCTCGCCTGTGTGTGGGGAAATTTCATGCTCCGCTAGATTTTAGGACGAGCCAAATTTCACGGAGCCGAGCCGCCGAGCCAGGTTCTGGACTTCCCGTGTGTGCGGGAGCCATTTGGGCTGGGGCGATTGGGGGCAATGTAGAATTGATCGACAGGTGTCAGGTATAATCTCGCCCATAGCCTAGGGTGAAATAGCTGTTGCAAATTTGAGTTCCTCATCGGTACACCCAGTTACTAAATATCGAGGAGTCGCAGTTCGTCTTTCCCGAGGAGTGATGGCTTGCCTCATATTCGTGTCCTTTCTCTTGATGATGGGGGTGTCCGTTTTCAGCAGTGCCTCAGTGTATGTCGCTTCTTCCATCCGTACATAATTACGCCAATCATGAGGCTCAAGCGTGAGATGCTTCATTAACCGAAGATGCGTCAACTGGTTTCTAGCTGAGAGCCACTTTTTCTGTAATTTCTTCCTCGGTATTTTCCTTTTCAAATAAATGCAAACTGCTATAGCAGCCAATCAGAAACTCCTCGTTGTCCATGTGTTTTAACCAAACCGTGAAAACTGAAGCACTCTGGAAGACACGAGGCGGTTCACTGCCAAGCTGGCTCGGGCTCGCTCGTCTGTGACCCCCCAGAAATGGACCGGGGACAAATGGACTCGTGAGAGTGGCTCCAGGCCAACTGGCTCCGTCGTTTGTGGCAGCCTTTAAACGGTTTCCCTCTGCTCTCCGCGAGTGCTCTCAACATTTCAAGAAATTTTGTCTTTCTGAGAGTAGTTAATTATCATGGCCAAACCCAGTAATAAAAAGTGGACCCATGAGGAGGTCTGTCAACTCATTGAGGCATATGAATCCAACCCGATCCTTTGGGAAATCCAGCTCCGAGATTATAGAGATAGAGTGAAGAAAAATCTTATGATGGAGAGGTATGCAACAGACTTCAATTGTCCGGTTTCCGAAATTAGTAGGAGAGCATTCCTTTTTGGAATTGATTCAAACAAGTTTGTCTTCAGTCACACCCCAAGATTGCGCCTGTAATGTTATGGACGTGTTTATGTTATTGCCTGATGTAGCTACTGGGCATCCACTTCATTAAATTCATGTTGTCTTAATGTATGTTGGCCTTGTACCTCAAAATATTTTTCCGCCAAAAATGATGATAGCAAAAGGTTTAATCATCTGTAAAGGGTTTACATTTATTTGCGAAACGTTGAAATAAAATTGTAAAACGTTTAAATAAAACTGTAGATGGTGCAAATAAAATTGTAAAGGGTTGAAATAAATTTATAAATGCTATATATTTGGGTGGTTTTGAGCCCGGGGTCAATGGTGACTCGTGAAAGTTAACTGAACGCCTGTGTCAATAGGGACCCATCACCGTTTTCAGCTGGCGGGGGTCAACCGGCATACTCCCGTCTATATACACCCATTCGGATTAGCTAGTCCAGTGACAGTGACCCACTTTGATGAGGCCAGCGGACATGGCTAATACATTATATGGCGCCGGTCAGGTGAGAACATGAAGGATTTCTTTATAGGAATCCTGTGTCCGAGCCCGTTGGTCATACGCATGTGACGGTATATGGGAATCCCGTCCATCTTGGATGCTGGCTCTTCCCGATCTTTTTGACACGCGGCTGAAGGGGCGGTTGATTCGCGGAAACGAATCATCAACTCTCGGAGGCATCGCGTTATAATCTAACCATTGTCTCCGGGGGCAGCTGTCACACTGCCTCCCTACCATTTCTAGAGGATGGAGAGGGGGAAACTATGCTGTATGGGCGGCGTAGTTAAACCCCTCATCCATTACATGGTAGCAGAGCGTGGTTGGTGGGTATGTGCTGGATTTTATCCTCGGTACCCCCTCCACTTTTTGAGAGCTTTTCCAGAAGGAATAGCTCTGAGGTTTTCCAGAAGGAATCCTCTTTTTAATAACCCTTTGTTTATCAATATACACTTCGGCCATTGGATTTTCTATTTTTATCAAATCAACCTCATGATTATTATTATTACAATCAACCTCATGATTACTACTATTAATAATATCAAACCTCACGATATTATTCTTAAGGCTGTTATGCCTGGCGTTCAACGCCAATTTTTTGTAATTTTTCCCCTTGTTTTCCCAGTTGTTCCATCTTATGATGGGGGTTAGTCACCCAGAGGTTGTTCAGATGAACTTTCCTGAACCAGAACCTCTGACAACTACTTTCATTTATATTCCAGTTGTTCCATCTTATGATGGGGGTTAGTCACCTAGAGGTTGTTCAGATGAACTTTCCTGAACCAGAACCTCTGACAACTACTTTTTTCTTTCCTTTTTGTCCAAGTGCGCCAAGTGATATTGATAGGAGCTAAGTTCTCCACCAGTAACAATTCTCAGTAGTACCATTACGATGGAAGCTGTCACCTTTGGAGTTTTTCAGATGAATCTCCTGAATTAGAACTCCATACTACTTTCAGTCCCGTGTCTAACTTCACATACTTCTTCTTCAAAGAAGTATGTTTTTAAGGGGAGGAGTGTGACGGTATATGGGAATCCCGTCCATCTTGGATGCTGGCTCTTCCCGATCTTTTTGACACGCGGCTGAAGGGGCGGTTGATTCGCGGAAACGAATCATCAACTCTCAGAGGCAACGCGTTATAATCTAACCATTTGTCTCCGGGGGCAGCTGTGAACATTGCCTCCCTACCATTTCTAGAGGATGGAGAGGGGGAAACTATGCTGTATGGGCGGCGTAGTTAAACCCCTCATCCATTACACGCACCATACGGACTTTCATCGGGATAAAATTGAATTGAGCAAATGTAATTCACCATGGCCTCATTCGACCTCGCTAGCGAAATAATCTTGGAGAATAAGTTATGTCAATTAAGCGGCAGTGTTAGGAAGTCCTTGGAACATCAAAAGTTTACCCTACAGTTCAGTTGTCAAAGTTAGTCAAGTTTGTTTCCAGCTATTAACCTTGCCCTGGGTTCTGTACAAGATAGATTAATTTCGAAATAATTATGTGTATGATCTCGAGAACCGGTTGAAGCTGCCAGCTCAAGCTGCCCAACAAAATCGCTGAAAGTGAAAATTATAGTGATGAAGAAAGTGAATAATTATAATAGTTTAACAACTTCATCAATCAATAAGTATCAAGTTTTTTCTGTCGATATTTTCCTTGTCCAACACAGTAACTAATCATAGCCAAGAAAACAAAATGAATCTAGGTAAACTTCCCTCCTGGACACTTGAGGTACACTTCGACTGGAATAGGCGTCTCCATCCATAATGGCGATCAAACACACAGTCACCCTTTTTTTGGTCCGTCTGTTTACTACATTATCGGAATGCATTATGGGAAATAGCATATCCAATCAGAGCGGCTCGATCCAGCTGATGACGTCGTTTTCAATTTAAAGTACACACTTCAATCTCCAGGCAACGACATATAATTTATCACATGCTTATGTAACACATCCCGTTGTTTGTTCACTTTCAATAAAGTGTTGGTTCAATATACGAAACGAAATGTGGGATAATACATGCATATCAGTGGTATGATGTATGGAATGGGTATAGCTAACTTAGCCATTGTTACCATGATCGTAATAACACTCGATTCAGAGTTACTCATCCTTCCCCCATTGTCTCCGCAGATTTGAAAGGACAGTTTTTTGGTTTATTATTCTGCGAATAATAAACCTGTGTATTCGCAGCAACAAATTTTTATAACAACCCCCCTCAAAATTTCTTCTCTTACGTTTCAAGGTGCGTAGATTCAGAAAATGCAATGTCCGTCCGCCGTATCACGTATACCGGCTTCATTTTCAGTCTAAGAAATTCGTTCTCTCGCAGACTTGCTCCATTTGGGCCCTAGTTGTGTCCCAAAACGTTGCAGCCCGACCGGAATATACCCAAGGGTGTTATGAGTGAAATAGGGTACACGAATATGTATTTTTTGTATTTTAGTAATATGAGCTTTTGAGGTATCGTTTTCCATGTTTTTTGGGACGAGAAGACCGAATATGAAGTCGATTTTTACCAAAGAGTGGGAAATTGAGGTTCTAACGAAGTTTCAACCTTAAATTTACGTTAAATTTTGGTATAAAATCGTCGTTCTTCCGCACACAGTTTGGGTCCCCATTTGCGAACATATTTGGGTCCCATTTGTGCTCCGAACCCCGATCGGAATACACCCAGGGGTGTTGTGAGGAAAAAATATGTGTAGATTTAGGGGTATTCGAGGGTTTTTTAAAGGTTTTTGTGAAAATGAGCTTGTGAGATATCGTTATCCATGTTTTTAGGTACAGAAGAACGAATACGAAGTTGATTTTGACCAAAGAGTGATAAATTGAGTTTGTAACGGTGGTAATTTCATGTTTATGAGTCAAAAACCCGGGAAATTGTCTGAAATCACAATCACACCGTCATAATTTGCATAATGACACTAGAAGTAGTATCACCAGATGAATCAAGACAATTAAATGCCACTATCAATGATCAGAGATAATTTTTAAAAAAAATTATTTATTTTATTTTATTTTATTTGTATAAATAAGTAATACAATAAGTAGAATTGAGGGCCCTAATTCGAGTTTTGGAGGCCAAAATTGGTGGAAACCGTAAAAAATAGCTATTCCATTTATTGCACATGAAACAAACAATAAATTAACAGCCAACATTTCAGTAGTTATGTCCAGTAGAAAAATAAACTCGTGTGACAAGGACTTTGCAGCGTTTTTTAGGACGAGAAGATTGAATATGAAGTCGATTTTGACCAAAGAGTGGAACGTTGAGGTTCTACCGAATGTTCAGGTTCCAAAATTCATTTTTTATGAGTCAAAAATCTGGGAAATCGTCCGAAATCTCCATAAATTTTTATAATAACACTGGAATGAACAGTTGAATCAATACAGTGAAATGCAAATGTCAGTGATCAATGATAATGTGTCAAAAATAGGAGCCTGCTTCGAGTTTGTGGGGGCTAAAATTGGTAGAAATCATCAACAATAGGTATTTCAATTGATGCCCTTGAAAGAAGCAATAAATGAACAGCCAACACTTCTGTTGGTATGTCCAATAGAAAAATGTCTAATAATTTTTATTTTTTTTATTTTTCTCTTCTTCTTCTTTAAACAGTTCATACTCCGTAGTGGGAAGAGAGAAAGGGAGCACCTACCTATTACACAGACTATTTTGTATTCGTAGGAAAAATGTTCAGAGCATGCAGACTATTAATTTCATACTCTTAGGAAAATGTTCAGAGTATACAGACTAATTTATATTCTTACGAAGAATGCTCTAAATCCCCAATTCTGTGAGCGAAATTGGATCAGAACTGGCTTGTGAACACCGTAGTTTCTGATAATCCTTGGTTAAAACTGCGTTATGCCGTTTTCCGATTAAAAATTTGATGAACAAAAAAAAAAGAAACTGGTTTAAATAAGAAGGTAAATTTCGCGCATTTCGGTACTGTGAAATGGTGAGAACTTCGTGAACTAGAGCTTGAGCCATTTTTGACTCCAGGTTACCTACCGTGTGTTTTACGACAACAGGAAAAAGCACGGTGAACTCCAAATAATGCCGTCCGAGTCTATAAAAGAAGCCTCTGTGAAATTCAACAAATAGTTGTGCGGGCACGTGGACAAACAGAGAGATCTGCCCTTCTGCACGCGGAAGTTGTGTGCCGACCGCCGGCGGAAAATTGTTCTGATGAATAGCGGATGTTGCCTTCCCCGTTTTCCCTGTGTAGTGAAGAAAAAAAACATATATCGCCGTTAAATGTATTGATTGAACCGCAGTGATGCCCACTTCACGCTGTCACCCCCCCCCCCCCCTCATCATCACCCCTTTAACCACTCCTGACAGTATCTCGTTTTTTTCCTCCACCTACCCGTCATATTGCATTATTTTTCCCGAGGTTCGACCGCAGTTTCCGCAACAACCTTGTCACAATATATAGTGAATGGGGTTTCTGCGTTGGCTTCACGATTTCGCCCCGAGATAGGGCCGAGAGAATAGTCGATTTTCGTATACGCTGGTAATTTACCGCCATTACAAACACTGAAACAAATTCTGCAAAATGGATGAGTTTCTTGGAACAATTTGCATGTTAATGCAGAGAACTCCGAGTAAGTGGTGGGGGGGGGGGGGGGGGGGGTAACAGTGTTTGGATAAGAGCTTCTTGGCTGAAAGTGGATGCAGAAATTTCTTATTTAACCTAAGCCGAGGTGGAGGTACGGACTAAATCAGTCGCGATGAAGTCGCGGAAACCCATTACAAGTAGTATTTCAACTGCTAAGTGAGGCGTTCATAATCAAAAGTGGATAACTCCAAAAAAGTCAATTTTTACAGGGGATGCCAAAACGCGTTCGGAGTGTGGGAATTGTGCACAAAATCGTTTTTACTTTTTGTATCCTCACTACCGAAGGTATGGAAGCCTTGGATCGTGATTGAGTAAAAAAAGTGTGCTCCAAAATTTAAATTTCCACTACCATTTTGCGTTTCAAACATCGATGAACATTTTTGATTCCGTGTCTGTGTCTGTCTGTCTGTGGTAATTCCTGTAACGCCCATAACTACCCGAAATAATGGTCGAAGTGGGCTGAAATTTGGAGGGTAGGTACTAGTTGAGTCACAGACGGTCCCATACACAAATCTTGAAAAAGTACGGTAACTATCGTCTGCGCAGGCACAAACGTGAAATACTTGAAGAGCCCATAACTACCCTAAATATCGTTGAAATGAGTTGAAACTCGGAGGGTTGATCAGGAATAATACGTTGATAGTTCCAAATGAATTTCACTGGAATCTTACAGTAACTTTCGTCTGCGCATGCGCGAACATGAAATGTTGACCACTTCTTTGTAATGCTTCTAACAACGAGAAAAATAGTCGTAGAGAGCACAAATTTTGAGGGTACACGCGGGTTGGATCGCAGATCATGCCCTATCAAAACGAACCTACCTAACTATTCTATACGTTCATGTGATTCAAGTGAGAAAGCTATACTGCCTACTCGAACTGGCAGACGTTTTTTCAAGACTGCTAGAAAAACGCTGCAAATGGTCACAAAACGGTTCATCATTTTCCTGCATTATAATAGATGCCTCTTCTGCGTAGATCGCTGTTTTCTTTTGTCAATACCTTCCCGAGCATTTGGAGCTGAGTAGATATCCGTCGATGGCGACAAGTAACGACATTTAAAATTTATTGAACTTCAACAAAATAATTCCGAATGTCTGATGCAAACCGGAAATAGGTACTTCCTCATCACATTATGTGATATGAAATAAAATCTTTAGAAATGAAATGATTAGATTTGCACCCAAATCATCTCGAAGCGTCTTTGATTGTATTTTGTACATTTAAATCCCTCCCCACCAATCAGCAGTGCAAACACAGCTGAGCTGTTGCTCAAGGATGTCATCAGAAAATCACTCATCCTCAAAACCCCCTCTTTGTTAGTGATTTATGTAGACAGATATAATTTCAATGCTTCAACATTTCAACTGAATAAGTACTTTTCAGAGAACTGAAGCTATTGCCGTGTCCTAAATTTCTCGTGCATGATTTTTTGAAAATTGGTCTGATTCAAGTATATCTGATACAGACCTGATAGGTTGTGCAGTGACTTTCGGTGCCAAAATTGAAAAGTCGTGACGTCATATTGGGTATCGTTTTCTATGTTTTTTTAGGGCGAGAAGAACGAATATGAAGTTGATCTTGACCAAAGAGTGAAGAGTTGGGTGTAACGAAGGTTCATGTCTCAAAATTCATTTTTTATGAGTCAAAAACCAGGGACATGTCTGAAATCACCATAAATTACTATAGTAACACCAGAAGTCGTATGAACAGGTGAATGAAGATAGTTGAATGGTACTATCAATTATCAAAGATAATTTAAAAAAAAAAGAAAGAAAAAACGCTGCAAAGTCCTTGTCACATGGGGTTTATTATTATACAGAAATGTTGGCTGTACATTTATTGTTTGTTTCATGTGAAATAATTGAAATAGCTATTTCTGATGGTTTCCACTAATTTTGGCCCCCAAAACACAAATTAGGTAGGTACGATCTTTTTTTTTTTTTTTTCAAATTAACTTTGATCATTGGTAGTGCCATTTAATCGTCTTGATCCACGTGTTGACACTTTTTCTAGTGTTATTCTACAAACTGATGGTGATTTCAGACGATTTCGCAGGTTTTTGACTCATACAAAATCAATTTTGGGAGCTGAACATCTGGTACAACCTCAATTTTCCACTCCTTGGCCAAAATCGACCTCATATTCGATCTTCTCGTCCCCAAAAACATGGAAAACGATACCTCAAAAGCTCATGTTACCAACATGTTGCTAAAACGCAAAAAGTACCTATTTTTACACACATTTTCACTCACAACACCCCTGGGTATATTCCGATCGGGCTGAAAAGTTTCGGGACACAACTAGGGCCCAAATAGAGCATGTGTGCGAAAGAACGACTTTTTTAGACCGAAAATGAAGCCTGTACACGTGATACGGCGTACGGCGGACGGCGGACGGACATTGCATTTTTTGAATCTACGCACCTTGAAACGGAAAAGAAAAAATTTTGAGGGGTGGTTATAAAAATTTTTTGCTGAGCGATTACATAGGTGTATTATTCAGAGAATAATAAACCAAAAGGAGCCTAATTCGTGTTGTGGGGGGGGGGGGGGGTCAAAATTAGTGGAAACCATCAAAAATAGCTATTTAAATTATTTCACATGAAAGAAACAATAAATGAATTTCTGTAGGTATGCCCAGTAATGTTAGGGAAACCGAAGTAGGTCATGATGAAAATAATATGGTACCTATCATATTTGGACAAAATTCTACTTATCTACCCTCAAAATTTCGTTTTCTGGGAGTTCAAAATGTGGGGGCTATAATGTTGTAAGAGGATCAAAAATGCCTAAAACGGGAGAATTTGAACTTTTGAGGCGATCCGGATCATTTATACCTACTGTATCGGTAATTGGCCTTATGTGGCAATCGTAGTTTCTTTCACTGTGATGTGATCTGTGATTGGCTGTATTATGCCCATGAAACTACGTTTCATGTCCTAATCGCTACAATACTTGAGTCCTTCGCATCGATTGAAGTTGGGATGAAGTGAAACACGAATAAGCAGCCATCGGAAATTGCCTCTCACAAATTAGAATCACCGGGATCCTCACCATAAAATCCAACACCGCATAGCTCTGTAAATATCTCGATCCCAACTTATTCCCTCCAGGACGGATGCAATTAATTAAGCAGCTATGAAGCAGCCGTTCGTTCTGTTTTTCATTATCTCACTTCTCTTACGATGTTTCTGCTGGTTTATCGTTTATACTTAAACTTCCAAGTAACCCGTTTTCTTCCGTGTTACGTCGCATGTTGAACCCCCTTTAATAGTATTTACAACTCCACAGGTGGGTCGTTTGAATATTATGGTACGTTTTTAGCCTCACGGAGTGTCGTGCACTCGGATTCGCATCCTCATTTTGTCATGCGAATTTCAATTTTTCAAGAATCACATAACAGCCGGACTGGACACGCTTATCCGAGGTCAACAATTTTGTATTTGCACATAAGGTATTGGTTTATTATTCTGTGAATAATGCACCTATGTATTCGCTCAGCAAAACATATACAGGGTGGTCCTTAATGAACGTACCACCCTTTCAATTTCGTTGGTTGTGGAGAAATCAAAAAACTTGTCGAAGAAACCTCCCCTTATTTTTTTACAAAAAATTCAAAAATTGCAGTTTGAAGCGTCGCGCATGCGCGGAAATGCGCGCTGCGCGCACCAACTTTGTTTTTTCAAATAGAACTCCCCAATTTTTATTGCAGATTCGCATTCTACTTCAAATTTCATGAACATTTTACTTCGACAACTTTTTTTTTCCACTGCGCGAAACGGGCGCCAGGAGCGTTCAAAGTTGCTAAAGTCATCAAAATTGCGCAAAACATGGATTATGGTAAACCCCAAGTGTGGCACATGACTTTACATTGTTTTTCAGCGCTGATTCTCGTGGTACTGTCTGTTTTTAGATTTAGCTCAGTTTTTTCGATTTTATGCCCTTAATCTACGTTTTTTGGTGAAATATTACAGTTTTTCCGAAGTATCAACTTTGGCAGTAGATTTATTTTCCCTCTCCCTTTCGCAACCCGGGCTTGGGACCGACTAAGGCGGGTTTAAAAATAATCACGTGGTGTTTTATTTATTTTCACGATTTATTTTCTTAATTTATTTTCTTTTATTCTTTTTTAAAAAAGAATGAATTGTTTTTGTCGTATTTTAGCAGAAAAATTATCGAGGAGTGTGATTTATTTTTGAGCCCGCCTTAGCCGGTCCCAAGCCCGGGTTGCGAAAGGGCGAGGGAAAATAAATCTACTGCCAAAGTTGATACTTCGGAAAAACTGTAATATTTCACCAAAAAACGTAGATTAAGGGCATAAAATCGAAAAAACTGAGCTAAATCTAAAAACTGATAGCACCACGTGAATCAGCGCTGAAAAACAATGTAAAGTTATGTGCCACACTTGGGGTTTACCATAATCCATGTTTTGCGCAATTTTGATGACTTTAGCAACTTTGAACGCTCCTGGCGCCCGTTTCGCGCAGTGGAAAAAAAAAGTTGTCGAAGTAAAATGTTCATGAAATTTGATGTAGAATGCGAATCTGCAATAAACATTGGGGAGTTCTATTTGAAAAAACAAAGTTGGTGTGCGCAGCGCGCATTTGCGCGCATGCGCGACGCTTCAAACTGCAATTTTTGAATTTTTTGTAAAAAAATAAGGGGAGGTTACTTCGACAAGTTTTTTGATTTCTCCACAACCAACGAAATTGAAAGGGTGGTACGTTCATTAAGGACCACCCTGTATAACACCCCCTCAAAGTGTTTTCTTTTACCTTTCAAGGTGCGTAGATTCCAAAAATGCAATGTCCGTCCGGCGTATGCCGTATCATGCATATCTGCCTCATTTTCGGTCTAAAAGGTTCGTTCTTTCGCACACAAGCTCCATTTGGGCCCTAGTTGTGTCCCGAAACTTTGTAGTCCGATCGGAATATACCCAAGGGCGTTATGGGTGAAAATTGGGATAAAAATGGGGTTTTTGGTGTTTTAGTAACATGAAATTGTGAGCCTCCTTTTGCCGTGTTTTTTAGGGCAAGGAGACCGAATATGAAGTTGATTTTGACAAGGAGCGGAAAAGTAAAGTTCTAACAAAGTTTCAGCCTTAAATTTAGGTTAATTTTGGTCTAAAATCGATGTTCTTCCACACGCAGTTTGGGTCCTCATTTGGGAACACATACACAGCGTCCTAGTTGTGGTCCGAAGCTCGGCTGTCCGATCGGAGTGCAGCCAGGAGCGCTATGGGGGAAAATGGGTGTAAAAATGGGGGTTTTCGAGGTTTTAGTGAACATGAGCTCATGAGGTATCGTTTTCCATGTTTATTAGGACGAGAACACCGAATATGAAGTTGGTTTTGACCAAAGAGTGAAGAATTGAGGTTGTAACGATGGTTCATCTCTCAAAATTCATTTTTTATGAGTCAAAAATCTGGGAAATTGTCTGAAATCACCATCAATTTGTATAGTAACACTAGAATAAGTGTCAACAGGTGAATCAAGACAATTAAATAGCACTATCAATGATCAAAGATAATTTGAAAAAAAAGGAGCCTAATTCGTGTTTTTGAGAAACAGTAAATGAACAACCAACATTTCTGTAGGTAATTCCAATAGAATAATAAACCCATGTGACAAGGACTTTGCAACATTTTTGGAAACTACTCACCTTGAAACGTAAAAGAAAAAATGTTGAAGGTGTGTTATAAAAAATGTTTGTACAGCGAATACATAGGTATGCTATTCAGAGAAGTGTGCAATTGATATTGTACCTATTTTGATGGTTTCCACCAATTTTGGCCCCCCAAAAGCATGAATTCGGCTTCTGTTTTTGACAAATCATCTTTGGTCAGTGATAGTATCACCAGCCTTGCTCCGCCTTGTGTGTCCCCTTGGAAAGCTGGAAGAGGATTGCAAGTTGTAATAGTAAGTTCTGAAGGTTTCAGTAGCTCAACTTGTAATGTATAAAACATCTATGACGAAAAATTATTGGATTTTAGCTCTACAGTAAAGTTGGACCGAGTGTGTCTGGTAGAAAGACATAATTTTTGCCCGTACAAAACTGGAACCTATGACTTTTGGCGTTGACCTTCTCCAGAATACCAAATAAAATAGATATATGTAATAGAAATAAATATGATTTAGTTGTCCCTCACTTCTTGTACTGTTCTTCCTTATTCTCTTATAGTATCTGTTCGCTTTTAAACCATAAATTGGAAGTTGCTTATAAAGCTTGCCGCCGCTATGTGTACAAAATAAAGCCGCGCCACTCGGTAGGTGATTTTAAACTTTTGTGTCAGCCTATAATTAATTATTACATAGGTATACAGACATCTTAAGATGATTTTCATATTACTCAAAAGGTCTCTCCCTCCATACATACACAGGACTATTCGCCTGGCTTCTTCGAACCTCTCAAATGCATTGCTGATTCCCCAACACAGGAGTAAATTTATTGCTCACTCTTTCAGAGTCTGCAGGTACTGGAACCCTAGCTGTCTTTGTGCGGCCTTTGCCCACCTTGTTTCGTTTCTTGGCAGATGTAGGTAAGCATCTAAGTGATGCGTCATTATTAGTTACCTGGGGCCTTTTCCAAATGCACCTCCTGTTCGCTTGAGGGGAACTGCACCTTTGACGATGAGGATTCAACACTGAATAAACAATATTGTACTTACGAAAGCGGACTGAATTGTAGAATAACCTTGACAATTTTCACTCACTAACGGACTTACTGCACTTGAATTTACTTAACTGACAAACAATTGATGAGCTGCGAGGCTATTTTGACATTGTGCTGTATACGTAATTATGAACAAACTTCTCTGAACCGCACTACTGACTTTACAACATGGCTGTTACTACGGAACTAAAACAACGAGGGGGGTGGTGAGCGCTACATGCGGATCAAATTGATACTATAACGGCAAACCCAGCAAGTGGACTTCAGTGAACATTCATAACTAAAATTTGGCGCTACATCCAACACCTCCCCCCTTCCTGTTTTTATGTTCCTTTAATTGAATTCAAGCAACTACCCTCTTTTGGGTGTTTTGAATTATTGAGTGTCTATTTTCATGTAATTCATGTGTGCTTCCTGTAGACTGCAAAGTCTCATGGGCAATGAAGATTATTATTATTAAATAGGTTATTAAATAGGTAGCCTTTCTCCCAACAGATGAGCTCAGAGCTTTTGTTGAAAGGGGACGCAGGTTGCTACCTGAAATACTCAGAAATGGTCCGGACAGAGCGAGCAGGACTTGCCAAGTAAGGATCATCTGAGGGATCGACCAATCAGAACCTGTTTTCATGGCTTGATGCAGCTTCCCTAATTTCTGTTCGAGGAAACTAACCTCCTCCTGGGAAACCTCCTTAGGCCACACTGTTCCCTTCCCCAAACCTTTTTTTGTGAAACGCAATTGATAATTCAGTTGGTTGTGAAACCTCGAGCTCTTAAGTTGTGTCGTTGTCCCTGTGTCATTCAAAATTTCTCACCCAGATGAGCTCCGACTTCCAGATCAAACTCAACTTCTCCTGTAATGTTTAGGTATGTTCCACCTTGATTCTCTCCTTCATTCGGTCATACAACTTCTCATTGGGTTGAAGGAAATTGTGTAACATTCGGCTATTGTCCTCACAGCCTTCGCCCCTAGCCATTTTTCCATAGCACCCTAACTGGAGGAGTCTTAGTTTGGTGTGAAAAAATAGAAAATTAGGAACATTTTTGGTGCATTTACCTAATGTACATTTAGCTACCTACATTAGGTAAATTTCAAATCTCTTATGGAAGATGAAACGTGAACATGACCCGGTGAGTTTTGGTTCATTATTTCCAATAATAAACCTTTGGAATCAGACATTGAAAATTCATGTTAATGTTTTTTTGGTTGGACCAACGTCATTGCTCAGCAAAAAAATTTCATAACACCCCCTCAAAACTGTTTCTTTTACGTTTCAAGGTGCATAGATTCCAAAATGCTGCAAAGTCCTTGTCACATGGGTTTATTATTCTATTGGACATACCTACAGAACTGTTGGCTGTTCATTTATTGTTTCTTTCATGTGAAATAATTGAAATAGCTGTTTCTAATGGTTTCCGCCAATTTTGGCCCCCAAAACACGAATATGGTACGCTCCTTTTGATTTATTATTCTGTGAATAATACACCTATGTATTCGCTCTGCAAAAAACTTTTATAACACCCCTCAAAATTTTTTCTTTTCCGTTTCAAGATGCGTAGATTCCAGAAATGCAATGTCCGTCCGCCGTCCGCCGTATCACGTGTACCGGCTTCATTCTAGGTCTAAAAAAGTCGTTCTTTCACACACATGCTCCATTTGGGCCCTAGTTGTGTCCCGAAACTTTTCAGCCCGATCGGAATATACCCAGGGGTGTTATGAGTGGAAATGTGTGTAAAATAGGTACTTTTTGCGTTTTAGCAACATGTTGGTAACATGAGCTTCTGAGATATCTTTTTCCATGTTTTTGGGGACGAGAAGACCGTATATGAAGTCGATTTTGACCAAAGAGTGGAAAATTGAGTTCTACCAAATGTTGAGCTCCCAAAATTGATTTTTTATGAGTCAAAAACCTGGGAAATCGTCTGAAATCACCATCAGTTTGTATAATAGCACTGGAAAAAGTGCCAACACGTGGATCAAGACGATTAAATGGCACTAACAATGATCAAAGATAGTTTAAAAAAAAAGAAAAAAAAAGGAGCGTACCTAATTTGTGTTTTAGGGGCCAAAATAATGGAAACCATGAGAAATAGCTATTTCGATTATCACGCATGAAAGAAACAGTAAATGAACAGCCAACATTTCTGTAGGTATGTCCAGTAAAATAATAAACCCATGTGACAAGGACTTTGCCGCATTTTTTTTTTTTTTTTTTCAAATTACCTTTGATCATTGGTAGTGCCATTTCATCGTCTTGATCCACGTGCTGCTACTACTACTTCCAGTGTTATTATACAAATTCATGGTGATTTCAGACGATTTCCCAGGTTTTTGAGTCATAAAAAATCAATTTTGGGAGCTGAACATTGATAGAACTCAATTTTCCACTCTCTGGTCAAAATCGATTTCATATTCGGTCTTCTCGTCCCCAAAAACATGAGAAAAGATATCTTAGATGCTCATGTTACCAACATGTTGCTAAAACGCAAAAAGTACCTATTTTTACACATATTTTCACTCATAACACCGCTGGGTATATTCCGATCGGGCTGAAAAGTTTCGGGACACAACGAACGGGAGCATGTGTGCGAAAGAACGAATTTTTTAGACCGGAAATGAAGCCAGTACACGTGATACGGCGTACGGCGTACGGTGGACGGCGGACGGACATTGCATTTTTGGAATCTACGCACCTTGAAACGGAAAAGAAAAAAGTTTGAGGGGGTGCTATACAAATTTTTTGCTGACCGATTATTCACAGAATAATAAACCAAAATAGGTACTTTTTGCGTTTTAGCAACATGTTAGTAACATGGGCTTTTGAGGTATCGTTTTCCATGTTTTTGGGACGAGAAGACCGAATATGAAGTCGATTTTGACCAAAGAGTGGAAAACTGAGGTTCTACCAACTGTTCAGCTCCCAAAATTTATTTTTCGTGAGTCAAAAACCTGGGGAATCGACCGAAATCACAATCAGTTTGTATAATAACACTAGAAAAAGTTTCAAAATGTGGATCAAGACGATTAAATGGCACAATGGTCAAAGATAATTTGAAAAAAAAAAGAAAAAACCACAGTCATGCAGCATGGCTATAAGAGCGAATTTTCGAAGTTTTCGGCATCTTCCTCCTCCGCCTAAAATTTTCTGAAAATTAATTTTCGGCCAATGTTTTCCCAACTTGATACCATACAAAATTAAAACAGGAGTAGTTTTACGCAAAGTAAAATTTGTGGTGGAAGGAGGGGGAGGGGGAAATAAAAAATGTTTTGAATACTAGAAGAGTAGGTATTGGGTACGTAACAAATTTTTTGTTCCATTTTTTGCCGAGTAACACCTCGGTTTGTACATTTTCCAACGCTGAACATGATGGTGAAGTCAGAATTGCGATATCCCATTCCGTTATCAGATTAGAGCAGACGAACCAGGAAGAACATCTCAAGAAATAACCACGTTCCTTCATATTCAAAGTGCTCCAGTGTGAGAATGTATGGAGATATCGCAATTCTGATTTCACCATCGTGTTCAGCGTACAAAAACCTTTAAAATGAGGTGTCACTTGTCAGACTTTTTCATTTTGGGAATTTATGGGTAATTCCCCCCCCCCCCCCTAAAACTCCCCAAAACTCCCCCTTAGGGTGACCCGATTCTACCCATCTTCGAACTTAGCCTGTCGATTGCCAAGACAGATTTTTCGTGCAAATTTGAACTTTTTATCTCAATTCTGTCGAGAGTTATCGTCTGGAATGACACATACATATATAAATATATAAATATAAATATATAAATATATAATTATATAAATATATAAATATATAAATATATATATATATAAATATATAAATATATAAATATATATACATATATACATATAATTTTTGGTGTCTTTCGGCAGGGAATTCAGGATGGTCTGAAACGGATTTTGGTATAAAAATCTTTCGGAAATTCGAGTTTTAAACATTTTGGACCGAGAACAATAGCTTCCTTTTCTTCGAAAATTCGCTAAAAAGGAGCGTACCTAATTCTTGTTTTGGGGGCCAAAATTGGTGGAAACCATCAGAAATGGCTATTAGAATTATTTCACGTGAAAGAAACAATAAATGAACAGCCAACATTTCTGTAGGTTTGTCCAATAGAATAATAAACCCATGTGACAAGGACTTTGCAGCGTTTTTTTTTTTTCCTAAAATTATTATTGATATTTGGTAGTGCCATTGAACTTATTCTAGTGTTATTATACAAACTGATGGTGATTTCAAACGATTTCCCAGGTTTTTGACTCATATAGCTAGCTGAACATGTGGTAGAACCTCAATTTTCCACTCTTTGTCCAAATCGACTTCATATTCGGTCTTCTCGTCCCCAAAAACATGGATAAACGATACCTCAAAAGCTCATGCTACTAATATATTACCAAAACACAAAAACGCTGCAAAGTCTTTGTCACATGGGTTTATTATTCTACTAGACATACCTTCAGAAATGCTGGCTGTTCATTTTTTGTTTATTTCAGGTGAAATAATTGAAATAGCTATTTTTGATGGTTTCCACCATTTTTGGCCTCTTAAACACGAATTAGGTAGGTACGCTCCTTTTTTTTCAATGTATCTTTGATAATTGATAGTACCATTCAATCATCTTTATCCACGTGTTGACACTTCTTCTTGTGTTGTTATAGAAATTGATGGTGATTTCAGACGATTTCCCAGGTTTTTTACTCATAAAAAATCAATTTTGGGAGCTGAACATTTGGTAGAACCTGGATTTTCCACTCTATGGTCAAAATCGACTTCATATTCGGTCTTCTCGTCCCGAAAAACATGGAAAACGATACCTTAAAAGCTCATGTTATTAAAATGTTACTAAAACACAAAAAGTACCTATTTTTGTGCACATTTTCCCTCATAACACCCCTGGGTATTGTTGAAAAGTTTCGGGACACAACTAGGGCCCAAATGGAGCATGTGTGCGAAAGAACGACTTTTTTAGACCAAAAATGAAGCCAGTACATAGTGATACGGCGTATGGCGTACGGCGTATGGTGGACAGCGGACGGACATCGCAATTCTGGAATCTACGCACCTTCAAACGTAAAAGAACAAATTTTGATGGGTGTTATAACAATTTTTTGCTGAGCGATTACATACTTATATTTTGGGTTTGTACTTCTCACTTTTTAAAAAACACGGCTGAGATTTTACCAGAAGTTTATTAGGAAAATTTACAAGCGGGACACGGAGCGATGGAATACGGATGCCGTACGAACTGGAACTTACTGAGCTCGTGAGTGAAGAGAGCTCGATTATATAACCTCCGCTGCTGATATCAGCGTCATTGCTTCCTTACTGAATGTAACTCCTCTCTGCCTAGGGGAACTTTTTCGATATTCGGTAGAACATCGAAAAAGGCGGCAACAGCGTGAATTCCATCACCCTTTACAAAGAATCATCCATTACATAGAATCATTCATGACACCAAAGGTTATGGCTAACACAATATACAACAAGTACAACATAATTTTAGTCTGCCACAAGCAGTATAGTACAATTAACACACACATAAAACAAAACGGGAAATATGTGAACGATATAGCAGTATTGAGTTACAGGCAAACCTACTGGTCGACAGTCCGTAAGGCTCGTGAATGCTTATAATAACGAAGGATCGCATGGGCAACTGCTAATAGTAGGTATTAGAACATAAAGTATTACGAGTACAGTCCATACACTAGGGGTTGCAAACTGAACGACCACATCAGTAGTGGAGACAACAGGACGTGTTGGAACCGACAACTGACTCAAAATTTTCAACCTGATTTCTGCCGCTGGTTGTCTAGATTCCAGGATGGTTTCATATGATGAATTATCGACGGGTTGTAGGAAGTTGTTATCAACGGGGCCACAAGGGTCTGGTTGCGATACTGAACTGTACTATTTTCGAGAGACAGCATGAAAATTCCCTGGATGCTACGATATTCAACATTATTTCGAGTCCTAATTGTTAATTGGTCTTCCCGCGGGAAAATCAATAAGTACTGCCTCGCTTCTTCAATAAATTCAATATGTGTCTGATTTGTTTTTAAAGAAATGAAGTCGCACTGGTCGTTAAGTCCCTTGAGCGAGAGGTCCTGTTCACATCTATGCTCGCCAATCAATTCAACACTATTGTGGCATAGGGCGAAATGTGGGCTCGGCTCGCAATCGCTTTTGGTTTATTATTCTGTGAATAATACACCTATGTATTCGCTAAGCAAAAAATTTTTATAACACTCTCTCAAAATTTTTTCTTTTCCGTTTCAAGGTGCGTAGATTCCAAAAATGCAATGTCCGTCCGCCGTCCACCGTACGCCGTACGCCGTATCACGTGTACCGGCTTCATTTTCGGTCTAAAAAATTCGTTCTTTCGCACACATGCTCCATTTGGGCCCTAGTTGTGTCCCAAAACTTTTCAGCCCGATCGGAATTTACCCAGGGATGTTATGAGTAAAAATATGTGCAAAAATGGGTACTTTTTGCGTTTTAGCAACATGTTGGTAACATGAGCAGCTAAGATATCTTTTCCCATGTTTTTGGGGACGAGAAGACCGAATATGAAATCGATTTTGACCAAAGAGTGGAAAATTGAGTTCTATCAATGTTCCGCTCCCAAAATTGATTTTTTATGGGTGAAAAACCTGGGAAATCGTCCGAAATCACAATCAGTTTGTATAATAACACTGGGAAAAGAGTCAACACGTGGATCAAGCCGATTAAATGGCACTACCAATGATCAAAGATAGTTAAAAAAAAAAGAAAAGCGTACCTAATTTGTGTTTTAGGGGCCAAAATATTAATGGAAACCATCAGAAATAGCTATTTCGATTATTACGCATGAAAGAAACAGTAAATGAACAGCCAACATTTCTGTAGGTATGTCCAGTAGAATAATAAACCCATGTGACAAGGACTTTGCAGCGTTTTTAGAAGAGTGACTGCCTCGGAGGTTAGCGACTTAAGGGCACGGCGGGCTGCTGGTATGATAGTAACATATTCCCCTTGATGGATAGTGGTTACTGACTGTAAAAGGATCAGGTCAAAATTTTCATCTGTAAGGATTGGGACATCAGGGAAATACACTATCTCGTCCGTCCCGATAAAACATCGGACTCTAATGTGGGTCTGCAATTCCCAGAGGGAATCGCCTTCAAATTTCGGTAAATGGTCGTGATAATAGTCCGTCAGGTCACGTAGTGCCTTAAGAAGAGTTTGGGGCTTGATAATACTAGGATGGAGCCTCCCTAATTTACAAAATGTGACCGAATTATCAATATCCTGAATGATATCTAAAATCAGTTGCAAGAGTGCTTGATTATGTTCCAGAGCAGATTCGACTTGCCCTACGTGGGTTTGGAAGGAGCTAATTTCTTTAAGTCTATTCGCTTCCTGGGCAAGAATATCATGATTGTAATCGATAGCCTCCAAGGTCTGATTCAGTTGGTTTATCAAGTCGTAATTTATCGAATACTGTTGTTTTACCTGGTCAAACAATTTTTCTTGTTCGCTGGCAAGATGTCGTAAGATGTTATCATATTTCTGGCCATCTGAAGCATCCAAATTTCCAGTGATGAACTTCATGGCGGAACCTAACCCATCAATTAAACCACGTCGTTGACGAGGAGGGAGACTGGATTCACGAATTTTATCTTCTGCCATTTGTAACATGTGTTCTATTAGCTGTGACCTTGGATGCACTATCCTTTGAATTTCCTGATCATTTTTGATAGTGTTTGATATCTCCTCATAATGAAATCGTATTAACTCTACTTCTCGCCGCAGTCCCCCTAATTTATAGTAGTGTGCGATCGTGTGGTAGAAATCTGCTTTCCTTGCCATACCAAGTCGTATGGGGATGATCCCTAGGTTGGTGGTGATATTCGTTATTTGGGCACCTCGTACGACAGCGAGGAGGCCGAGAGCAGGCCAAACCCTGCAACCGAGAACAGGAAAGTCTAATTACCAGATGATTCACTAGACGGGGAATAGTTAGATGTGCTAGGTTGCTTCCGGGGTCGTTTTACATTAGCGAAGTGAATCTTGGTTTGTGTATTCCCATGGCGGGGTTCAATGGTAGCGGTGGCGGTAGCAGGACTAATTGACTGAATGGTTTCTTTTGCATATGTCGGCTTGGTTTTACTCTGCATCTGTTTATTTTTTACGAATACGGTAGCAGGAGGATTCGGTGGGTTCTAACTTCGTTTCTAGCGCTAATGACTTTCTCTTTACTTCGGGCAATTATTTCTCCGACGTCGCGGTAAAGGGCGAACATTTTCTCCCGATGTTTGGACGTGTAATCATTTGCCAGACGAGCTTCAAGGTTTACGCGAAACAATGGATCATTGGAAATGTGCCCCTGGACAATTTCAAAGGGTGTTGACGTGGTTACCGAATGTATAGAATTGTTGTATGCTAACACGGCGTAACGCACCTTGGTTTCTATGTCATCCCTTTTAAATTCCTCCCTACAATTTAGAATTTTGATATGGTCTACTGAAGTCAAGTGAAACCGCTCCACAGGTTCATTCGAGTCCGGGTGTTGAGATGAGATATAGTGAATATTGTAGTAGCGGTTACTACACTGAATCATCGTTATGTTATTTGTTTACTTGGATTTCATGAAAAATTCAGTTGTTATCTAGACGTGGCCGGAAAATTATACTCTTGTTGATTTGACATTGGAACGTGAGTTTATTACATTGGGGGCCCGTCCAAACAAGTGACGCTGAGGGGGTAATAGTGCTTGCTGCAGGATGCCACCTAAGAGGAAAGCTCCAGAACTTCCGCGAACAGTGGCGACACGAAGCAGCACTATATCGACGCGCAGTCGCCCAATCCTTGAGGCTGAAGCATCTGGTTCCTCCGTACCACTCAGTTCTACAACCAAACCACGATCTCGGTCACCTGTGGCTGGGATCTCCGCAGAAATCCCGCCACCCATGGCGGGAATGTTGGCTGTTTCATCCTCGTTGCAAGCAGTGTTGGGAAGTATGCAGGAAATTCAGCAACAAATGTTAGAGCAGCTGAGCCAGCTAGTGGAAGAGAACCGAGAGTATCGTCAGCGGCTCGAGAACAGAGTGTTGTACGATCAGGTCTCTAGCTAAAACCAGGAACGGCCAACAAATACAACGCTGCCGTCGAGGGTAGAGGAGCAGGTAGTAAATGATAAAAAAGAAGTTTTGTTAATGCCTTATGACGGAAATGTTATCTGGGAGGAGTACATTTGCAGTGTTTCCAACCATCTTGCCATTTGTCCCTCCGGTCTGTGGAATGATGAGAGCCATTTCAACGCCGAGTGATCTGTTCTGAGGACAAATTGCTGCCCAAAAAGATAGTAGTGGAAGTGCTGTATGCTTTTAACAGCCGCCAATAGTTCCCGACGTGTAGCACAATAATTTTGCTCTTGCTTGGTCAATGCTTGACTGAAGTAAGCAACCACTTTCTCCACCCCACCATCTGTCTGAGACAACACTGCCCCAATCGCATGCCCACTTGCATCACAGTCCAAGATGAAGGGTTTCTGGAGGTCTGGGAAGGCGAAAATTGGTGCTGTCACCATTAGATTCTTCATCCTCTGAAAGCTTTCCTCGCAAGACTTGCTCCACTGAAATACCACTTTGTCTTCTGTCAATTGATGTAATGGCCGGGAAATTTCTGCAAAGTTTGGTACAAATTTTCTATAGTACGAGCAGAATCCAAGAAACGAGCGCACATCCCTTTTACTCGTTGGAACTGGCCAGTTTGTTACTGCTTCGGTCTTCACGGGATCTGTATGGATTCCTACCGCAGAGATGATGTGACCCAAATATCGAACTTTCTGGGTGAAGAAACAGCACTTTTTTGGGTTAAGCTGCAGGTTTGCTTCCCTGAATCGTCCCAGCACCTTGGTTAGTTTGCCCAGCACTGTTTGAATGTCTGGCCCATGAACAATAACATCATCAAGGTATATAAGTGCGATATCTGCAAGTAAAATGGTCTCCATCAATCGCTGGAATGTTGCAGGTGCATTTGACAACCCAAATGGCATCACTTTAAATGGCCAGAGTCCCTCGCCATCAACTGCGAATGCTGTCTTCTCTTTGTCCTCTTCCTTCATCCCAATTTGCCAGTAGCCACTTTTGAGATCTATAGTGCAAAACCAAGCAGAACCCACTAAAGCGTCCAGGAGTGATTGTACTGTAGGGAGGGCGTACGAATCTTTTTTTGTCACACTGTTGAGTTTCCTGTAGTCAACACAAAAACGAGTTGTGCCATCCTTCTTGGGCACTAACACCACAGGAGAGGCCCAAGGACTCTTGGACGGCTCTATCACTCCCTCATCCAGCATTTCCTTGATGAGCTTCCTAACATGTTCTTTAGACATAAATGGTAGGCGTCTGGGTGGTTGCTTGATAGGTTGCGTGTCTCCTGTGCTAATAGCATGTTCCACAACATGAGCAAGAGCAACATTTTTGTGCTACACGTCGGGAACTATTGGCGGCTGTTAAAAGCATACAGCACTTCCACTACTATCTGTTTGGGCAGCAATTTGTCCTCAGAACAGATCACTCGGCGTTGAAATGGCTCTCATCATTCCACAGACCGGAGGGACAAATGGCAAGATGGTTGGAAACACTGCAAATGTACTCCTTTGAAATCATCCATCGTCCGGGGAAAAGCCATAGCAATGCAGACGGCCTGTCACGCCGTGTTTGTTACAATAATTGCTCCTATTGCACCCGACAGGAAAAGAATGCGTTTATCTCAGCCATCAGAGTAGCATCAATTGACGAGAACTGTCAGCTGGAGGATGCTGCAATTCAAAGAGTACTTGGGTGGAAAAAAACAAACGTGTTACCTAGCCCACCAGAGGTAGCTGCTGAGGATCCTCAAGTGCAGCAGCTGGTCTTACGTTGGGACTCTCTGGAAGTAAAGGAAGGAAAGCTTTACTATAAATGGTCTTCAGGAAGAACTAATCGTTTGCAACTGGTCGTTCCCACTTATATGGTTCCAAAAATTCTGCAACAGTGCCATGATCAGCCTACGGGTGGCCATTTTGGGTATTGGAAGACTCTGTCCAAGGCGAGACAGCTGTATTTTTGGCTGGGAATGGCTCGGGACGTCAGGGCTTGGTGCCGCAGCTGTCAATCATGTCAGAAAATTAAAACGCAAAGAAGCCTTCCAGCACCTCTACAGCAATGCCCCGTGGGTGGCCCATTTGACAGAATTGGAGTCGACATTCTGGGGCGTTTCCCTGAAACAAAGCAGGGGAACAGGTATGTGCTGGTAGTGTCCGACTATTTTACCAAGTGGCCCGAGGCAATTGCAATCCCAAATCAGGAGGCGGAAACAGTAGCCAAGGCTCTGGTAGACCATGTCTTTAGTAGGGTCGGAGTTCCTTGGGAAATCCATACCGACCAGGGGACAAATTTTGAGGCTCAGCTGTTTCGTGAGGTGGCTCAACTAATGGGATCAAGACGCACAAGGGCGACACCTCTGCATCCACAGTCAGGAGGATTGGTTGAGCGATTGAACCGGACCCTCAAAATACTTGGTCGCTTACATTGGTCAGCATCAAGATGACTGGGATGAGAAAATCCCACTGTTCCTTCTTGCATATCGATCAGCGCCTCACAAAACCACAGGATTTTCTCCAGCGCAGTTGCTGTATGGGAGAGACCTTCATCTGCCAGATGACTTGTTCCGACCAAATGTCACTGCAGAGACGCTCACCACACCCTACGCCTTCCAGCTCAGAGCCGACTTGGAGAAAATCAGGGAGTTCGCAAGAGAAACCATGAAAGTGAACATGCGGCGACAAAAGGAGTGGTTTGACAAGCGGGCGAGAGAGCGAATTTTCAAGGTAGGGGATTGGGTATGGGTTCATGATCCAAAGCGGGTGAGGGGGCGCTGCCCAAAGCTTGAAGCTCAGTGGACTGGACCCTGGGTGGTGACCAGAAAGAAGAATGACGTCATCCTGGAAGTCAAGATGGGACGGAAGAGGCGTTTGCTTCACGTCAATCGTATTGCCCTGGCTGATGTACGACCACAGGAGGAGCCGAAAGAAGGAAGAGGATAGTGTAGTAGCGGTTACTACACTGAATCATCGTTATGTTATTTGTTTACTTGGATTTCATGAAAAATTCAGTTGTTATCTAGACGTGGCCGGAAAATTATACTCTTGTTGATTTGACATTGGAACGTGAGTTTATTACAATATCTATTTTATGGGACGCCAAAAATGCTTTAACCAGTGACGAGGTTAACTCCGCGCCGTTATCTGCGATAATAATGTCCGGAACACCATGGTGTGAGAAGAATAAGATGAGAGCTTTAACTGTATCTACCGCTGAATTTGTTTTTACGAAGTAAGCCTGGGCATACTATGAGAACGGATCGAATATTGAAAGGAATTTAGATTTTTCTAATGTGTGTTTATCAATGTGTAGTGTCTGGAAAGGCCGGGCTGGTGTAGGGGTGATTCTATACTTTATTTTTAATGGAATTCGATCGTATTTTGTTCTCTGACAAATTTCACACTGGTTCACTAAATTTTGGATCGACTGTTGTTGGTTTGGGCCAATAATACCTTCTTTTAATATGTTCGCTGGTTTCGGAGATTCCTCGATGGTTCGTCTTTCCTACATGGTAGTTAGAAATGATCTCGTCACGGTCGTCGACATTCTGAATGTCTTCCAGAAGACTGGTACACTTAATCATTCGAATACTTGCTTCTTGGAAGGTAGACGCTAAGGTGGATGCAAACCTTTGATAGAGAGTTCCATCACTGTCCTCTCGAAAGTACACGTGATATTTAATTTTACGTAGGTCGAACATATTTTTTAATAAAGCCTACAAAATCGGTTTGGAACGAATCTTTCGAAATTTCCACAGACATTCTTTCTTTGTTGCCAAAGAGTTTCTCTACTCTTACCTTTTTCGGGATTATTGACACTAGTTTAACGATAATTTGGTGTTTTCCGTGGTTAACCGCTTCATCTCGGATGGGGATCGTTACCACAACGTTGCCCTGAGCATTCGAATGGATAGTTCCCACCGAGGATGACGCGTCAGAGATATGCTGGGGGGCATGAGATGGTCCACGTTGTGGGGATGTACTCTGTAGGGGACCTACTGGGGACCTAACGTCTGCTCTATTACCGGATGGTGGAGGGATTTCATTCCGATTTCCGTCCTCATCCGCTGTTGGTCTGGAATTTACTATCTGCCTAATCTCCAATTCTCGGGGGGATTCATTCAAACGGTCCTCAGGAGTTTTTTCTGGTCTAGAATTTAGGATAGGGACTAGATCTAAAGACTGAGCTGTTTCATTAAGAAATTCATCGATGTCAAATGGGGATTGAGTTTCTCCTCGAGCAACTGCTAATGATTGCGGTTGCGGATCAACCGGGATCGCTGCTTGACGCGCCCTGATGATGTCTTCTACAATACCTCGCATAGCCGCTGATTCGTTGGAGGACGGATTTTCAATCCAGTTATCCATATCGATAGGTGGACCTACCGGCGTATCGACATCATCGGTGTTGTTGTTCTGAAGTTCCTGAATTTCAATTCGGGACAAGGGACATAGGTTTTCTTATGAACTATAGAAATACCATGAGCTGTTCGGACCTTGCACTAATCAAGTTCGATTCTTTTGGCAAAATAGGACTCTGCTATGTCGGGGTTTATGAAACTTCTTGAGGAGCCTGTATCGACTAAGATTTTAAATTTAAATTTAGGCATAATAAGAAAAGGTAGGCTATTATTTATATTGTCAGATCCATAATAGTAGGTGAAGTGTCGCTTGCAGTAGGTATAGGGGTCACTAGGTGGATTCACTGACCCTCCTGTCGGCCTAAAAAAGGAGTTGAGGATGACAGTTCCTCGCGTGTGGTTGAATCCGAAATTGCCAAGTCCCCGATATTAGGGAGCTGAGATTCGCCTGTCGGCGTCCTCATACGCGTAGCCCTCACTATCGTACATGATTACTTGGTCGGGAGTTTGATCCTGCGTTGTACTATCGTCCGTTGCTGGTTCTGTCAGTTCAATGTTGTTAAAATTCGTCTGTCTCGTAGAAATGCTCATTGGTTGCGGGTAAGTTGAATGTTTTACGGTCCCACTAGGCTGAGAATAGGACGGACGGGGATTTGGGAATCGGTTAGTGTTAGGAGGATTTTGATTAGATTGATTTCCAGGTGGTCGATTTACGAAATTTGTTTGTCCCCTGGGTTGAAACGTTTGAAATCGTGGTTGGAAACCTGAGGCTCTTGGGTTAAACTGCTGGAATAGTTGTTTCCTTTGGAACGGTCCTGAATTCGAGGGTTGACCTAGATTTTGACCGGGTTTGTTTACCTTCTTGTTGTGATATTGAATTTCGTTTGTAAGGATGTTAAGTACTTCCACAAGTGAGGTAGGATTTCTCGCCCTAATCAGACTTCCGAACGAGTCTTGTAATCCCGTCAGGACTACTCGTAATCCTACAGATTTTACCAATTCGATTAGGATCTCTCTTTTTCCGTCGGGTTTCCTAGTCTGAATGAATGCGACTGCATCGTTAACCAACGCTACAACTCTAGTGTGCAATTGATAGCAGTTTTCTCCTTGTCTTTGTTCCAAACGGCCAAATTCAATCAGAATTGTCTGCAAGTCCCTATGATCGCTATAAGTCTCTAATAAGGCAGCTCTGAGTGCTAGATAGTTAGCACAACCATATCCTAATACCAGATCTAAAGCGGGCCCTTGAATTTTTGCCCTTATATTCGCAAATAATACAAAATTTTCGAAACTAGCAGGATTATTGGTGTCATGAAATTTTTGATATAACTGATCCGTAATTTCCAGAAATTTCGTTAACAATAGTTTTTCTCCACGAAAGATGGGTATCATGTCAAGGTATTCCCTCTTCATAGTCGCTTCCACCGGGGGCTGGTATACGAGAATCTGCGGGGCCGGGGTTTGATGCGCGTGTGGAGCGCGGTGGAGATTGTTGGGTCTGTGGAGGATCCAATCCGGCTGACTGGGCTCCTGGATCCGACATCTCAGGAACCGAATGGGATTCCGGGATTGGATCCAATAGTCTACGGGGTAACGCTGGGAAAAGTTTCCCTAGCGAAAGTCTTTGGGGGCGATCTTTCGGAATTTTGTTAATGTGGTTCGACTGAGTGTGAGATGACCTTCAACTATGACGAGTGGAGGTGTCGTACTTCTGAGAGGTGAGGAGTGAGCGGATGTTGATAGAGTTCGCAAAGCTCGAGCGCTCGGTCTTGTTTTTGTTTTGCTCCTAGTCTCGGTGTTACTTTACATGCGTTTCCTCTCTTGACTATCTTCTTATTAGCTTCTGGCAGGTTTCCCACGATTACTTATTTTATAAGATGAATTTAGGCCTCAATTAAATTTTACGTTCAAGTTGCTTTCTTTATTTCATATAAGTGGTTGCCACAGGGCAGGACAACCGAGTTGGACAGGGCAGCCAACTCTATCTTCCGCGGGCAGGAAGATTACTGGATGAAGCGCGGGGGGGGGGGGGTACCTTTTGAGAGAAATTCTAAGAAATAGCGGGGGCAGCTAATCTGATTTGACTCACCAAGAAAGTACACAGGGCATCCCCGATGCGTCGATCCAGGAGTTCGAGTTCGCCGTATTCAAACGTATCCTTGCGGGAGTGAACACGCGCCTGATGCACGAAGTCAATCTCACTCGCGATCAAGCCCACTGCAAGTTCGCGTAGGGTGAAGTCCCTAGTCGCCGAAAATCGACGTCCCGATAGATCTTCCCTGAATGAAATGTCTCGTGCCCGGACTTGGGTTTGTAGCCGAAAGTCTTGCTCAGGAATGTTAGGTCGTTTTAGCCGCAATTCGTGCTGCGCACACACGAATTTTAAACGAAAATGTCCGGAACGACTGCGCCACTTATATTTTGGGTTTGAACTTCTCACTTTTTAAAAAACACGGCTGAGATTTTACCAGAAAATTATTAGGAAAATTTACAGGCGGGACAGGGAGCGATGGAATACGGATGATGTACGAACTGGAACTGAGCTCGTGAGTGAAGAGAGCTCGATTATATAACCTCTGCTGCTGATATCAGCGTCATTGCTTCCTTACTGAATGTAACTTAGGTGTATTATTCACAGAATAATAAACCAAAAGTACCTATTTTTATACACATTTTCACTCATAACACCCCTGGGTATATTCCGATCGGGCTGCAAAGTTTCGGGACACAACTAGGACGAAAGAAGAAGGAGTGACGTTCTGAAGGGAAGTTCTTGATGTGGAGTGAAAAAATATTCGATCCCGGTAGGGTTCCGATCTCGAGAACTTTAGCGTATCAATTCGTCACTGTGCTAAATCGTCCAGCCAGCAGGAGACCAGTGATGTGCGCTCTCAACACAACTGGATGCGTGCATCCACCCTGCTCTTTATGGCAAATTATGTAGCAAGTTTCATGGCAACATCGTAGAATGCTCCGGACGGTCTCAAAAATTCAGAAAAAAATCAAACTATTTAAAAATGCGAGAAAACCCACACCTCAAAATACAATTTTCCGAAATATATTTCAACCCCTGTTTTTCACTCCTTAGAGTTGAGTGACAGTAACGCCGAGCTTCGAGGACCAATTAGAGCCCGAATTCCGTGAATTTTGGTTCATGGGAACTAAGGAAAAACGCTGCAAAGTTATTGTCACATGGTTTTATTATTCTATTGGACATACGTACAGAAATTTTGTCTGTTCATTTATTATTTCTTTCATGTGCAATTACTGAAATGGCTATTTTTGATGGTTTCCACCAGTTTTGGCCCCCAAAAATACGAATTAGGCTCGGCTTTTCCTTTCAACAAATTATTTTTGATCATTGATAGTACCATTTATTTGTCTAGGTTCACCTGTTGATACTACTTCTAGTGTTACTATACAAATTGATGGTGATTTCAGACAATTTCCAATGTTTTTAACTCATAAAAAATGAATTTCGGGAGCTTACCTGTCGTTACAACCTCAATTCTTCACTCCTCGGTCACGTCCTCCCAGACATAACGGATCGAGCTGAAATGTTGCACAAACATCCGTTGTGGTCCCAGGAAGCCCCCTCCTCCCCCTCAGCCCTTGTATACCACAATTCGGAGGGGTGGGAGGAGTTTTTACGAATAGGTTACACAGGGTTTAAAGAGCTGACATTTCGCACACACATTCTTTATGCGCCAAGGCAATGGCCCTTAGCAATACTGCCAGTCATCTCTGAGGGGTGAAAAATAGGGCTTGAAATTTCCCGAACGCCGTTGCTCGAAAACATTCAATAGAAGAGTATGGTTTCTTTACGTTTTTTTAATAATTCTGAATAACACACCTATGTATTCGCTCAGAAAACAGCTTTTTGTAACACCCCCTCAAACTTATTTCCTTTACGAGTCAAGCTGCGTAGATTCAAAAACGTTTCAAAGTCCTTGTCACATGGGTTTATTATTCTACTGGACATACCAACAGAAATGTTGGCTGTTCATTTATTGTTTCTCAAAAACACGAATTGGGCTCCTATTTTTTTTTTTTTTTTTTTTTTTCTTTACAAATTATCTCGGATCATTGATAGTGCCATTTAATTGTCCTGATTCACCTGTTGATACTACTTCTAGTGTTATTATACAAATTTACGGTAGACAATTTCCCATGCTTCCAACTCATAAAAAATGAATTTCGGGAGCTGAAGCTTCGTTAAAATCTCAATTATTCACTCTTTGGTCAAAATCAACTTCGTATGCGTTCTCCTCTACCTAAAAAAACATGGAAAACGATGCCTCACGGGCTCATGTTCAATGAAACACCAAAAACCTCTATTTTTACACCCATTTTTCACTCATAACACCTTTTTGTATGTTCCTATCGGGCTGCAAAGTTTCGGAATACAACGAGGGCCCAAATGGAGCCTGTGTGCGAAAGAACGTTTTTTTTAGACCTAAAATAAAGTAGATAGATATGGATGATACGGCGGACGGTGTAAGGACAATGCATTTTGGAATCTGCGCACCTTGCAACTTGAAAGAAAAAATTTTGCAAAGTCCTTGCCACATGGGTTTGGACGGACAGAAACGTTGGCTGTTGATTTAATGTTTCTTTGATATGCAATAACTGAAATAGCTCTTTCCACAAATTTTAACCCCCTAAAAAACACGAATTAGGCCCCTGTTTTTGACAATTATCTTTGATCATTGATAGTGCCATTTAATTGTCTTGATTCACCTGTTGACACTTTCTCTAGTGTTATTATACAAAATGATGGTGATTTCAGACAATTTCCCAGGTTTTTGAATCATAAAAAATGAATTTTGAGAGATGAACCTTCGTTACAACCTCAATTCTTCACTCTTTTGGCGAAAATCAACTTCATATTTGGTCGTCTCGCCCTAAAAAACATGGAAAAATATACCTCAGAAGCTCATGTTACCAAATCACCTAAATACTCAATTTTTGCACCCAAAGTTGTGTCCCTGCAAAGTTTCGTGACTCAACTAGGGCCCAAATGGAGCATGTATGCGAAAGAATGAATTTACAGTGCTGAGCACAAATGTTTATAACACCCCCTCAAAATTGTTTCTTTTACGTTCCAAGGTGCGTAGATTCTGAAAATGCTATGTCCGTAAGCCGTATCATGCTTACCGGCTTCATTTTCGGTATGAAAAATTCTTTCTTTCGCATGGGCCCTATTTGTGTCCCAAAACTTTTCAGCGCGATCGGAATATACCCAGGGTTGTTATGAGTGAAAAACGCTGCAAAGTCCTTGTCACATGGGTTTATTATTCTGTTGGACATACCTACAGAAATGTGGGCTGTTAATTTATTGTTGCTTTCATGCGTAATATTCGAAATAGTTATTTCTGATGGTTTCCATTAATTTTGGCCCCTAAAACACAAATTAGGTACGCTCCTTTTTTTTCTTTTTTTTTCTCTTTTTAACTATCTTTGATCTTTGGTAGTGCCATTTAATCGTCTTGATCCACGTGCTGACACTTTTTCCAGTGTTATTATACAAATTTACGGTGATTTCAGACGATTTCCCAGGTTTTTCACTCATAAAAAATCAATTTTGGGAGCTGAAATTTGGTAGAACTGAATTTTCCGCTCTTCGCTCAAAATCGACTTCATATTCGGTCTTCTCGTCGCCAAAAACATGGAAAAAGATATCTCAGAAGCTCATGTTACCAACATGTTGCTAAAACGCAAAAAGTACCTATTTTTACACACATTTTCACTCATAACACCCCTCGGTATATTCCGATCGGGCTGAAAAGTTTCGGGCACAACTAGGGCCCAAATGGAGCATGTTTGCGAAAGAACGATTTTTTTAGACCGAAAATGAAGCCTGTACACGTGATACGGCGTACGGCGGGCGGCGGACGGACATTGCATTTTTGGAATCTACACACCTTGAAACGGAAAAGAAAAAATTTTGAGGGGGTGTTATAAAATTTTTTTGCTGAGCGAATACATAGGTGTATTATTCACAGAATAATAAACCAAAATGGGTATAAAATAGGTATTTTTTTGGTTTTAGTAACACGAGCTTTTGAGGTATCGTTTTCCATGTTTTTTGGGACGAGAAGTCCGAATATTTAGTCGATTTTAACCAAAGAGTGGAAAATTGAGGTTCTAACGAAGTTATTTATTAGTCAAAATCCTGGGAAAACTGTCTGAAATGACCATCAATTTGTATAATAACACTAGGAAAAGTGTCAACAGGTCAATAAAGACAGTTATGTGGCACTGTCAAAGATCAAAGATAATTCGAAAAAAAGAGCTTAATTCGTGTTTTTGGGGGCCAAATTGGTGGAAACCATCACAAATAGCGATTTCAATTATTGCGCATGGAAGAAACACTAAATGAACAGCCAACATTTCTGTTGGTATGTCCAGTAGAATAATAAACCCATGTGTGCAGCGCTTTTGGAATTTGCACACCTTGAAACGTAAAAGAAAATATTTTGAGTGTGTTATAAAGAATTTTTGCTGAGTGAATACATAGGTGTATTATTCACAAAGTAGTAAACCACTATGCAATGTCGGCCCGCCGTATCATCCGTATCTGCTTTATTTTCGGTAGGTATGAAAAATTCGTTCTTTCGCCCACAATGTCCATTTGGCCCTCGTTGTGTCCCGAAACTTTGCAGCCCGATCGGAATATACCCAGGGGTGTTATTGGTGAAAAATAGGTGTAAAAATAGTGTTTTTTGGTTATTTCGTAAGATGAGCTTGTGGCATAGTTTTCCATGTTTTTTTTTTTAGGGCAAGAAGACCGAATATGAAGTTGATTTTGTCCAAAGAACGAAGAATTGAGGTTGTAAGGAATGTTTAGCTCCTAAAATTCATTTTTTATGAGTCTAAAACCTGGGAAATTGTCTGAAATCACCATAAACTTGTATAATAACACTAGAAAAATTGTCAACAGGTGAATCAAGACATTTAAATCACTATCAATGATCAATGATAATTTGTCAAAAATAGGAGCCTAATTCAATTTTTTTGGGGGCCAAGATTGTTGGAAACCATCAACAAGAGCTATTTCAATTTGCTCATTAAAGAAACAATAAATGTATTTCCATCATTTCTGTAGGTATACCCAATATAAAATATTCTCATATAATATATTGGTCCCATATAAAAGTCCAATATAATAATAGACCCTCTTGTGAAGGACTTTGCAGCGTTTTTAAATCTCGTCGCCAATGTGTGATACCGTCCAGAGTGACAAATAAGTGAATGAATGAATAAATACATACCTATATAGGGATGGATTCACAATGATATGAAACGGAGAAGATACTTTTTTTTTGTATCTCAAGTATGTACATAATGTTTTGAACTATTGCATAGCGAATGGGGTGAGTTGAGAATGCCATAAAATGGCTTTGTAAGATCCCCAGATGTACCCAGTAAAAATGCTGGGCCCATTGCAATAGTGGATTTCCTTTGCAAATTCCATAAAACATGTCTGCAGAACCAGACCCCTCATCTCTAATCTTCCTGCAATACCAACTCATCTCTCTTTATAATTCATAATATAGCTCGTAAGCCCTGGTTGTTTTAAGACATTATAGGGGCATAAGGTAAGTCCCAAGCACGCCTTCGGGCTTTTCTTACCAATACCTTCTCCCTCCCACCTCTCGTCATAGCGACCCTACACAGGATGAAATATGATGGGAAGTTGAAGTTTTTAAGAGCTTTCTCAAAACCGTTTGGACCTAAAGACCTGAAACTTGTAAGACTTTGTGGAAAGGGAAGAAGAAGAACATTGAGCGTCGGCAAAGATTGCCTTGTTGGAGTAAGGGGGGGGGGGGGGGGGGGGGACTTCCTAAATCTTGCTTATCGATCTGCCGCAGAGTGGAAAGGGGGAGGCTGACTGTTTCTGAGTAGGAGAGTTCCGCTGCTGGTCAGTCCGAGATTTGCCCTCATCACCCTCCGCAACCCTTCGGAACTCGCACAAACTCGTCCACCGCCGCCGCCACAATAATATATATATCGCCCCGCGTCTCCCTCACCCCCTCCCCCCCCCCCCCCCAACGACATACCCAACTGACGCCCAGCTCGCCGAAACGAGCCCGACTGACTCCCACGGAGAGTGGAAAATGAAAATCCCGACTGACTCCCAGTGAGGCTCAAAACCGACAAAAGATACCCAACTGACTCCTTGAAGACACACATACCAATTTGCATTGTTTTATGAGCTATTAGCGTTACCCAGAGGACGCCGCAAGGAGGTTGCTCACGTTGTCCCCCAATTTGGGTAGCGAAGAGCTACCTCGTCACGAAAGTAGATAAATTAATTAATAATAATGAAAATAGCACACTAAGGTGTACTTGTCTGAACTCTGACTGAAGAGGAAATTACACCACGTTAAAACCTTCCAAGTACGGACACAGGTTTGGCGAAAGTTTTTTGACAAATTTGTAGAGTCGATATCCTTCTTCATTCTGCTTTTTAATGTATTTTAAAGTGGACTTTTGGGGCCGTAGCAGCGGTGGCTTTGGCTCATGGCATTACTCTTGTGATGTTGAATTTATTTTTGCGTAGGTCTCAGTTTGGACTTGAAGTAGAGCGTCCATTGTGAGGTAAGGTTGTGAGATAATGTTGAGATACACCGGCAACGATAACCATTTTGGCTTGCGGTAAACTGACTACTGAACGACGTACAACTAGGATTGTACCGTTTTATCAGATTTGTCCTTTCACTTAGTTGTTTACGAATGCGTATTTTTGCGGGAGTCAGATGGGTGGAGGAGAGGTTTCAAATCTCGTCGACACTGAGACAGCCTCGGGGAGTCAGTTGGGATGGACCTTTCGCCCTTCAGTTTCGTTTTTGATTCTCCGGGAGTCAGATAGGTGGAGCCCCACAAGGCTGCACCCTCACCGACAGAGCTTCCGCACCTACTGACATCAACCCTCTCGCACACTCGCCGATCGTCATCACCCTCTACCCGTCCTATGAGCACTCACAGTACCAGGTGCCGTGCCAGGGGTCTTTGGAACTTCGTCTCCGATAACTTGGTAAAAGGCCAGGGTTCTGATTTTTCGATGGCTTTTATCACCTCTGTTCATGGAGGGGACAATTTAGGTGAGATTGGGCGAAGGCGAATGGCTTCAAGGTCCCAGCCGATTTTTCTTGCTGATCCTGTGAGGAAATTTCGTCAGCGGGAAATGTTTCTTGTGGAGTTCCTCACGGTGGGTTCCTTTGTTCAGTTGAAATGGGCTGATGGCAAAAAATATTGTTGGGATGTGCTAATGGGCCATTTCAAGTAGCACATAGTAGAATTTGACTGAAATTGGATTCTACATGGAGTGTAGGGGAGTTCAAGATAGGAAAGATACAATTGTCAGATAAAGTGAATGTAGTTCCTCTCAAGGTTGAATATTAGTATTTCTACGTTCATGAATACTATCGCAATATGTATGAATACAGCAAATATTTATGGAACGCTGGTATGGAATCCTGATGATAATTATAGCTTCCTGATCTAGTGACCAAGAACACTGTTATGAACACTCATAACAGTGTTCTTGGTCACTTTCTAGTTTTACTGTTTTCTTGTCGGGCGGGACGCTGGATCAGGATTCTATATCAGCGTTCATTCTTTAAGCTCTCTACGAAGCTATTCGAAGATCTGATTGCATAAATATTTGCTGTATTCATACATATTGCGCTCGTATTCATGAACATAGAAATACTAAGATTTAACCTTGAGAGGAATTACGTTCAATTTATCTGACAATTATATCTCTCCCATCTTGAACTCCCCTACACTCCATGTAGAATCCAATTTCAGTCAAATTCTACAATGTGCTACTTGAAATGGGCGATTCGCACATCCCAACAATATTTCCCAACTGAACAGGAACCCACCGTGAGGAACTCCCTAAGAAACATTTCCCGCTGACGGAATTTCCTCACAGGATCAGCAAGAAAAATCGGCTGGGACCTTGAAGCCATTCGCCTTTGCCCAATATCACCTAAATTGTCCCCACCATGAACAGAGGTGATAAAAGCCATTGAAAAATCAGAACCCTGGCCTTTTACCAAGTTATTGGAGACGAAGTTCCAAAGACCCCTGGCACGGTACCTGGTACTGTGGGTGCTCATAGGACAGGTAGAGGGTGGTGATGACGATATGCGAGTGTGCGGAAGCCTTGATGTCGGTAGGTGCGGAAGCTGTGAGTGGGTGAGGGTGCAGCCTTGTGGGGCTCCACCCATCTGAATCCCGGAGAATCAAAAACGAAACCAAAGGGCGAAAAGTCCATCCCAACTGACTCCCCGAGGCTGTCTCAGTGTCGAAGACAAGCATTTGTAGTAGACAAAGAATCGGATGATACCACATAATCATGTTGGGGTTAGAAGGAAAAAAGTTTTGGAAGTCGATTTTGACCAAAACAGGCCTTCGGTAGAGCTCCTACCTACAGCAGTCCGTACTAGGAAACAGACGTATCACTTGCCATGCCTAGATACCTAGTATACGGCAAAATAATGCTGCTAAATAAAAATAAGTTAACGGAATCGGACGCGGAAGGAGAAAAACAAACTTGAAGATTAAGATAACCGATAGAGGTAATAGAGGCGGGCCGCTGGAGTAGATTAACCCAATTTTTTCTACGCTACGAATTCTCTGGCCTCAGTAAGCGCAGTTGCTGTTATGATTACTATTCCTGTTTCACTGCAATGTTTGTGAGTAATTATCGTTGCTTCCTAACACAAAAACAAGTTGTCTTGCAGATTTATAACGTGAAATAATGAAACGTGCAACAACGAACACGCTTGTACATAATCAAAAACCACACCACCACTGTGTACCACATTGTACGCCACCACCACACCAAAATTGTATACTAGGTACAGTGGATAGGTTTAAAAGATGGATAATTTCAGCCCGGGAGAGGAGATAAGTAGGAGTGGGATGTGAACGGAGCCATCAAAATCTACTCAACTTTGCGCGGTATCGATTTCAAGACCACTCCGACCCTCTCTTTTCTAGAGCCAAATGACTCGCGTTAGAACAAGTTGCTGATCGCACACAAAGCACGGTACCACCCACAGAGCCAAACCACTGTCAGCTGGGCATCTTTGTAACGATCCTCCACAAAGTCTCATCGCTATCGTAATTTGATTTCACCCCCTATTTGTTATAATTCCTCTCGTCTTCAGACTTTCATTTTGCAAGTTGACCGTCAAGCAGGCGTTCAGATGTAATCGTTCAGTGGTCTGGTGAAAACTAGGGATGGGTAAGATTGTAATAAATCCATACTACAGAGTACCTACCTAATCGTTTGTGCAACCCCCCCCCTCTCACAACCAAACAACCGTGTTGTAAAAGTTTGCCTGGGGGGCAAGAAGCTGCCCGCCAAACAGCTTTGAAAGACATTTCACTGTGTGTGTGTTGGGGGGGGGGTCTATACACATTTAACAGATGGGGAAGGAACAGGTTTCTGTACGCATATTCAGCACAGACAAATTTCTGGAATACACATCCAAGGCGAGGTGCGAAGCACCAAACATGCTATTTTGGCGGGCAAAATGACGGTTACATTTATACAACAGGATTTTTGTATAAATCGAACAATATAATTTTGTATAAATATTTGGGGGGGGGGGGGATATCACATATTTTTGTATAGATGAATTAAACATTTTTCCTCAGTACCTAAGAATTTTAATCTTAGTAGTTAGGTACTAGGTACCGATCGGGTTCAGATTTTGAGCACTTACCCAGGGAGTCCCAGTGAACAAGTGTGCCAGTAAGGGTGAAGTGGGGCGGGGGGGTGGACAAATTGTACCAAAATGCACTTTCTTGGAGCATAGCAAATGTATGTACAACATTTCAGCTCGATCCGTTATGTCTGTGAGGCTGTAGCCATGTCAGAGAAGAACAATGAAAACAGGAAGTAGAAAAACGTAAAAAATACCTAGCGATTTTCAAAAATTCCATAATTCCGGCACCTGACGGTCGCGAGGGTTGAAATTTGTACCACGTCCTCAGGGACCCCTAGAGAGTGGGTGTACGAAAAATCAACACCGGAGACCCCCCCCCCCCCACCCTTACCCCAAGGGGGCCGATTTACTGGGGCCCCTCCAGTCGGTCCGCTGACCAGGAGCCTCACGCAATTTAGAAAATAGGCTGAAATTCTGCCTGTGTACCACGCTCAATCATACCGATTTTTCGTAACGTTTTATGGCTAAATATGTATCAGTTGCTGTAAGAATGATCGATAGAGCTTTGGAAGTTCCTCCGATTCAACGTGCTAGAAAACATGAAAAAGGAGCAAATATTTTTCTGACAGGTGGCACCAAAAACTGTACAGCAAACCCTGGAGACCTACCATGGTGGCACCAAAACTATAACGAATTCTGGAGGCCTAATGAGTATACTGTCGACATTTCAAGTTAAAACACCCAAAATTGCGGCTTTTAGCGCGTTACAGACGTACATACATAATAATCACCCGCAAATGTCGCTCGACTCTAAGAACTGACGTTCGGAAAAGTCCCTATACTCGTTCTGTCGTGCAAACAGTGTTCTTGGTCGCTTTGGAGGTTTTCTGTTTTCCTGGCGGGCGGGACGCTTCCTCATCCCTAGATAGGTAAAAAATTACTGATAAGTACTTCAAATAGGTAACAGAGTATAATGGAGTGACAACTATTAGTAAGTTAAGAAATCAAGTTTGACTGGAACCTTCATATCAGGTTCGGCAACAGAATTGAGAATTGAGTGTTGTCTATGTAGCTGAGCACTGCATAATCTTATTTCCTCTATCAACGTCATGATCTTGTTGGTAGTTTTTCTATGGCAACTGTATGTCCTATCCACGGCTTGAGATTGACTTCACGGCTTAATTGGTTACAGCATATATGCGATCATAGCAGAAGGTTGAAGGTCCAAGTCCCCCTCAGGATCGTTTATTGATCCCAAAGGGTTGATCAGAACAGCGATCAATAAACGATCCTGAGGGGGACTTGGACCTTCAACCTTCTGCTATGATCACATATATCCTGTAACCAATTAAGCCTTGAAGTAAATCTCAAGCCGTGGATAGGACTTACAGTTGCCATAGAAAACGCTGTTCTGACCAACCCTTTGGGACATGAGAGCAGGTCTTTCATATAGTAATTCGTTTAGAGATCAGTTCGGGTCGCACCAGTCTGACCACCGTCAGACCCACAGCAAGCTGGAGCGCAGTTGAAACAAGTACTTGAAACAAATACTAATGAAAGGTGTTGAGAATTATGTAGATCATTGGGTTGAATTCTGCAGCTTATCTAGCTGATCAACTGGCCGCATGCTTCAATTGGCTGGGCTGCGTCAACGTGCATTTTGTCCTGAATCGATAACGTTTTTTTATACCACGATCAGTGTCTTTCACGGGGGATCAATCCATATTAGAACCGAATTTGGTGTCGTGTCCTTCATCAGTCGTCTGCCTGAACCCAGTTCCATGTGATCAGTTGAAATGGTTTAGTGCGGCTGTGTGCCAGAGATGTGGATGCAGGAACTTGACGTCATGTCAGTGCTGAAACTCACAAGAAAAATCTCGCCTCAGCAGCAAGAGAACTTGAAGATGATTACGTGGCCTCGGGAACTATAAAGAAACGTTGTTCATTTACACTCCCTCCAATTCAAAAAATCAGTTGTCACTGTCTCATAACCCCAAATTCGAGTGATCAAACTGATACAATGAAGAAGAAGTGAAGATGAAGTAAATGAAGAAAGATGCTCATCAAATTAATACGAGTTTTATTGTGAAATCTGCTGCAACACAACGAACAAAGTGCGATGATTTTTACTTATCACTCCCGCATGCTTCTCGATTTTCGCTGATGAAAGCGTCTATTCATTCTTATTACCAGTCCAATAGTTTGCTTATGAATTCTTCACTGCTGCGAATATACCTGTCGTGTTATCCTCCCAGAACGACAACTCTTGAATGTAGAAATAAGATCTCGCCAAATAAACCTAGAAGTGGGGACAGAAGACGCAAGAGAGCCGAGGGCCAGCCTGGAGATCCCCACCATCCTCTACTACCTAGAGGATGGAGGGAGACAGCTCCCAAGCATATAAAAACTCGCCTCCTGCATCTTTTTCCTCATTCTACGCTCTCCTCTAGTCGCTGAATACTCTCTCTCCTCCTTACCTCGTCTCTCTCCTAACCCAAAAGAATCCGTGAATGGTGGTGGTACGCCCATAACCGACGGACACACTTCCTAAAAGATCTCGGGAATGGGCGTGGTCCGCCCATAACCAAACCGAGCACACATCCAAAAAGATCCTGGGAATGGTGGTGGTCCGCCCATAACCAAACCAGGCAACGCTCCTAAAAGAATCCGTGAATGGTGGTGGTACGCCCATAACCAACGGACACATCCGAAAAGATCCCGGGAATGGTGGTGGTCCGCCCATAACCAAACCGGGCACATCCTCCCTCGTACCACTTGTGGTGGATGTACGCTCAAACACATTCATCACAATACCGTTGCTTGAATATTATGCCGTCTACTGATTCGGCGCATGCCAATGATTTATTGCAGGATACTGATAGAATCAGAATGAGGAACTTGCCTTACACCCATCTGAAATTCTGTATGAAACCTTTTTTACTCTACACTAGACCACCTACGGCTCACGAAAATATTATCATATATAGATAAAAATGTTGTTGTAATAATTAAAATTGGGAGAAAAGGAAGCTGCGCGAAAGGCTCTGCGATTGATTGACGAGCGTATGACGTCACAGTTCTCCAATCCCCGGGGGACAAGGTGATTTCTATGCTTCTCATTGGCTACGTAGTAACAACTAACAAGTTTATTTTTCATTATTTTCCGCAATGCTTCAACATCTTCTACACAACAGAAGTAACAAAGCGCATTACCATATTGTATAACAAAAAGAAAATACCTCGAAGAAGAAGAAGAATGGAACCAAGCAACAACAAAGTTGTACGGACTGTAGATGCAGAAATCAGAAAGTTCGTGGTGCTGCTCCTTCATATTTTGTTGTTATTCCGAAAAAAAATGTCGTACAAACATTGTATTGCGCCAAATCGTGCCAGCTCAGGCAGTGGGCCGAGTCAGCTTAAGCGGGCGTTTTGGCAGGCTCTCAGAAATTCAAGTTTAATTCATTTTTCTAAAATTACTGACGCGTCTCAAATAACTTTTTCTTTCACCATTCGTCTTCAAATTCAATCCTCTTTTGATTTCCGCTGTAAACAAAAAATTGTGCGAATTCCTCATTCCCTGCCGTGTGCTTGTTCTGGTCTTCTGTTGTCTTCAGAACTCCCGTACCCAGTGACCTGTAGTGCTGTTTAGCTGCCCTTCCGCTCTGAAACTTCGTTACATGACCCGACACTCCAAGTTAGTGGATCGTCTTACAACATCTACTTGAGCGCTGGACGGTCCTCTTTCCCCGCACCCAAACTAGTTCGTTAAGTAATTCAGGGATTACAAAGGCTGGACCCATTAGGATAATATATTAGAATCTCGAATGAAGGGCGGTGAAATCTGATTGAACAGCTTCCCCTCAAAGTTTCAAACTCGGCCTAATGGGCGCTTACTCCTTCGAAACTTCAAAAATGCATTGCAGAACCGCTAAGTTTTAGCGCGCTACGACGTTTCGATGTGAAACTTTCAACAATAACACTTGTGAGGGAATTAATGGATTCTTTGGTACCTACAGACGTTATATCTAAGCTGCTCACCATATCCGTGGGGTGTGGTTGTGTGCTACCTATAATATAGGCTATGCGCTACTAACTACTCAATATTAATGGAAATATGGGGAAACTAATACATTTCAGTCGTACTAGAAGATGATTTTTGGAATAACCTATAAGGAACTTTCAAAGCAAATTTACACGACAACACAAGTAGGGGTTTTTACCCCCCTGGGGGTCACCGGTGTTGGTTATTCATACACCCATTCTCTAGGGGCCCCTGAGGACGTGGTACAATTTTCAACCCTTGGGACCATCAATCGGCGGAGTTATGGAGCTTTGAAAATAGCTATTTTTCTCGTTTTTGTACTTCTTCTTCTTGTCGTTGTCGTTGTTGTTGTTCTTTGTCAGGGCTACATATCAAGGACATAGCGGATCGAGCTGGAATTTTGTACACACATTCGTTGTGCTCCAAGAAATTTTTAGAAACATTTTAGGAAATTTTCGGCAAGTAGGTAGGTACTGAGAAAAATGTTTACTCCATCAGTCAATGCAAAAAGATGTGATATACCCCCTTCCGCCAAGCAACCCTGTTCTAAAAAGTTACCCGTCAATAACGGTGCTAAGTGGACCTGAGTATGTAATAAGTACGAAGTGAAGAGTTGTACTAAGTAGGTAGTACTGACTGGGTACTAAGTGGGTAGTACTGACTGGGTACTAAGTAGGTAGTACTGACTGGGTACTAAGTAGGTAGTACTGACTGGGTACTAAGTAGTTAGTACTGACTGTGTACTAAGTAGGTAGTACTGACTGGGTACTAAGTAGGTAGTACTGAGTGAATACTAAGAAGGTGGTACTTAGTAGGTAGTACTGAGTGGATACTAAGAAGGTAGTGCCAGTTGGATACCAAGTAGGTAGTACTTAGTAGGTTGGTACTAAGTAGGTAGTACTGAGTAGGTGTTAAGTAAGTAGTACTGTGCAGGTAGGTACTAAGTAGGTATTGGGTAGTAAGTAGGCACTGAGTGACTAGGTACCGACTGGGAAAATTGTCGCTTTTCTATGTGCGTGTAGAAACCGGTTTCTTCCCCCTCTGTTGGATTTGAATATAGAAACCTGCTCCTTCCCCCTCTGTTGGATTTGAGTATATGAACATGTTCCCTGTTCTCGCTTTTCCCTGGAGTCAAGGCCGTATTGACTGACAGGAGCAGTCGGGTCCCGAAACGACCAGTTGAAAATGACCATGCCGGAAGGCATGGGTTAATTAGGTACTAGTTAGGCCCAGTCCATTCGGGTTCCGACCTATTATGGCCTGAAGGATATATTACAACTATAGTTAATACTATCACGCTATATCCATTATACCGATTATATTAGTTTGTATACTCCACGAAATGGATTGCTACCGGCTAACAATATTTGAGACGGCAAATGATCATGGCACAACAGATTAATTTGATACTGCGAAAACCTGAAGAAAAAGACCTCGGACCATCCATCAATCCCTTAATTAACCATCCTTCAACCTCCCTGGGGCTTTTATAAAACATGGAACCGTAAAAATATTAGGGGTCTCCCCTGTGCCATGTGCCGTTTAATAACAGAACAAAAGTAATCATTAATTTCCTGGACTGTTTTCCCTCGGCTCCTCTTTTTCTTTTCTTTGTTTTTCTTTTCCCTTTTTTCTTTCATATTTTTTCCCCCTTTAAAGATATCAGAGTTTACGAGGAATATCAACTCAGCGGACCCATTAATCCTCCTCTCGGAGAGGTGAATGGCGTGATGCCACGAGTAATTCATAATATTTCCAGAGATTACTCATTCCGAAACTGCTGCCCAGTTCCATTGAGCATAATTCTACTGCGTCAGCTCTGTGGACAGATCATTTAGACCATTCTTTCGAACAGTTATGCACGTTTCTAGGATCTTATGTTTGCGCTGACGCAGGTAAAAAATACTGTCAGATTTTGATAAAATTCATATGCAAGGTCTAGCCGCACAAAACCTTCAAATTTCAGCTCATTACGACCATTCTTTCAAGAAGTTATGCTCGAGGCAAGGAATTCATGTTAGTGCACGCACAGATGAATGCTACACAATCCAATTTGTATTAAAACTCTCAAGGCACTAACTATCTAGAGCCCGAACAGTTACTCTACAAATTTGAGCTCATCGCAACGATTCCTTTCAGACCGACAGACTCGTTCGTTGGCTAACCGTGGCCATCCCCATCCTTCGTTGGAATTTGTTCCCCATCTTGTTGACGTTTTTCTTTTTTTTTTTTCACGCGCGCCTACTGATCCTGCGTAATCCCTGAAAATTCCTTCAAAATTGGATGGAAATTGTGGAAGTTATGTGTGCTCCAAGGATTCGCGGACAGAATGGACGGACGTACAAGAAACCAAAATTGTCCTGGAAGGTCTAAAACTTCAAAAGTGGAAATTATGGTTTTGGAGAAAATAAATTTCACTTCACGAAAGTGAAAACATTCTCCTTCCGTGGTAGACTCGGAAGCGGTCATAGGTATCCGAGGAACCTGAGAAGTGTCCCATAACGTTTATTAGGACTCACAGGTAGTACAGTTCGAATACCTCATCAAGAAGGTACTTCCCTATCTTATTTCTCATGAGAATCCACGTCTGACTGATTCGAGGCCATCGTAAAGCGCCCCATACACTATACCAGGGCTTCCCAAACTTTTTGGCTTTCGGACCTCTTTCACGGAACAATATCTACTGCGGACCCCTCTTACTCAAGTATTTAGATTTAGAGACATGACACTAAATTAGCAGTTTTTGGTAAATAAAAGTTTAGTAAATTAGCCAGGCCATGCCTTGTTATTAGTGGTGGAGGGGAATATCACTATGAAAACAAACTTTACTTTTACAAACTCAACTTTATTTACAACTCAAAAATCAAATTGAACAGATCGGAATCGATAGGTAGGTACAACTATTGTAGGTAATCGAACAGAATAAATTCAAAAGTAATGATTTGAACGTAGAGTCAGCTTGACTAATAGGAAAAATGAGGTTGTTTTAATTGGCACAATTTAGAAATATCTGGTTTAATTTTTGATAGCCGGAGTCGGATGTCGGGTTCAGCATCTAGACGGCTTCGGTGTTCAGTTTTGGTGGCTGCATAGATAGAAAATCCAGATTCGCCTAAGTAAGTTGTGGCAAAAGGAAGAAGAACCCGTTACGCTTTTTCAAAAGGCGGTTGGAACTTTTTGTTTTCCAGGCGGAGCCAAAAAAGGTGTTACATAAAATCAGTTATTTCTTCGAAAATTCGCTAAAATGGGAATAAGTATCACACTCGAAAGTAGATTTCAAGGTGGAGTCTGAAGTTATGTCTATCAGACATTCCTATTCACTTGACGATAGACTAGTTGACTTTTTTGAAACTGAAAATGGTTTGACCACCCATTCATGTTCTTGCAGAATTGTATCTCGAGCTGTAGGGAAGTAGTGCTCAAGGGACTTCTCCAAACCGCGACGATTTTCACATGTTTCATCAGTCAAAGTGATTTTATCAAGATCCAGTTTGTTTTCATGTAAAAAATCATTTAACACTGGAAAACACTCCACCTATTTCTTCTGAACAGATTCAACCCAAAACTGGATTTTTCTTATAAATGCGCGAACTTTGTCATTAGCTTCAAAAGTTGTGATATTCATCCCTTGCTCATCTCATTCATTTTCATGAAAATATCTGATAAATACGAAAGTATACACTGCCATCTCTCATCATTAAAAATGTTGGCCAATTTGATATTGTGGTCCAACAAGAGAGACAAGACTTCGGAACGTAACTCCTGTAACTGAGAAAGTGCATTCCCACGAGACAACCACCTCACTTCTGTGTGGAGAAGCAGGGAATTGTGAAGGCTTCCCATATCATCACATAGTAATACAAAAAGTCTTGACTTTAACGGCCGCGCCTTTATATAATTAATCATTTGAACAGACTCATCCAAAACTTTCTTAAAAGAGGCAGGCATTTGTTTCATCGCTAGAGCATGTCTATGAAGAACACAATGACTGCTACTGCAATTTCTAGATTTTTCTTTTATCCTCGTAATCGTTCCAACCGCTGGACCAGTCATTGGTTTTGCACCATCTGTGCACACGTCAATGCAGTTACTCCAAGGAATTTCATACATCGTAAAAAAATCGTTCCCCGAGTTCCGGGTGTGTACCCTCAAAGTGACGACACAGTTTAACTGGAACCATTGAACTGTTTGGAAGGACTCGCGCGCAAATCACACTCTGAGCTTTACCCTCGTTAGTCTCTACAAATCCCAAATCTAAAAAACTGTCGTGGTACTTACGCTTTTTAATTACTCCACTTCCACTGACTGTTTGAACTGCAGCTATTTGCTGGAACTTGCTGCAGTGCATCAACTGAAGATTCATTTGGCTTGTCGTCTGTAACATTCTCGACGGAAACTTGTTGTGCAGGTGATGGAGAAACTGATTGCTTCCTCAGAGACCCCGACTTTAGCCACCGATCCATATTGGATTGGAGTAAATAACTAATTAATAAAGAGACTTTGAATAGGTACAACACTCGCGAAATATTATAAGCTTGAGCTTGACTAGTAATCTCAAGAAACAATGGCCCTGTTAAAAAAGTACTGTGGAAAAATCCAGGGTGTTCGAGAAGCATCCAGCAGAGAGAAGGGAGAAGCAGTTCCTGGTAATGAACGTACACCACAACAACTCTGAAATTTCCGGGAAAGCGACCTGCAGGCGGTTGCCTCAACAGATGAACGTAAGATCAATGGCCTACGGCCAACACACACTACCAGTCGACCACCTGCAGGCGACCGAACTGAACTGTAATGTGTGCCTGAACACACCACACACTGTGTGACAACTGCCTGCAGGCAGCCTTCAGTCGGCAAACTGGGACTGCAGGCCGACTGATCCAAAACTGCAGGCCAGCCACGTTTCACGGAATTGAAAGCAGGTCAAATAATTGCTATTATCAGCTGATTTGGTGCAATCTTATTTTTATTTTCATGTAACATTGAAGAATTGTGAAATAGAATGAAAAATCTGAATTAACTAATTTCGAAATGTTATATAGGTAATGAATTTATAAAACTGAATAACGATATTAAATAGAACAGAATTAAATAGAACTAAAAAATAGATACTTAACAGAAAACAGAGCAATGAAATTGCTTTAAATTAAGAACTCTGACAACTGATTTGCATTATCAGTTTGCGCCAAAAATTTTAGAGATGAATAATAAACTTCTGCAGCGGAGAGGGAGAGGTCAGAGTTGGGAGTCAGCCTCTCTTTCTCTCTTTTTTTTTGTGTGGAAGTCCAACAGTATACCGTAGGTCTCGTCCTTCATTCTTTTATTATAATAATTTTCATCGTTTTCCTTCCATAGACACGGTTGATTCTTATAACTTCCTATAAATCCGGAAATAAACTGAGGTTTGTTGTCCATTTTCACATCTGTCCGCGCTTCAGTCCGCAAACCCACCAGCAATACAAATGAAGAAATGGCCTGCAGTCCACCTGCGGTCAACTATAGAATTCCAAGACCGGCCCGGTCATGAGCCTGCAGGCCGACTGACAGTGTGTGGCGCCGGGCATCAGATCAAGATCGGACAGGCCTGCGACTGCCCTTGATCTCTCGTCCGATCCTCGCCTCCCCGACAGACACACACCTTAAGTCGGGGCAAACTACAGTGCAGGATGTTCAGGTTAACTGATGTGTGTGTGGGCGATCTTATGTGGACTGACAGTCCAATATCTGCAGTTAATTGTATAGTGTATGGGGCCCTTAAGGCCGTGAGCGAAACTGACCACCATCAATTCCGCTGTGAGTGATACGAATTCCAATCACGAATGATAAGAGTGGTGGGAATCACAGAGAGCATGGATTGCAAAATATCCATGTAAAACGGGAACCCATTACTTTTTTGCCGTAAATCGGATGGGAATCCCATCCGGTCACCCGACCCTCCCTTCTAGGGTTGCCAGATTTTCTCTGACCACGTATATAGTTAGTTATTTTTGTCCACAGTCAGGAAAAATAAATATAGTATTTTGGAAAAGAAATATATATCTATATAATAGCAGAATGTATTATATAGAATAGCCGCATGGTGATAAAAATAGCTTATCAGTAAGTGGAAAAATGAACACTGTTGAAAAATCCCTCTTTGACAGATATCTCCTGAAGATAGAGAGGAGAATAATTGAACACAATAGCCTCATCAATAATACTTGTACACCTGTTACAAAAAAAGAGCATAATTATTTCATGTTATGAGATGCGTCAGGGGAAAAAACTACTATATAAAATACAAATTTCAGTTAAAATCTTAAACTTTCGAAAAAGAAACGATAATATAGGTAACTCTTGACCTTGAAAATTTGAAAATAAGGTATCTAGAGGTAATTCAGAATTGACTAGAATAGACTGATAGGTACAAGTATCACAGAACAATAAATTACAAACGCTAAAATCGAATTAGCCATTACAGAATCAGTAGGTAGGTATTGTTCTGATTACACATACTTGATGACTATTTTCACATAGTCATTTAAGGGGAAGAAGCCCGACAAAAAACTTCCAAGTATATTCAACAGATGGCAATACCGTCGAAGGCAAACTTGTCTTCGCTCTCATTTCCTTAATAATTAACTGATTTTTCAATCTGTAAATTGCATTGAATTTAGAATCAGCATAGAATTTCCGCAAATGGGTTCTGGTCTTCAACATTTCAAAATTTGTACATTTGGTTTACTGGCGGTCAAATTTGGCTCATTTTTTTTGGAAACCCCGGTTAGTCAAGTTATAGAGCGGTTTTTCCTAATTACGATGGTCTTTTCAAATTTAAAACTGGACACTTCCCATCAGCTCTTGTCCAGAAGATGATTGGCGGCGGTGGTAGGGGTGGAAGGCGGCACGGGACTGATGAGGCGGCTTCCCAGTACAGGTACCTGCATTGTAATTCTCTTCCAAGAATCATTTCCACCCAGCTAACCATAATTGTGTCTGCCAGAATATTCAAGGTTCGGTTTGTTATTTTCAGTTATGAACCTTTGGAATCGAGCATGAACAATTTTTTTTAACCCCCCTCAAAATTTGATGGTTTTCGTTTCAAGGTACATAGAATCTGCTGTCAGCCCCTTGTACGTTCTATCAATAAGTGCTCAGTCGAATAAATCTACATAGCTCCCGTTTATACACGAAAGTAAAATACGGAAAAAAATTAGTATGCCGTTTTGCGGTATCTTCCTGTTAAAAAACTCGTTTTTTACTTCACCAATCGATTCAGCGGGATATTTCCTTGAGAATGAGTGTTTAAATTCATGAAAATGCCGAAAACCAGCGCTGCTTTTGGCAAATTTCAACTCTCTTCAAAAACTCAGGTTAAGTCAGGTACGACTTTCCTGCTTCTGACGGCAGTATTATAGGTATTGATTTATTTTTATGGGGCCTTGCAACTACAACTGGTAACCCGTTAGATTAAATACCTACTAGAAACAAATACGTTCAGAAATTCCTGAGTTCAAACCGCTAGTTGAAGTTATTTCGATTTTGAAGACCGATAAGTTCCTCCCCTAAAATGATCAGTAAGCAACAACTCTTGATGTATCCGCGTAGGTACATATCGATCAATGCAGACGTAACGTGGAGAAAATTAGTTGGAGCCGGTGCCTGGTGAGTTATTCGTCGCACGCTACAGCGGTAGCTCGCTTTATTTGGGTGAATATATCACTCGGGCTCACCCCTCGAAACTGTCCCAAATCCCCCGTTTAAGGAGGTTAAGGTTTAGAGGGTGGTATGTGTCGTTGCGTGCAGGCATTTCTCAAATAAAACAGGATCGAGAAGGGTTAGCTCTAGGTGGGTCATTTCCTTCCGAGTTAGTGAGTCGTAAACACCACTTGTCATTAACTTCCACACTCCGATAGGGTTGACGAGCATTCACTTGGATACGCAGTTTATTATTAATGTTCTGTGGGTACGTCCGCCATGTATCCATGAATCACGAATGATGTTAGTGCCCGTCTACATTAAGTTTGCAATAAGCATCAGAAAAAAGAAGGCAACAACGCCTGCTAAATAGCCTATAACCTGGTCTGGAGCTCGCTGATCACAATGAGACCACCACGAAAATCCGTTCAGCCATTTGGCCCTGATCCCTTCACACACAAACTCGCGAATTATAGGGTTTGCCTTTACCGGATTAATTAAACGATGTAGGTACCTTCTCAATTAAACCTCATGCGGAAAAATGGAAGTGGATTTCTACCTGTTCATGGCATGCTTTTTCTTACCTCGTCCATTTTTTTGCATGAGGTTTGATTGGAAAAGAATGAGGTTTAATTCATTTGGCAACAGGTTCAGTTTCTGATAAACGGTTTTATTCATCCGGTAAAAGGTTTAATTAAAAAGGCAGATGATCCTATATACATAGCAGGATAAGTGTCTGACTTTTTTTTTCAAAGGTGGTCGATTGGGATTGATTATGAAGAGGAATGGTGAAGGGAACAAAGGGGTCGATTCTGATTGGCCCTGGAAGTGAATGCCAAAAAGTGTAAGGAAGGTAGGGTGTTCTCTAAACTTCCTACCAATTTGACCACAATAGTCAAGTCCAAAGGAACACTTTAATTTACGGACACCACTTTTATCTTGCACATTAATTTTATCTTCAAGTGAACTTAACGAAGATCTGAGATTATTTTTAGTTTTGTATCCTACTTTGAACCCTTTAGAAGTTGATATTTCACCAGTTTTGCCCGAAATGCGTTCATACTCCGGTGTACTGATCCAAATCTTCTCCTCAGTCATATCTTCCCTAACTAGGTTTGAATCTCCTTCCCTACTCTTTCTCCTAAGAACCCTTTCCATATTGCATCAATGAGATCGCCCTCATAGCCATTACTCGCCGCTAACAGTGTATTTTTCGCGTTTTTTCGTGTATTGTAAATAGGTTCAACAATTGGTTCAACAACTCCGTTTTTCTTTGAAATGGGCTTCCACGATTTCTTCGCGAGTGATTTAGTTCGTAGGGGACCCTGCACTCAACAGAACACGTTCCCATAATAATACCAAAGAAAAATCCTGTAATAATTCTCTGAACAAAAAAAAATAAAATAAAATAAAATGGAGCGTCCTGCGATGTTTGAGCAGTATCGTAAGTTTGAAGAAATGAGCAAGGGTGACGTAGGCTGTTCGTATAAAAGGCCATAAACCACACGCCGTTATGATGGCACTTGGATGCAATACCCCTCACGCTTTTCAGTACGTCCCCTTTTCACGTCCTCTCAGTTAGTTCATCTTGCCATACTTTACTGATCGAAACTTACTGCTTATGCCCTCGGTAAGACGCTGTATGTCACTTCAGTTGTACAAATTTTGAACTTATTTTCCACATTTGGGCCGATCTTCCGCTACCATACAAACTGCAAAGACAAAAGTGAAACAGTGAGATTACTCGACTTGAACTTTTTAGGGTATACTTTTTCGACTGTCAGAAATTGCTGAATAAGTTTTGGTACTACTAAACTGTCAGGAAAACGTCCAATTCAGTAAAAGCCCATTCTGAGCTTACGACCTATAATTGCGAGGTGGATTGGGTACTGGTTTTGGGGTATAATTATAATTTAATAAGCACTATACTTGGATCACTGGAAGAAAATGCTCACGTTTGGAGCGTCTTCTGGTTTCAAAAATCCTCCAATAATTCTACTTCAATAATTGTTTTATTGAATTTGATAACCAAATATACCAAGTTATTTGAGGAACTCACCCTTGCCTCAGATTTCAGTAAAAATGTGTATAATTTTGGTACATTTTATCTGGTCAACCGTCACGTGTGGCACCTGGCCGCGATCTCACTGGTTAGCAATGGTTTCAATTGCTTTCTCAATGTAAATAGAATTCAGCAGACTTTCGGTTTATTATTCTGTGAATAATGCACCTCTCTAATCGCTGAGCAAATAATTTTTATACCCCCCCCCCCCCCTCAAAATTCTTTCTTTTCCGTTTCAAGGTGCGTAGATTCCAAAAATGCTATGTCCGTCCGCCGTACGCCGTATCAAGCATACCGGCTTCATTTTCGGTCTAAAAAATTCTTTCTTTCGCACACAGGCTCCAATTGGATCCTAGTTGTGTCCCGAAACTTTGCAGCCCGATCGGAATATACCCAGGGGTGTTATGAGTGAAAAATGGGTTTACAAATAGGTATTTTTGTGTTTTATTAACATTGAGTTTTGAGAAACCGTTTTCCATGTTTTTTTAGGACGAAAATACCGAATATGAAGCCGATTTTTACCAAAGAGTGGAAAATTTAGGTTCTAACGAAGTTTCAACCATAAATTTACGTCTAATTTTGGTCTAAAATCTTCATTCTTCCGCATACAGTTTGGACCCCCATTTGGGAACAAATTTGGGTTCTAGTTGTGCTCCGAAGCTCGGCAGCCCGATCGGAATACACCCAGGTGTGTTATGGGAGAAAAATGGGTGTAAAAAAAGGGTTTTCGAGGGATTTTTGAGGTTTTACAGAACATGAGCTTCTGATGTATCGTTTTTCATGTTTTTTAGGGCGAGGTTACCGAATATGAAGGTGATTTCGACCAAAGAGTGAAGAATTGAGGTTATAACGAAGGATCAGCTCCCGAAATTCATTTTTTATGAGTCGAAAAGCTGGTGTTGGTCGAAAAATCACCATAAATTTGTATAATAACATGTCATAACAGTAGATGTAGTACTAGCAGGTGGATCAAGACAGTTAAATAGCACTATCTATAAAAGAAGAAAAAAGCCGAATTCGTGTTTTGGGGGGCCAAAATTGGTGGAAATCATCAAAAATAGCTATTTCAATTATTACACATGAATGAAACAAATGAACAGCCATCTTTCCTGTAGATATGTCCCACAGAATAATAAACCCAAGTGACAAGGTCTTTGCAGCGCTTTTACTTGGTTTATGTGAGTTTTATGTGCCTGAGGATGCTCAGAACCTGAGTGAAAAGCTTCGTGCTTTAATATAAATGTGTGGTAAACTGAAGCTTTATTTGTCTTATTATTCTACATCTTACGATGGTTTACCACAGTGGGTGTGGAGTTGAATTCGATGAGTTGTGATAGTGGATTTTGTCCCCTGGTGTAACTTTCCATTTCCCAGAAGGTAACTTCTCGATCGATGTCACAGTTTGAAAGAGGGAGAGTCAATTAAAACGAAATTTACCGCTGTTATTGGAAACTGTATTTGGTGTACTGATGAATGGTAGAGGCCTAGAGCTTCAGCGAAAAACAGTATGAGGAACGTGCCGAAGGGGCTTCAGTAGCTTAATAGAATTTGACAGAGCGTTTTCCTCTTTGGCGAAGTTCACTGTAGACAGTGAGTGAATCGTGTGCATTATTATGATAGTCATTTTGTCCATTGGTTTACTTTTTAAGGACGTCCCTCAGTGGTAAGGGCCGTCCCTATGTATTTGATCTGGTCAGAAGAGGACGGCACAGTCCAGAATGTAAGGACCGACATCAAAATCCGTTTCAGACCGTCCTGAATCCAAATCCTTGATGGAATAAACCACTGGTATATGTCTGTTGTGCTTGCGCACGCGCGCGCGTGTGTGTGTGTATGTGTGTGTGTGTGTGTGTGTGTGTGTGTGTGTGTGTGTGTGTGTGTGTGTGTGTGTGTGTGTGTGTGGTAATCTTGTAAATACAAAAAACAAAACAACAAAAAACACAAATACAAAAAAATTATTGTAATTTGCTATGAGAATGTACCAATGGGTTTGAGGTACCCACCAGTGCCAATTATGTTGGTAAAAATGGGTATAAATTAGATAGGTTTTTCGCGGTCACCTTTCGCGCTAACTTCAATGAATTTTTTTGCCCGGGGAATTCAGTAAAAAAATTGGTCAGTTTTCAATATTGCTCGATGTGAATTATCTTTTAAAGCAGTTTTTTACATGTAGTTAGGCAACGAATTTGATGTCAACTAGGCATCTCGTGGGCGGGATGTCGCAGATTGTGAGCATACGGTGAAGAATGCTGTGGTTAAGGCAAATGAAGCGGTCGTTAGAGTAAGATGGGGTAGCGGTAGCAGCGTTGGATGGTATAATAGTGACAAAAAAAGGGCGTAGTGAGTTTCTTCAACCTCCTGTCGCCAGACCCTGCATTAATTATCCCTCGCCTCAGTGGTTTTTAAATAAACATGTAAACCGAAAGTTGTAAAACACGGGAGGCTTCTGACGTTAATGGTAGCGAAGATAGATATAATTTGTTGAATAGTTGTCTCTAGTCTTCAGCCTAGTATCACGATTCAATGGGTTTGGCAGAGGCTTGTATAGGTCTGATGGGTATAATGGGATATTGGGCCTCCTTTAGTTCTCACAGTGTGGAAACTGCTGGTTGGTAATTGACGGACAACTGACTCACTGATGTTTAGAACTCCTAGGAGGCATGGAGGTGGTATATATTATTATATATATGTGTGGATTATAGGTACTTTTATAATTTTTATTAGGTATGGATTATAGTTTCAACAGTAGGAACAGTGCGTGGTGAATCTTGTGTGCGTGGTATGTAGCTCATGGGGTCTGTGTGAGAAATCGAATAGGAAGATTTAGGAACAAGGCTTACAAAAAATAATACCCGATTGCGTGAGTTCGAACCGCGGGACATATTGCATGATTCTTGGGCCTACGTGCCATCGCGGTCGAGATGCAGATTAAAGAAGATTGGGGCAAGTTCTGTAAATCCTTTAGACTCGCACCACTCTCCCTTCGAGCGCTTATTGACAGTCATCTTCAATTTCAGAAGATAGCCAACTTCGAGCAAATGAACGAGTTGTTTTGGTCATTAGATAGGATTTTTTGCTACGATCTCTCATTTGAGGAGGCGGTTCGCCAGCTGTGCGTGGTATTTGGTTGTAACAGTGTGTGGTTCGTTTTGCTCTCATACATATGAGTTTCCTGAGAGGGTTTGATGCCGAGCTGATGGCGTCAGTGAAGCAGAAAAACTCAGCTCATGCTCCCTGCAGATGCACGCTGCGGGATTATGAGATCATCTTGGGTCTTGTTCTTGTATGCAACGTAAAACCCGCTCAAAGGGTAGCATACTCTAATTCTGTCAACGATGTCCAGTCTTTATTCACTGAGAACATCGAGACATCCTGCAGCTACGTCAACTATATAGGGGGCTCATCTTCAGTGCCATCCATCCTTCACCTCGATGATGTTTCTGCTGGTTCCGCACCTGAGATTGCTGGTCCGTTCAAGGAACAATCCTCATCAGTTCACTCTCCTGTTGCAACTTGGGCGATACTGTCGGAGCCAATAAAGCTGGTCTAATTTGATTTTTTTCCGGGTAAAGAATAGCTAAAAATTGGAAAATCGGCTGAAACAACCATTGACGGATTTTTCTTCCAATGATTGGATCAAATTCAAGTTTTTTGAGGAAAAATTAATGAAAAATAAACCATAGAAATAAATACCAACACAGAAAATTAGCTCATTGGTCATATTGCATGACAGGAACTTTTCTTCTTCTTCTGATTGAAGAGAATGGTACCTAATTTTTGTGATCGTAATTGGTACCTAATAGTTGTGATCGAGCCTTCGACCAGTGCACATCGTAATCAGTGAGTAGCGTCTCGTTTTGTTTCTATCGCTCCCGCAAGTACGTACCTACGGTCGTTATCTGTGGGTGGCCATTCGCTTCTATCGCTCCGTTCTTTCATAGTCTCTCGACTCTGCCCCATTTTTACTTCCGCAAACAAACATCTAGCGTCACTCAATCGTTAATCCCACGATGTCCTGTAAAGGTTGCAATGAAAAAGTCATGCAAGACGACTTGATCAAATGCGCTGCCTGCAAGTCAACTTATCATTATAATTGCGTGGGCATAAAAGATACGAGATATAAGAAGGTGTCGAAGGAGGGCGTCTGGAAGTGTATTGCGTGCAAGCCTGATGCCGCCGCATCGTCTCCTGCTGTTTTGGGAAATTCCTCCCGCGATGGTTCGCCGGTAACCGTGGTCAAGATGGACCAGCCTGTTACTAAAAATGATTTGGAGACCACCTTTTCTAAATTTCAATCATCGTTTGAAGCGACTATCTCGGGTTTCCGCCGCGAATTGCAGGGCTCTCTCTCAGAACTCAAGCGTAGTGTTAATGAGAATGCCAAGAAGCACGAGGAATTATCGAGAGAAGTTGCTAATATAAAAAATGATTTGGCTACAGTAACCGACCTGAGGGGTGTTGTTGAAGAAGTTGTCCAGAAGGCAGACGCACTTTCCCGTGATGTTGATTCAATCAGGCGGGAAGATTTGAACGGAAACGGTCGCGACCTTGAGGCTATTGAGTCTTCTGTTCGCGAATTCTCGGATAGGCAGCGCCGCGCATTCAACATCTTGTTGCACAATGTTCCTGAGTCAGGTGGTGGTCGTCAGGAGGCCGCTGAATCGGATAGGATGGAGGTGACCCCGGGTGTTGGGGTTGTTCAGGGATGCCGTTCCAGACTCAGATTTCCACCATTTCCGCCTGGGTAAGCCCCAGCAAGAGAAATCTCGACCTATCAAGGTGGTGCTGAAAAGCGTTCAGGACGCCCGTATTATCCTGGGCAGTTGGAAAAGCAAGAAAAACGAACTGTCCGGCATCTCTATCAGTGGTGATCAGACTCCTGCTCAGCGAAGGTACTTGATCAAATTGCGTGAGAGCTTGGCTGCTCGGTCAGCGAATGGCGAAAATAACTTGACCATCAAGTTTGTGAATGGTAGCCCTGAAATTGTCACCATGACAGCTTCAAAAAACGGCACATCTCCAAAAAAGTCAACCTAAGCCTCTTCTATCAAAACGTCAACGGACTGCGCACAAAACTGGACACATTCCGAATCAATCTCTCATCATATCATCATCATATCATTGCCTTAACAGAAACTAATCTCTACAATGACATTTCATCGTCGGAGCTGGGGACGGGACAGTACCTATAGTGTTTTCAGGGCTGATCGATCGTCCTCTACCAGTGGCAAATCAAGTGGTGGCGGCTGCCTGTTGGCTGTTCACCCCTCTATCAGGTGTCGTTCCCTGCCATGCGAGGAATCATTTGGGTTGGAGCAGGTGTTTGCCTTGGTCACGCTTTGAAGGAGTTCTGTGATTGTTGGGTGTCTGTACATCCCTCCAGATAGTCACCCGGACATCTACCGTAAACACGCAGAGCCGGTTCGCCAGATTTCCTTACTTCGGCCTAATTCTGCAATCATTCTGATGGGGGATTATAATCTTCCCAGAGATGCGTTCTGCGGGGAGCCTGAGGGTTGGATGATCAGTTCGCTGCAGGGTCTCGCGCTTTCGGGGGGGGCTCAGCTTTCTGGATCTACGCCGGATTAACGCCACACCCAACTGCACTGGTTCGGTCCTTGACTATATTTTTACGAACCTGCCTAGCTGCGGGGAATCGGTGTTGGTTGATAATGTGGGAGCGTTGGTGCCCTGCGACCGTTTTCACCCTGCAATTTCAATCCTCCTCGACATTGATGATATCTATTACCAGGTGACAGCGCCGCCAACTACTTTCAACTTCAAAAGAGCCGATTTCCTGCCACTGTATCGATTCCTTGGGTGCACTGATTGGTCCTGTGTCCGCGGTCTTGCACTGGAAGATGCTGTTGAGGTATTTTACTCTGTCCTTTATTCAGCTTTCATTGAATGTGTGCCCACAGTATCTATGACCCCTTCTTCCTTCCCTACCTGGTTTTCGCCTGAGTTGAGGACTCTGATCAAGTCAAAACGCATTGCGCATACATCATACAAGGCCAGTGGTGGCGTTGCCCATTACAGAAGATTTTCTTGGCTTAGATCGGAGTGCGGCATGCTCGTTGCCAGGGACTACGCTTCTTATATTGGGGAGATTGAGTCTTCGGTAATCCAGCACAACGTTAAACCCTTCTGGAATCACATCGACTCATTGAAGAAAAGTCAGGGGTTGCCCAGTGTGATGGAATTGGATGGTAAATCATACGAGGACCCTCATGACATCCTTAACGCCTTCAGCCAGTTTTTCTCAGGAGTGTATTCCGATTCTAACCCAGGCTGCTCAGTGGTCGACTCTCCTAATGATCTGAACATAAGCGAACTTGTGCTGTCCGTTGAATCTGTGGAGCGTCGGATGGGAGCTCTGGATGTCAGCAAGGGCGTGGGTCCTGATGGTGTCCCCCCCATGGTTCTGAGGGCCTGTGCCAAACAACTTTCTGAGCCCCTGGCTTACCTCTTCAACCTATCGCTTTCTAGTGGGAGATTCCCTCAACAGTGGAAGTCTGGCTTTGTGGTACCAGTGTTCAAGGCTAGCAGGAGGAGTTCCATCTCAAATTTCAGACCGATATGCAAGCTATCAGTTATACCCAAACTCTTTGAGGCCCTCGTCGTCGATTTTCTTACTCCAAAAATCCGCTCTATTCTGACGCCGCATCAGCATGGCTTCCTGAAGGGTAGATCTGTTGCAACCAATTTGATGGAGTTCTACGAGTACGTGGTCGAGGCCTTTGGGCGTGGCTCCAGGGTTGACGCTGTCCATACTGATTTCAGTAAGGCCTTCGATCGGGTCAACTTTGACATCCTCGTTAGGAAGCTCCACGCCATTGGAGTAACGGGTCATATGCTGAGTTGGCTGTCGTCTTATCTCCGTAATCGTACTCTTAGGGTCTTGATGGGTGGCCTTCTCTCGAGCGCATTCACCCCAACCTTGGGAGTTCCTCAGGGGTCGCACCTTGGGCCTCTGCTGTTTTTGATCTTCCTCAACGACGTTGGCAGTGTCTCTGATGGTGTGCGGTTCCTTCTATTCGCTAATGACCTGAAGCTCTTTCTGGAGATTTCGAGTCCCGGACAAGCTTCAATTCTTCAGGGAAGTATCAACAGATTATGGGACTACTGCCGCAGCAATGGGATGGACCTGAATGTTGAAAAGTGCTGCACAATTTCCTTTTCTATGGCTAAGGTATGCGACGCGCCCACCTACTTCATGGATGGGAAACCATTGACAAGTAAAACGGAGGTACGGGATCTGGGGGTCACTTTTGATTCTCGGCTCTCATTCTCTGCGCACTGCGCTCGAGTCGTCTCAGCAGCATCTCAGCAGCTCGGTTTCCTGGTGAGAAACACACAGCGGTTTACGAGCATCCAGTGCCTTAGAACCTTGTACATATCCCTCGTTAGAAGCAGGCTGGAGTTTGCATCGTGCATCTGGAATCCCATGTATGCTACCTACATTGATGCAATCGAGCGTGTCCAGCAAAGGTTCCTCAAGTATGCACACGCCAAGTCGCGGGGTACGGTGGGCAGGTTTGGCGATGGATTGCTCCGGAGGTCCCTTGGTCTTGCAGCGCTTGAGGACAGGAGGAAGATAACAGATGTTATCTTCCTAGTGAACCTGCTCCGTGGCCACCTTGATTCTCCCACATTGCTGAGTCGGGTCAACTTGAGAGTTCCCTCCTACCCAACCAGATCGACTGATCTATTTCTCCCGCCCTTCTGGGACTCCAACTATGGTATGAACAGCCCGCTCACCCGTCTCCAGCGAACTGCCAACTCGCAGCCAGAGAGTGTGGATCCTTTCTTCTCCAGCATTGAAACGATTAAAAGAACTCCAACAAAAATGTCTCTAGCGTTAGAATAACTAATTGCTGTGCCTGTGTTTTTTGATTATTACCTACCTATTGTTGCTATGGTCATTTCGGCTTGTAATTGTATTAACATTTTGAATTTATGTAAATGGGAGTTATTCCCGTATTTGTTAATAAATAAATAAATAAATAAATTTCAGTAAATTTTTGTATGCCCATGTTAAAAGGAAATTCTACGTTATTACCTACCGAAAGTGAACTCCATTCTCTAGAAGAAGCTTCACATAAAATTATTCAGCTACTTTTTTTTTTTTTGAGAAGTAGAAGAAATCGTGTGAGTTGTGGTTCGTTCAACTTCAGCAGTAGTTGGACCCGTCGAAAAGGATTTATGTCAGAAGTTTTTCTCGCCCGATTGTAACGCCTTTCTTTATTTGCATGATTTATTAGAACTAATCGAAAATCCGACTAATCCACACCCTTTCCTCATAATCCACACGCTCCATTCCACCGAAATTACGAAGCTCATTCCCACTGGAATTTCCCACTCACTGGTAGGTGTATTTTTGTACTTGAAACAGTACTACAAAGACAGTATGATCCACCGACAAACCGCCTGATAACTAGAATATTGGAAAACTTGTCGTAGGAGCGTGCGGTTGATCTCAAAATTCTCAGTTTGAATCTACTTTCATTTAAAAAAACAAAGTAAATTCGTGCGAATAGCCCATTGAGATGTAGGGTGAACAAGTTGAAATGTGAAGTGAATCACAGCTAAATTCGCTATTAGGGCTAAATTCGCATCCGAGGCTCAAAGAACCAAATGCTTAGACCCGATTGGGCTGAAGGGCTGCTTTTAAACTTCGTTAGAACCTCAATTTTCCACTCTTTGGTCAAAATCGACTTCATACTCTTATTTGGTCACCTCGTAATAAAATAAAAAACAAGGAAAACGATGCCTCACAAGCTCATGTTACTAAAACACAAAAAAAACCTAGTTTGGTTATTATTCTTTGAATAATATACCTATGTACTCGCTCAGCAAGTAATTTTTATAACATCCTCTCAAAACGTTTTCGTTTACTTTTCAAGGTGCGTGGATTCCAAAAATACAATTTCCGTACGCCGCCGCCGCGCCGTCCGCCGTATCATCCATATCTACTTTATTTTCAGTCTAAAAAATTGTTCTTTCCCATACAGGCTCCATTTGTGAACACATTTGGGTCCTAATTGTGCTCCGAAGCTCGGTAGCCCGATTGAAATACACCCAGGGGTGTTATGGGGGGGAAGATGGGTGTAAAAATGGGGGTTTTCGAGGTTTTTGAGGTTCTAGTGAACATGAGCTAGTGAGATATCGTTTTCCATGTTTTTTTTTTTTTTGTTTTTTTTTTTAGTGCGAGAAGACCGAATGTGAAGTTTATTTTGATAAAACTGTGAAGAATTGATGTTGTAACAAAGGTTCAGATCCCAAAATTCATTTTTTATCAGTAAAAAATCTGGGATATCGTCTGAAATCACCATAGACTTGTATAATAACACTCGTAGTAGTATCAACAGGTGAATCAATGGCACTATCAATCATCAAAGATTATTTGTCAAAAATAGGAGCCCAATTCATGTTTTTGGGGGCTAAAATTTGTGGAAATCATCAAAAATAGCTATTTTAATTATTGCACATGAAAGAAACAATAAATGAACAGCCAACATTTCTGTAGGTATGTCCAGTAGAATAACCCATGTGACAAGGACATTGCAGCGTGTTGTCATTCCTTTCTATCGGAAAAGTAAATGCGAAGGAATTACCAACCGACGCTAATATTCTTCCTAGCAAAACTGGGAATCCAAATCAAAGGTTGATTAAATTTAATGAAGACCTTCGGTACCTATTGGACAAGTGGCCCCTCCATTTGCTGATTGTGTCAATTTCATTCAACCGAGTAATTCACTTGTGGCAATTAATACCTCTCCTGAGCGCGAATGGAAAATGTATACAAGTGAAAGCTCCCGCCCGCCACTTCCATTCGGTAGGTCGTTTTCAAATAAATAAACCTCAAGGAGGGGCGACGTTTGAAAAGGTCGGGAGGGGAACGAAAAGAGCGACGGGAGTTTCAATCGTGCGCTTTTGAAAAAGGGACCGTTTTCATGAAAGTCAGAATCAGCTTTTACGCAGTGCGATCTATAGATGAGAAAAATGTGGTTAAACAGGGAAACAGGAACCGCCATGTCGAATTGCTTCCTCCTCGGTGTGTGTATGGAGAGCTATCTGAAAGGAACCTACGGATTTTCATTCGAAGTATAAACGGACTCTGTTACGTTAATTAGTGATTGCCATCTTTTTACAACCGTCCGTCCCATTTAGGATTGCCCGATTTTCATGGGCCACATATTTATTGCTCCATATCACTTAAAATCTCGAGAAAATATAGTATTTAACAAAAATCCTCCACCATTAAATTTTCTTTCCTCCCAACATGTTCCAACATGTTCCCAACAAGTTCGGTCATCAGTAGACCCCAGAATTTCATTAGTAGCCACGCTAAGGGACCAGTAGTTACGCCCTCAAAAGTTGGTAGCAAAACGTGTTCTTGTAGCTAAGAGGCGTTCCGCCATGTGAACGATACCGATGAAAAATGTTGCTGTATTATGTTTAAAACAAATACATGGAAACGCAGTATACCAAGTAGCCAAGTTATGGCAACTTCATAAATGCAATGCGTGTTGGGGGTCGCTTACTAGACACATCGCTGCCTACTTCCCATCAGAATGCTATACTATGTTATACTGCTAGAAACTGAGAAAAACAAAGTCTCAGAAAAATGAGAGGTTGTAGAATGAGTTATCTTACTTGCACCAAACCGACTGCATGCGAGCTCATCTAATCAGTGCTATTTCTGTTATCCTAAAAGTTCTTGCTCTCACTAATGCATTGACTGTGGCAGCAACGGTTGCAATGCATAGCAAACATCTGCTTTGAAATGGCACCAATTTCAAATCTCCATGTGGTGCCAAATCTTTATTTTCCACATTTAAAGTTGAGGGGATACCAGTTCGGTATGCGATATGGCGTTGGGTTTCAGTTTCGGCATGCGATCTGCTGTCACGAAACTGGAAAATAAGTATAAGGGAATTACTGACCTTAGTCATGCGCGGTCCTGATGGCTTTCAACTTCGCGAGGAAAAGATCTGAGCTGTCCCTGCAGTACAGTTTCCAGTCGTACTGATCTAATGTGACTGGAGGTGATGCTGCGGAACCCCTCTCATTTTGGTTTACTTATTATTTACAGTGATGAACCTTTCGAATCGACCATGAAAAATTTGTTTACCCCCACTCCCCAGTTCAAATTTCTTGGTTTACATTTCTAGGGACGTAGAATACGAATATCGAATAAAAAAATTCTGCACATTATTACACAAAGGTTTATTATTCACCTGTGTAGATGCCCCTTCCGCGTAGATCACGGTTTTCTATGGTCAATACCCTCGAGCTCGCTCCCCCCAGGAAAGCCGTAAATCGAGTACTGGAGCCGGCTCCGTAATTAAAGTTTACTACTAATGCGCGGGTTTCAATAGTTCAATCATTAGTTATTTGTAGTTAATCATGACGCATAAGGCAAATAATAAACCGTTATGTAATAATTTACCTGTATAGGTGCCCCTTATGCGTAGATAGTATAATGAACCGTTGCGTAATAATTTGCCCATCAATAATACTTCAACGGTTGTTCAAGTTGCAAAAGTACCTATCAACAAAATCCAGCCCCTTCTTGGTAGATGAACCGTTGTGTAATAATTTACCTTTGTGTAATAATTTACGATTGTGTAATAATCTACCCATCAATTATTATACTTCAACATTTGTTCAAGTTTCAAAAGTTCTACCAACAAAATCCAATAGATCAATCACTTTTCAAATGAAATAATATCACGGAACAACCAACTCGACTTCATACAGCCAACGGTGATTATAATCAGGTGCTCCCTAGCGATGATATCTGGGCCGGATTTATACCTACCGTTTGATTCACGATCGTGTTGACGAAACTTTTATGTGCAAACGAACGGCTGGTGTACAATGCTCCGGGTGGTCTGAAAAAATTATTTAGTTCAAGATCAATTTAAAAACGTCAAAAAAACCGTACCCTTCTATCGAAAGTTTTCGAGCTACGGCGTTCTGAAAAATTCAACCCCTATTTTTAACCCCTTAGAGATGACTGACAGTAACGCCGAGCTTCGAGGACAAACTAGACCCCGAACGGAACATATAACCCGAATATCATCAATTTTTTTCATGGTAACTACGAAAAGTGCTCAGCACGGCGTACGGCATACGGCGTACGGCGGACAGACAGCATTTTTTTAAATTGCATTTTCCGATTCTACATACCTTGAAACGTAAACCATCAAATTTTGAGGGTGGGTTTAGAATTTTTTCTTTTTTTCATGCTCGATTCCAAAGGTTTATTACATAAAATAATAAACCAAAATATCCGTCAGTCCGCCTTACTCAGTTCCCATGGACCGAAACTCACGAAATTTGGTTTATGGGTCCCGTTTGGGCTCTAACTGGTCCTCGACTCGGCGTTACTGTCACTCAGCTGTATGGGGTAAAATAGGGGTGGAAATATCCAGAGTATTCCTATCCCGGAAATTATTTTCTGAGGTGTGGGTTTTCTCGCATTTTTGTTTATTATTTTCAGTAATAAACCTTTAGAATCGACAATAAAAAAATCTTTTAACCCCCCCTCCCTAAAATTTCATTGTTTACGTTTGAAGGGACGGAGAATACGATTATCTAAAAAAAAGTGTCCATCCATCCGCCCTAGGCCGAACGCCGTCCGCGGCTTTTGGTTTATTATTCTGTGAATAATACACCTATGTATTCGCTCAGCAAAAAATTTTTATAACACCCCCTCAAAATTTTTTCTTTTCCGTTTCAAGGTGCGTAGATTCCAAAAATGCAATGTCCGTCCGCCGTCCGCCGTCCACCGTCCGCCGTCCGCCGAATCACGTGTACAGGCTTCATTTTCGGTCTAAAAAAATCGTTCTTTCGCACACATGCTCCATTTGGGCCCTAGTTGTGTCCCGAAACTTTTCAGCCCGATCGGACTATACCCAGGGGTGTTATGAGTGAAAATGTGTGTAAAAATAGGTACTTTTTGCGTTTTAGCAACATGCTGGTTACATGACCTTTAAAGGTATCGTTTTTCATGTTTTTGGGGACGAGAAGACCGAATATGAAGTCGATTTTGACCAAAGAATAGAAAATTGAGGTTCTACCAGATGTTCACCTCCCGAAATTGATTTTTTATGAGTCAAAAACCTGGGAAATCGTCTGAAATCACCATCAATTTGTAGAATAACACTGGAAAAAGTGTCAACAGGTGGATCAAGACGATTAAATGGTACTATCAATGATCAGAGATAATTTATTTGGAAAAAAAAGGAGCGTACCTTATTTGTGTTTTGGGGGCAAAATTGGTGGAAACCACCAGAGATAGGTAGCTATTTCAATTATTTTATATGAAAGAAACAATAAATAAACAGCCAACATCTCTGTAGGTATGTCCAATAGAATAATAAACCCATGTGACAAGGACTTTGCAGCGTTTTTCCTTAGTTCCCCTGAACCAAAATTCACGAAATTCGGTGTATGGGTCCCGTTTGGGCTTTAGTTGGCCCTCGAAGCTCGGCGTTACTGTCACTCAACTCTAAGGAGTGAAAAATAGGGGTTGAAATATATTTGGGAAAATTGTATTTTGAGGTGTGGGTTTTCTCGCGTTTTTAAATAGTGATTTTTTTCTGAATTTTTGAGACCATCTAGAGCTAGAGCATTGTACGATGTTGCCATAAAATTTGCTATACAATATGCCGTAAAGAGCAGAGTTTAAGCAGGCATCAAGCTCTGTTGAGAGCGCACATCATTGGTCTTCTGCTAGCCGATACACTGCAGATACTGCCTGCTAGGACGATATGCCGCAGTGGCCTAACTGACGGACTGATACGCTCATTTTCCCGAGATCGAAACCCTACCGGGACTGAATATTTGTTCACTCCACATCGACAGTTTACGTAGGTGCATAGTAAGGAGTACGGGGTTAGGTACTAAGGTACGGAGGGTCTACGATCTACATAATATGTTTAGAATACATTATTATAAATAGAAGGGTTATTTATACAGAGAGCTGTGATCTGTAACAAAAGGGTGTACTGTACAAAATAATAAACCGTTTTTTCTGACTTTTTGAGACATCCGGAGCATTCTACGATATCGCCACAAATTATTTTTCCACTCCCTACTTCTTCCAGTCCGATCGTTCGCCATGTCGTAGGGCAATTCCAAAACGAACATAAACACAAGTTCTAAAATTTGTTACAACGCCCGTTTAAATTCGTCAATTTCGCACGCCCGTTTAACCTTTTGGGGACGAAAGACGTGAGCCTGAAAAACAGTTGGAGGACGAGAGCATCGGTACGATGCTTCAGGTGAAACAGCCTACAGGACGAACCTGTCGAGTTTTGAAAAACCCCCGGAGGACGAGAGCATCATACCGATGCTGAACAGAAAACCCCAGAATGGACGAAAGCATCGTAGTGATGCTGATTCATTTTTTCTCATTTTTATTTTACTCTAATTTATTTTCGACTCCTTGAATGCACGACAATTTACTTCAGATAATGATAAATCCAGTCGAACAATTTTCATACTCCAATAGAGCCAATAACTCCCGCTACAGGTGTTCAAAGTTAAGCTATTACTGTGTTTATTTGAAGAATCAAACAGCGACCAATGAATGAGCCTTTGTCAAATGAAATTCGTTAATAATAATATTATGTTGTTCCACGCAATACACATTCCGGACTACAACTTTTCGTGCAGGATCTGCAGTTTGCCGAATCAGCGGAAAACTGCACGATTTTATTGCAAGACCTGCCCAGGGAACCCTGCTCTGCACCCAGGACTTCAAAGAAAAACGGAGTTACAGTTATTGTTTGTTACTGACGATGGTTTGATCACCGAAACCGGTATAACAGTGTTTTTCGTGTTTTTTAGTGTATTAGTGGAAATAGACTATTTTTTCATTTCAATAACTCCGTTTTTCTTTGAAATGGGTTTTCACGATTTCGTCGCGAGTGAATTAGTTCGTACCCAGGACTTGATTTGAGAGGTTTCATTACCTACTCCAGGAGATTTACGAAATTAAAAAATTTAAACAAAGTTCTGCCTAAACTTGCATTAAATCATTTTAAATAGTTCAATCATCAAATCATTCGCAGTTTATCATTCTTATTAGCAGAAAAGAATATAGTGAAAATGTTGCTTCTGAACAACGTCACTTTTATACAAAGAATAGTAATAATTCAAATTCAATATCAATCTTTTAGACGTCGAAATAGAATTAAGTATGCTCATCAGTGAACGCTATGAAGAAAAAGTAATAATTGTATCAATTTTTTTCTATAAAAAATGATGATTTGTACTGGTGAATCAGAATCAATTGGGAACACCATTTTTCCCTCCTCTCAAAGAAGGTTGGCGCCAAAATATTACTCGTCCAGTGGAGACGGAATTCAGCATCAGACCGATGCTTTCGTCCACAACAGAAAAATTAGGAAACAGATGATCGTCCCATGGGGAGTTGGGAGGTTAGCATCGGTACGATGCTTTCGTCCTCAAAAGGTTTAATCCGTGAAACGAAAAAAGGTGTTACCCGTCCTTACTGATCGCAATGCCTGGCAACTGTTGATGAACAACGGAAAGTCGGCACCCGTTCCCGATGACGGTTTTTCCTCCTTTTCTCTGCCATCTCACGTCCACATTTATGGCTAGAGGCATTATCTTCGACACTTCTTAACAATCCTTTGTCCATTAGTCACCTGTGACAGACGACCTCACTGGTCACGACATTACAATAAAAATCACGAAATAACATTAAATCCTCGTTTTCGTTAACAGAATCTTTAACTATAACACACGTAAATCACCGCAATCTATCGTGAGTACGAACGGCTGCAAGGAAAGTGAAGAGCACAAATTATTAGAATAGCTGATTGAGTGATTCATTGTTGATGTTTGTACTGTAAAACACGTGTGGGTAGATCAGGGCAGGTGAGAGGGAGATCCCTGTGGGGTCCGGAGAGCACGGACGGCCGCCAGATTGCATACCGCACTAGCACCGTTGAGGGTTGAGCAGACTCTGGAACCTGCGTCCTGGGGACGTTCCAGACCCACCGTCTTTTCGCCTCCGTTCGCGTTTTTGGGGAAAACAAAACAAAACAAAATGAAAAAGAAAAAATAAGCCGCTGGTGATGAAATTAGGTAGGTAATTGATAGTATTGGAAATAAAATGTGGAAGAAGGGTGGAAAAAAAGTGTCCCCTCCATTCGTGTTTTTTGCGGAAACCAAAACAGAACAGACAAAACAAAAAGAAAATTGTAACTCAGGTGATGAAATTAGGTATTTGGTAGTATTAGAAATGAAATACGGAAGAAGGGAAGAAAACGCTGCAAAGTCCTTGTCACATGGGTTTATTATTCTACTGGACATACCTACAGAAATGCTGGCTGCTTATTTGTTGTTACTTTCATGTAAAATAATTGAAATACCTTTTTCTGGTGGTTTCCACCAATTTTGGCCCCAAAACTTGAATTAGGTACCTACGCTCCTTTTTTTTTCAAATCTCCACCAATTTTGGCCCCAAAACTTGAATTAGGTACCTACGCTCCTTTTTTTTTCAAATCATTTTTGATAATTGGTACTGCCATTTAATCGTCTTGATCCACGTGTTGACACTTTTCCTAGTGTTATTCTACAAATTGATGGTGATTACAGACGATTTCGCAGGTTTTTGACTCATAAAAAATCAATTTTGGGAGCTGAACATCTGGTACAACCTCAATTTTCCACTCCTTGGTCAAAATCGACTTCATATTCGGTCTTCTCGTCCCCAAAAACATGGAAAACGATACATCAAAAGCTCATTTTACTAACATGTTACTAAAACACAAAAAGTACCTATTTTTATACACATTTACACCCATAACACCCCTGGGTATATTCCGATCGGGCTGAAAAGTTTCGGGACACAACTAGGGCCCAAATGGAGCTTGTGTGCGAAAGTAAAAATTGTTTAGACCGAAAATGAGGCTGGTACACGTGATACGGTGGACGGCGGACGGACATTGCATTTTTGGAATCTACGCACCTTGAAACGGAAAAGAAAAAATTTTGAGGGGGTGTTATACAAATTTTTTGCTAAGCGAATACTTAGGTGTATTATTCACAGAATAATAAACCAAAACAAATCTATCGTGGCGGCCTGGTCTGAACACGGGAAGCGTACGTGCTAGTCCGATGCGTTATCCACTAGACCTAGAACACCCGTAATGAGCGCTGTCGACCCCCGTCTTTCGATGTACGGGGTGCCGTTGGTGGGGGGGGGGGGGGTTCAGGTACGTCCCCAGGACGCAGGTTCCAGACACTTCTGGTTGAGGGTTGGCGGCTTCTGGTGCCTTTGCCCACGATTTCCAACTCCTCATGATAATCACGTGAATCCAAAAGACTTGACTTTTCCAGACCTGTTCTTCAGATTTTCTTTGAGACAGGTACGGAAACCGACTCTCCCCCTCCACTCCCGCGATGACGCCCACTCGCGATGCGCAGCTGGCCGTCCGTTTTCTCGATGATCTTCGAAACGCCGCCTGTGCTGCAGTGGCCAGTGTGTTTCGAGTCGAGGTGTGAACAGGTTCGGTAGAATTGAGGTAGCAGCATCCTGGCCTGCCGTTCGTGCACCCGCGCCAACTTTGTTAGACGTTTGCAATGCGGAAACTACCCAAGCGATACTCCAAATAGGTACATGACTATTCATTTCATAGCGCTGGAGTAGCAGACCTCTGCGCAGACGCCTAAGTAACATGTTCATTGTACTATTGTATTATTATTTATCTGTATAGATGTCCCTTCAGCGTAGATCACTGTTTCCTGTGGTCAATACCCACCCTCGAGCTTCCCCCACAAAAGCTGTAAATCGAGTACTGGAGCCGGCCGAGCAATCGATTTCATAAATATTCTGTGGAATCAACAATTCTGTCAACAATTATTCATGTTGTTATTCATTCGAATTAAAAAAGTACCTATCAACCAAATCCAAAATAACCATCATTCTTCAAACGAAATAATATCACGGTACAGCTAACTCGATTTCATACAGCCATCGGTGATTATAATCAGGTGTTCCCTTGCAGTGATAACTGGACTGAATGAACCATTTCATTCACGATCATTTTGTCAAAGCTTTTCGGTGCATAGGAACGGCTGGACATACAATGCTCCAGGTGGTTGCAAATAATTCTTAAGTTCGTGATCAATTTAAAAATACAAACGCGCTGCAAAGTCCTTGTGACATGGGTTTATTATTCTGTTGGACATACCCACAAAAATGTTGGCTGTTCATTCATTGTTTCTTTCATGTGCACTAATTGAAATAGCTATTTTTGATGGTTTCCCCCAATTTTGACTTTCAATGACACGAATTAGGCTCCTATTTTTTCCAATTATCCTTGGTATTTGACAGTGCCATTTAATTGTCTTGATTCACCTGTTGATACTACTTCTAGTGTTATTATACAAATATATGGTGGTATCAGAAAATTTCCCGGGTTTTTGACTCATAAAAAATTAATTTTGGGAGCCAAACTTTCGTTAGAACATCAATTCTTTTTACTCTTCGGTCAAAATCAACTTCATATTCGGTCTTCTCGCCCTAAAAAAAAAACATGGAAAACGATACCTCACAAGCTCATGTTCACTGTAACCTCAATCCTCGAAAAATCCAATGTGATGGATTTAAAATTGGCGCATCCACCACGAGCAGTGTGAGGGGGGATGTGCCCGGCTCTGGTTAAGGGCGGACCTCCACCATGCCCGGGTTCTTTTTGGATAGTTTTGCTCGGTTTGGTTAAGGGCGGACCTCCACCATGCTCAAGATCTTTTAGGATAGGAGAGAGATTAGGTGAGGAGAGAGAGAGATAAGTCAGCGACTTAAGGAGAGCGTAGAATGGTCAGAAAGAGTATTTATAGGCCTGGAAGCCGTCTCCCTCCATCCTCTAGCTAGTAGAGGATGGTGGGGACCCAGGTTGTGTATCGACTCTCCTGCGACTTCCTACCCCACTTCTGCGAGTTTATTTGGCGAGAACTCAAGTTTACAATATGTAAAGGTTGTGGTTCTGCCACAACAATACCATAACACCCAATTTTTACACCAATTTTTCATCTGTCACACCCCTGGGTATATTTCGATCGGGCTGCCGAGCTTCGGAGCACAACCAGGACCCAAATGTGTTCTTAAATGGGGACAAGCTGTGTGCGAAAAAATGACGATTTTAGACCAAATTTTAACGTAAATTTAATGTTGAAACTTCGTTAGAACCTCAATTTTCCACTCTTTGGTCGAAATCAACTTCATATTCGGTCTCCTCGTCCTAAAAAAAAAAAAAAAAACCACAGTCATGCAGCATGGCTATAAGAGCGAATTTTCGAAGTTTTCGGCATCTTCCTCCTCCGCCTAAAATTTTCTGAATATTAATTTTCGGCCAATGTTTTCCCAACTTGATACCATACAAAATTAAAACAGGAGTAGTTTCACGCAAAGTAAAATTTGGGGTGGAAGGAGGGGGAGGGGGAAATCAAAAATGTTTTGAATACCAGAAGAGTACATTGGATACGTAACAATTTTTTGTTCCATTTTTTGCCGAGTAACACCTCGGTTTGTAGATTTTCCAACGCTGAACACGATGGTGAAGTCAGAATTGCGATATCCCATTCCGTTATCAGATTAGAGCAGACGAACCAGGAAGAACATCTCAAGAAATAACCACGTTCCTTCATCTTCAAAGTGCTCCAGTTTGAGAATGGAATGAGATATCGCAATTCTGATTTCACCATCGTGTTCAGCGTACAAAAACCTTTAAAATGAGGTGTCACTTGTCAGACTTTTTCATTTTGGGAATTTATGGGTAATTTCCCCCCCCTAAAATTCCCCAAAACTCCCCCTTAGAGTGACCCGATTCTGCCCATCTTCGAACTTAGCCTGTCGATTGCCAAGACAGATTTTTCCTGCAAATTTGAACTTTTTATCTCAATTCTATCGAGAGTTATCGTCTGGAATGACACATACATATATAAATATATAAATATATAAATATATAAATATATATATAAATATATATATAAATATATATATATATACATATAATTTTTGGTGTCTTTCGGCAGTGAATTCAGGATGGTCTGAAACGGATTTTGGTATAAAAATCTTTCGGAAATTCGAGTTTTAAAAATTTTGGACCGAGAACAATAGCTTCCTTTTCTTCGAAAATTCGCTAAAAGGAAAACGATACCTCACAAGCTCGTGTTACTAAAACACCAAAACCCCATTTTGGTTTATTATTCTGTGAATAATACACCTATGCATTCGCTCAGCAAAACATTATTATAGCACCCCCTCAAATTTTCTTCTTTTCCGTTTCAAGGTGCGTAGATTCTAAGAATGCAATGTCCGTCCGCCGTACGCCGTCCGCCGTATCACGTGTACCGGCTTTATTTTCGGTCTAAAAAACTCGTTCTTTCGCACACATGCTCCATTTTGGCCCTAGTTGCGTCCCGAAACTTTGCAGCCCGATCGGAATATACCCAGGGGTGTTATGAGTGAAAATGTGTATAAAAATAGGTACTTATGGTTTATTATTCTGTGAATAATACACCTATGTATGCGATCAGCAAAAAATTTTTATAACACCCCCTCAAACTTTTTTCTTTTCCGTTTCAAGGTTCGTAGATTCCAAAAATGCAATGTCCGTCCGCCGTCCGCCGTCCGCCGTCCGCCGTACGCCGTACGCCGTATCACGTGTACAGGCTTCATTTTCGGTCTAAAAAAGTCGTTCATTCGCACACATGCTCCATTTGGGCCCTAGTTGTGTCCCGAAACTTTTCAGCCCGATCGGAATATACCCAGGGGTGTTATGAGTGAAAATGTGTGTAAAAATAGGTACTTTTTGCGTTTTAGCAACATGTTAGTAAAATGAGCTTTTGAGGTATCGTTTTCCATGGTTTTGGGGACGAGAATACCGAATATGAAGTCAATTTTGATCAAAGACGCGGAAATTGAGGTTTTACCAAAGGTTCAGCTCCCAAAATTGGTTTTTTATGAGTCAAAACCTGGAAAACTGTCTGAAATCACCATCAATGTGTATACTAACATTAGAAAAAGTGTAAACAGGTGAATCAAGACCATTATATGGCACTACCAGTGATCAAAGATGATCTGGGGAAAAAAAGCGTACCTATTTCATGTTTTGGGGGCCAAAATTGGTGGAATTCATCAGAAATAGCTATTTCAATCATTCCACATGAAAGAAACAATAAATTTAACAGCCAACAAGAATCTCTAGAACTCCAATAGAATATTAAACCCATGTGACAAGGACTTTGCAGCGTTTTTGTGTTTAGTAACATGAGCTTCTGAGATATCACTTCCCATGTTTTTGGGAACGAGAAGACTGAATATGAAGTCGATTCTGACCTAAGAGTGGAAAATTGAGTTCTACCAAAAGTTCAGCTCCCAAAATTGATTTTTTATGATTGAAAAACCAGGGAAATCGTCTGCAATCACCATCAATTTGTATAAAAACACTGGAAAAATTGTCAACACGTGGATCAAGACGAATAAATGGCACTACCAATGATCAAAGATAATTTGAAAAAAAAAAACGCTGCAAAGTCCACATGTGTTTATTGTTCTATTATTTTATTGGTCTACAGAAATGCTGGCTGTTTATTTATTGTTTCTTTCATGTAAAATAATTGAAATGGCTATTTCTGGTGGTTTCCACAAATTTTGGCCCCCAGAACTTGAATTAGGTAGGTACTACGCTCCTTTTTTTTAAATTATCTTTGATCATTGATTGTACCATTTAATCGTCTTGGTCCACGTGCTGACACTTTTTCTAGTGTTATTATACAAATTGATGGTGATTTCAGACGATTTCACAGGTTTTTGACGCATAAAAAACGCTGCCAATCCCTGCACAACGGTTTATCATTTTGTACAGAATACCCTCTTGTTACAGATCACAGGTCTCCGCATAGATAACCCTTCTATATAACATATAATATATGTACTATTCTACACATATTATATAGATCGCGGACCCTCCGTAGGTTAGTACCTAACCCCGTACTCGTTACTAGGTACCTACCTAAACCGATGTGTAATAATTTAGCTGTATAGGTTCCCCTTCTACGGAGATAGAATAATGAACCGTTGTGTAATAATTTGCCCATCAATAATACTTCAACGGTTGTTCAAGTTGAAGACAAACTCCAGCCCCTTCTTGGTAGATGAGCCGTTGTTTAATAATTTACCGTGGTGTAATAATTTACCGTTGTGTAATAATTTACCGTTGTGTAATAATTTACCTTTGTGTTATAATTAGCCGTTGTGTAATAATTTGCCATTGTGTAATAATTTACCCATCAATAATACTTCAACGTTTGTTCAAGATTCAGAAGTACCTACCAACAAAATCCAACAGTCCATCACTTGTCAAACGAAATAATATCGCAGAACAAACAACTCGACTTCATACAGCCATCCTTGATCGTAATCAGATGCTCCGTAGTGATGATATCCAGGCCGGATTTATACCGTTTGATTCACGATCGTGTTGACGAAGCTTTTTGGTATTCAGGAACGGCTGGACGTGCAGGGCTCCGGGTGGTCTCAAAAAATTGTTTAGCTCAATACAAATTTAATAACGTAAAAAAACCATACCCTTCCATCGAAAGTTTTCGAGCTACGGCGTTCTGAAAATGTCAACCCCAATTTTGAATTCCTTAGAGATGACTGACAGTAACGCCGAGCTTCGAAGACCAACTAGACCCCGAACGGAACCTATAACCCGAATTTCATCAATTTTTTTTCATGGTAACTAAGAAAAGTAGCCAGTATGGCGTACGGCGGACCCACAGACATTTTTGACATTTTCATGTCTTTCATACGGCACATAACTCGAAACGCTGCAAAGTCCTTGTCACATGGGTTTATTATTCTATTGGAGTTCTAGAGATTCTTGTTGGCTGTTAAATTTATTTTTTCTTTCATGTGGAATGATTGAAATAGCTATTTCTGATGATTTCCGCCAATTTTGGCCCCCAAAACATGAAATAGGTACGCTTTTTTTTCCCAGATCATCTTTGATCATTGGTAGTGCGATTAATTGGTCTTGATTCAGCTGTTTACACTTTTTCTAATGTTAGTATACACATTGATGGTGATTTCAGACAGTTTTCCAGGTTTATGACTCATAAAAAACCAATTTTGGGAGCTGAACCTTTGGTAAAACCTCAATTTCCGCGTCTTTGGTCAAAATCGACTTCATATTCGGTCTTCTCGTCCCCAAAAACATGGAAAACGATACCTCAAAAGCTCATTTTACTAACATGTTACTAAAACACAAAAATTATACCTATTTTTATACACATTTTCACTCAAAACTCTCCTGGATATATTCCGATCGGGCTGAAAAGTTTCGGGACACAACTAGGGCCCAAATGAAGCATGTGTGCGAAAGAACGATTTTTTTGACCGAAAATGAAGCCTGTACACGTGATACGGCGTACGGCGGACGGACATTGCATTTTGGTTTATTATTCTGTGAATAATACACCTATGTATTCGCTCAGCAAAAAATTTTTATAACACCCCCTCAAAATTTTTTCTTTTCCGTTTCAAGGTGCGTAGATTCCAAAAATGCAATGTCCGTCCGCCGTCCGCCGTACGCCGTACGCCGTCCGCCGTAAAATTGAGGGGGTGTTATAAAAATTTTTTGCTGAGCGAATACATAGGTGTATTATTCACAGAATAATAAACCAATAGGGGTTTTCGTAGAAGAAAAAAAGGAGCGTACCTTATTTGCGTTTAAGGGGCCAAAATTGATAGAAACCATCAGAAATAGCTATTTCGATTATTTCGCATGCAAGAAACAATAAATGAGCAGCCAGCATTTCTGTAGGTGTGTCCAATAGAATAATAAACCCATGTGACAAGGACTTTGCAGCGTTTTTGCACTCATGTTTCACCCATAACACCGGTTTTCGGGGGTTGGGTGCGAAATGTCAAACGCCAGGTTCATACACAATATACATCCTGTACATTAACAATTACATGATGAATAATACCATTCGCACCGTGTTCCAGATAAACGTGAAACGACTTCATTGCCGCTCCGTCCGAGTTTTCAGATTTGGTGAGTAACTAAGTACCAATAGCTTTTTCTTCCTCTCACTGCATACCTGTTGGGGGGTATTCATGTAAGGACCGACAAACCTTCTGCTGAGGGGTGGCATGTAGCCTTCTCAGTCCCATAATACATAGTGATCAAAATTACATTCATGCGGTCGACTTGTGGACAAAACAACCTCGGAAAATGCCATAAAACTCTCTGTTTGAAAAAAAAATCGAAGTTACGTATTTGTCGTTTGCTCATGGTCATGGGGTAATTTTACCGGTCGTTTTGAATCGCACTCTATCAACGTCAGTTCCACAGCAGCAATGAAAATTTCATCGGAATCTGTTCGATAGATCCAGAAAAGTGCTTATGACAAGGATTTAACGCCATACGGAGACCATGTGCGAATGCGATGGAATTCGTACGGCGGCGTATCTGGGAGCCTCCTTTTCAACTCCAAAAAACTTGATACAGCCTGTTAAGAAATGCGAGTAGAATCTGATCCCCCCCCCCCCCCCCCCATTAATTGTAGCCAATCTAGATTACACTCGATTGGTGACGTTACCAGGTATTTACCAGCTGGTACATTACTGAATGACTTGTTAAATGTCGAAAAGTCACACATTAAAAAATTTCTGTCATGCAGCATGATAGTATGAGCGAATTTTCAAAGTTAGACACTTAGCTGTTTTTGGCGGTTATTAGAGATTTTTTACATCGAAAATTCACATTTGATCCACTTTTTAGAGGGAAATACCTTCGAAATTTTGTGAAATACAGTTTTTCTACGTCGAGTCGCAATTCTGGACGTTATTAGGTGCGTTCCTATCAGGTTTTGCTGATTTGAGCAATTTTAACGCTTTTTGAGTCCCAAAAACTGAAAAATGGCCCACTTTTTTGGGGGTAAAAGCATACAGTTGACAACTGAAATAGCAATTTTCTGGCTATACCGTTTTCATTGAACTATTGATTTCTGATGTTTTTCAGCCATTTTTTTGGTTGTAATTTCCTATAAACTTCAAAATATTTTGCTTCCACTTTGGGAATATAGATTGTTGAAATCGTGGATTGAAAATGCTGTACGAAGGAAATTAATCAAAACCTTGTTGAAAAAATGCATGTGCCAACAATTGTGGACCCTTGCAATCGCTTATTTTCTAATTCGCTGATGAATGAAAGTTCAGTTATCAATATACTTGGAGGGAGGGTGGAAGCAGATTGGGCATTTTCGGTTCAGTATGCGTTTAATATAAATCTAACTGTAATTTCTTCTGCGCATGCGCTTAAGGGTAGATGTCACGGGTTTAGTTCCCATAACCGCCACCATGTTGTGCTTCAAAATGAGCCAATCCTTAGATTTATCTCTTGAACGGGTCAACCGATTTTCAATCTGTAAAATGTTCTGTAAGCGATTGGCGACATTCAGTTTTGACATCTAAATTTTTTTTTTTTTTTCATGGAGTTTTCGAGATTATTTTACTTAGGTAATTTCAATTTTTTTTAAAAAGCAACTATTACTTTTGTAGAAAAAAATCGAATAATCCAAATCCGTTTTCAGATTGAAAATCGGATCATTATATCGAACGGCATTTGGGAAAATCACTATAACAATAGGGGCCTAATGTTAGTCCCTGATCCTCGACCTGACCGTACCTTGCAACTTCGCCGTCCCTTTTGGTTTATTATTCTGTGAATAATACACGCCTATGTATTCGCTCAGCAAAAAATTTTTATAACACCCCCTCAAAATTTTTTCTTTTCCGTTTCAAGGTGCGTAGATTCCAAAAATGCAATGTCCGTCCGCCGTACGCCGTATCACGTTTACCGGCATCATTTTCAGTCTAAAAAGTCGTTCTTTTGCACACAAGCTCCATTTGGGCCCTAGTTATGTCCCGAAACGTTGCAGCCCGATCGGAATATACCCAAGGGTGATATGAGTAAAAATAGGTATAAAAATAGGTACTTTCTGTGTTTTAGTAACATGTTATAGTAACATGAGCTTTTGAGATATCTTTTTCCGTGTTTTTGGGGACGAGAGGACCAAATATGAAGTCGATTTTGACCAAAGAGTGGAAAATTGAGTTCTACTAAATGTTCAGCTCCCAAAATTGATTCTTGTATGAGTGAAAAACCTGGTAAATCGTCTGAAATTACCATCAGTTTGTAGAATTATACTGGAAAAAGAGTCAACACGTGGATCAAGACGATTAAATGGCACTACCAGTGATTTTAGGGGCCATAATAGCTATTTCGATCATTACGCATGAAAGAAACATTAAATGAACAGCCAACATTTCTGTAGGTGTGTCCAATAGAATAATAAACCCATGTGACAAGGACTTTGCAGCGTTTTTCCCTTGATGTGAGCCAGCAGGCGGTCTGAATTCACATCTAAGAGTGTCTTTTTCCTTCTACATCTATTTCTTCAACAACAAGATCTGCTTGGCAGAAATAGTCGGCTGCTGGATCAAATCGGGATACAGCCAATCGGCTGAATCCTGTCAGGGCACCAAGAAGGGCCCTTCGTTTTTAGTGTCTGACTGGTATCTAGTATTCTTAGCATGATTTCATTTTCTAAAGTATTATTTTTCAAGCTTTGATAACGGAATTTACATAATAAGCTATTCAGTACCTATTGATTTGCAGCGCCCACCCGTAATCTGCCAAACCTTATAAAGTAAATATACTCGCCACAAAATGAAGGAAGATCGGTAAAAACTTCAGGAAAAAATTGTAGACAATAATTATACTATGTTGTCACAACGCTTTTATAAGGTTGAAGATTCACAACTGACGCCTATGGAAATATCAATGACAACGGCTGACGATGACAAATATCCCGAGGGTGCGCGAGAGGTGCAATCGCGCATAATTCGAAATCCACCAGTCTAATCGAAGATTTACAGATAGATTTCACTAATGATCCAAATCACATTTTTGTGGATAATAGGCAATGCAAAGAGTATCAATGATCAAACCCCTGAAACGGGAAGACGTTTGATGAGGAAAATGTTATTTTACTTTCTAAAATACGAGTGGCACTTGCCCCTGTACTAGTGAAGAGTCACTATTTATTGTCAAATGACACAAGCAACTTGGCAGAAAGTTATATGGCATTAGTGGCCAAGTTTACTGGGGGTAAACAAATCAACAGGGGGAAGAGAGGGTCATTCACGAGTAGTTAGAGGGGCTGCTCTAGATTACCAAATTGGTTCCGAATGGCACGCTAAAACTATTAGATATATAACGGGGAAAAGCCCAGCAATTATAACGAAGAAAATCGCGGACATGGGAAAACGTAGGAATGCCGTGTGTAGGCGAGCTCTTTTTAGTGGTGGAAACAATGAGAAAAAAAAATGAATTTTCTAAATAATTTAAGGGTGCTCCAGAGGATTGCGGTCAAAATTCCATCCGATCAGACATGATAATGTCAAAATTCATTATAAGAAAACTATGATTCCTCGTATCCATAACACGTCCGTCCCCTCCTGAACGTAATCACCCCTCTACCGTTATGACCATAACCATTATTCGAGAAGTTATGGCTGTAACAACGATCGATCTGCGGGCAGTCAGTCACGAACCAAAATTGTTCAGGAATGTCTAAAGCGTAAAATAAGAGTAAAAATTCATGATTTTGGAGCAAAAACCATCTTCACATCTCAAAATAAGCTCCCTTCGGTAGACTCGGGAGAAAAAAAGAAAAGTCATGCAGCATGCATGGCTATATGTGGTAATTTTCGATTTCGGTGATTTTCACCCATTTTGACCACTAAAACCCTCAAAGTTCCCTAAAAGTTATTGGCAATCACACACCTTAAAGAATGAGCATTTCTATCACAGTTTACCACTGATGAATTTATATGCATTTTTTGACAGCTTCGGCCGTTATTACACATTTTTGTCTCCTAAAAATCCCCTTTTTTCCCTCAAAGTACTTGGAAATGGTTTACCTCATTATAACAGATAGTTTACATCTTGGTTCACCATCCAACATCACAATTAGTGGTTTATTAGAACTTGCCAAATTTGAGGTTTTCATCTCGTTCCTTAGAGGAGTTATCGTCTGGAGACATAGGTACGCGATATGATTGACCGCGTTTGGCGGCGCTGAACTACTAGTATTGACATTTCTTCCTGTTGCACCCTGTATATATACATACTCGTTTATGGTTTTTGTTGTCTTTTGGGGATGGATTCAGGATGGTCTGAAACGGATCTACTAAAAAATCCATTAAAAAAAAATTCAAAAATTCATGCTCAAATTTTTGGTCCAGCGCAATAGCTTAATTTTCTTCAGCAATTCGCTGAAATGATATTTCGTTGAGAAGGTGACTGAATGTAGGCGTCTAATTCGGTTCAGATAAACGATAACATTCAGAAAAACGCATTCGGAAATTTGATCAAGGTGTTGAACAAAATTATGGAATCCACAAAATTTTATGTTTGACCTAATTTTTCACTCATGATTTTCTGCCATGAAGATAGGAAATTTCTTGTATAATCAGTAATATTATGGTATGGAGAGAGAAACTCGTCTTATGAAGTCGAGCAATTTTTAATAATTCTATGGGGAAAATGGGGTTTTAGGGATCAAAATGGGTAAAAATCACCAAAATTGCAGAATCTGACCGAAAACCTCTAATTTTGTAGTGACTGGTGATACACATGCAATATTTTATGGAGGTGAGCGATTTCCAAAATGGCAGGTGATTTTAGGTGGTGGGGGGGGATTAATATAAATGACTGGAAGTTGAAAAAACTGCAAAAATTAGCCTATATAGCCACGCTGCTTGACGAATGTTTTAATAATATGAGTATTATTTCAGCTCATTTCTTCCTCACTGTCTCGTATTTCCATCACAGTGAGATTAATTTGACCCAATTTGTCGTTTCTATTTTATAATACCAACAATGAGTACCTATTGAAAGTATTAAAAATTCCTGTTGTCCTATTAGTATAGACCCGGCTCGAATTACCATTGTTCCTCACGAACAAAACACAATTCAACATGTTCAACGCAAAAAAGTTTGAACATTACCTACATTTTGTGATGGTAACTCTTCTGCCTTGAAAATCTTCGCGATTTCCGGTGAGTTGAATGAGTTTCCGAGAGCAAAAACGGTCTTGGTTGTTGTTCATGACGAACAGATGCTAATCACTTTGGATTGACAACACAAAATAGTCACAACCGTTCGAAAAACTAAAACGGCTGTGAGTAAATTGCTTGGTCAAATGCCAGACATACATATTATTATATTGATATCTCTCATCCACACACCTTCATATTACCAATACCTTTGTGGATGGGTACAGAGATGCCGCTCAATTTTGGCGTTTCCCGAACGTCAAACACGCTACTGGCCGTATATGTGGGAAAACGAAGTAATAGGTATAACGGTCACGGAGAGCCCTTTATTGTTTTTTCATTATTTTTGGAGCACCCGTCATATTCCCTTTCGGCGCGTGGACCAGGTCTTTGCATTAGGATGCGCCGCCGCTAGCAAAATTAGTAAGTCAGTATTTCCCAAAGCGGTTTGTTTTGCCCACATGTAAGTTCGCCTTCCCTTTGAACAAGCTGATTGCGTGTCGGCCAGCTTATTAACAATACTGTTGAGAATAATTCGACGGCATGAGATCAGAAATGAATGAACCCCTGGTTCTAGAAAACCTCCCCAGGACGCGCAGGGTCCCAGGTGGACTCTCAGGCGGAAGTAGAAGTGTAGCGTTGCACCAGCCTAGCCCCCCCCCCCCCCCCACCACCAAAAGAGGATTAGAGGGCTAACAATAGGCCCCTATTGTTATAGTGATTTTCCCAAATGCCGTTCGATCTAATGATCCAATTTTCAATCTGATAACGGATTTGAATTTTTAGATTTTCTTTGCTACAAAGGTACTAGTTGTTTTCCAAAAAAAAAAATTGAAGTTGAGTAAAATAATTTCGGGAACTCCATGAAAAAAAAAAAATTAAAATTCAAACCCGAATGTCGCCACTTGAGGTTGCTTATAACGATTACAGAATGTTTTACGGATTGGAAAACGCTGCAAAGTCCTTGTCACATGGGTTTATTATTCTACTGGACATACCTACAGAAATGTTGGCTGTTCATTTATTGTTTATTTCACGTGAAATAATTGAAATAGCTATTTCTGATGGTTTTCACCATTTTTGGCCTCTAAAACACGAATTATGTACGCTCCTTTTTTTTCAAATTATCTTTGATAATTGGCAGTGCCATTAAATCGTCGTGATCCACGTGTTGATACTACTTCCAGTGTTATTATACTAATTTCAGACGATTTCCCAGGTTTTTGACTCATAAAAAATCAATTTTGGGAGCTGAACATTTGGTAGAACCTCGATTTTCTACTCTTTGGTCAAAATCGACTTCATATTCGGTCTTCTCGTCCCCAAAAACATGGAAAACGATACGTCAAAAGCTCATCATACTAACATGTTACTAAAACAGAAAACGCTGCAAAGTCCTTGTCACATGGGTTTATTATTCTATTGGAGTTCTAGAGATTCTTGTTGGCTGTTAAATTTATTGTTTCTTTCATGTGGAATGATTGAAATAGCTATTTCTGATGATTTCCACCAATTTTGGCCCCCAAAACATGAAATAGGTACGCTTTTTTTCCCAGATCATCTTTGATCATTGGTAGTGCGATTTAATGGTCTTGATTCAGCTGTGTAGGTACACTTTTTCTAATGTTAGTATACACATTGATGGTGATTTCAGACAGTTTTCCAGGTTTTTGACTCAAAAAACCAATTTTTGGAGCTGAACCTTTGGTAAAACCTCAATTTCCGCGTCTTTGGTCAAAATCGACTTCATATTCGGTATTCTCGTCCCCAAAACCATGGAAAACGATACCTCAAAAGCTCATTTTACTAACGTGTTGCTAAAACGCAAAAGTACCTATTTTGACACACATTTTCACTCATAACACCCCTGGGTATATTCCGATCGGGCTGAAAAGTTTCGGGACACAACTAGGGCCCAAATGGAGCATGTGTGCGAAAGAACGACTTTTTTAGACCTAAAATGAAGCCTGTAGACGTGATACGGCGTACGGTGGACGGCGGACGGACATTACATTTTGGTTTATTATTCTGTGAATAATACACCTATGTATTCGCTCAGCAAAAAATTTTTATAACACCCCCTCAAAATTTTTTCTTTTCCGTTTCAAGGTGCCTAGATTCCAAAAATGCAATGTCCGTCCACCGTCCGCCGTACGCCGTACGCCGTCCGCCGTATCACGTGTACAGGCTTCATTTTCGGTCTAAAAAAGTCGTTCTTTCGCACACATGCTCCATTTGGGCCCTAGTTGTGTCCCGAAACTTTTCAGCCCGATCGGAATATACCCAAGGGTGTTATGAATGATAATGTGTGTAAAAATAGGTACTTTTTGTGTTTTAGTAACATGTTAGTAAAACGCTGCAAAGTCCTTGTCACATGGGTTTATTATTCTATTGGAGTTCTAGAGATTTTTGTTGGCTGTTAAATGTATTGTTTTTTTCATGTGGAATGATTGAATTAGCTATTCCTGATGATTTCCACCAATTTTGGCCCCCAAAACATGAAATAGGTACGCTTTTTTTTTTTTTTTTAAGATCATCTTTGATCATTGGTAGTGGCATTTAATGGCCTTGATTCACCTGTTTACACTTTTTCCAATGTTATTGTACACATTGATGGTGATTTCAGACAGTTTTCCAGGTTTTTGACTCATAAAAAACCAATTTTGGGAGCTGAACCTTTGGTAAAACCTCAATTTCCGCGTCTTTGGTCAAAATCGACTTCATATTCGGTCTTCTCGTCCTCAAAAACGTGGAAAAAGATACCTCAAAAGCTCATGTTACTAACATGTTGTTAAAACGTAAAAAGTACCTATTTTTATACACATTTTCACTCATAACCCCCCTGGGTATATTCCGATCGAGCTGAAAAGTTTCGGGACACAACTAGGGCCCAAATGGAGCATGTGTGCGAAAGAACGACTTTTTTAGACCGAAAATGAAGCCTGTACACGTGATACGGCGTACGGCGGACGGCGGACGGACATTGCATTTTTGGAATCTACGCACCTTGAAACGGAAATGAAAAAATTTTGAGGGGGTGTTATGAAAATTTTTTGCTGAGCGAATACATAGGTGTATTATTCACAGAATAATAAACCAAAATGAGCTTTTGAGGTATCGTTTTCCATGTTTTTGGGGACGAGAAAACCGAATATGAAGTCAATTTTGACCAAGGAGTGGAGAATTTAGATTGTACCAGATGTTCAGCTCCCAAAATTGATTTATTATGAGTCAAAAACTTGCGAAATCGCCTGAAATCACCATCAATTTGTATAATAACACTAGAAAAAGTGTCAACACGTGGATCAAGACCAGTGATCAAGGATAATTTGAAAAAAAAAAACGCTGCAAAGTCCTTGTCACATGGGTTTATTATTCTATTGGAGTTCTAGAGATTTTTGTTGGCTGTTGAATGTATTGTTTCTTACATGTGGAATGATTGAAATAGCTATTTCTGATGATTTCCACCAATTTTGGCCCCCAAAACATGAAATAGGTACTTTTTTTTTTTTAAGATCATCTTTGATCATTGGTAGTGGCATTTAATGGTCTTCATTCACCTGTTTACACTTTTTCCAATGTTATTGTACACATTGATGGTGATTTCAGACAGTTTTCCAGGTTTTTGACTCATAAAAAACCAATTTTGGGAGCTGAACCTTTGGTAAAACCTCAATTTCCGCGTCTTTGGTCAAAGTCGACTTCATATTCGGTCTTCTCGTCCTCAAAAACATGGAAAACGATACCTCAAAAGTTCATGTTACTAACATGTTGTTTAAACGCAAAAAGTACCTATTTTTATACACATTTTCACTCATAACACCCCTGGGTATATTCCGATCGGGCTGAAAAGTTTCGGGACACAAATAGGGCCCAAATGGATCATGTGTGCGAATGAACGACTTTTTTAGACCGAAAATGAAGCCTGTACACGTGATACGGCGTACGGCGGACGGCGGACGGACATTGCATTTTTGGAATCTACGCACCTTGAAACGGAAAAGAAAAAAGTTTGAGGGGGTGTTATAAAAATTTTTTGCTGAGCGAGTACATAGGTGTATTATTCACAGAATAATAAACCAAAAAAAACAGGGAGCGTACCTAATTCAAGTTTTGGGGGCCGAAATTGGTGGAAACCACCAGAAATAGCTACCTATTTCGATTATTACGCATGAAAGAAACAATAAATGAACAGCCAACATTTCTGTAGGTATGTCCAGTAGAATAATAAACCCATGTGACAAGGACTTTGCAGCGTTTTTGGAATCTATGCACCATGATACGTAAAAAAAAAAAATTTTGAGGGGGTCTTATAAAAATTTTTTGATGAGCGATTACATAGGTGTATTATTCACAGAATAATAAACCAAAATCGGTTGACCCGTTGAAGAGATAAATCTAATATTGGATTGCTCCCGACGGTGCAGCCATCTATTGAAAATATTTTTTACTAATATCCATGGCATTTACCCTTAACCCTTTCACTACCATAGGGACAAATCGGGACATTCTACCTTTGAAAATTCGTAGAGGAGTGAAAAATACTCCGATTTCCGTGCTTCCACGTCCCAGCTGTACTGACAGGTCCCACAAACACGATAGTAAATCGAATGGCCGCCAGAGTACACCACACGTGGCGGCAGGGTAATTCTTATCAGTCACGCTGTGTTTTTCTGCGAGGAAGGTCAACACAAAGTACCCCCTTCTTGCAAAGCTTCACCCAGGGTGAAATTCCGTTTTCCCTTTCCGAAAACTGAACGATTGGTAAGTCCATCTATACTACTAACTACGAAAACTAAAAAAAGTTGTTGTCCCGGGGGTTCTTGATACCGATTTTGCATGTTTCCTTGAACCTGTTAGCTGTGTTGGATGTTGCTCTTGACTTTGCAATATTGTCTATCTATCTGGTCATTTTGAAGCTAATTACTAGACAGACGACGGTAAAGTAGGTAGTTTTGGTCATTTAGAAGCTAATTACATACTACTGAGTGCCGATAACCGCAGATACACCAATATACCAGGTATTGTATGGTTATCTGGGGTCAGTCCCAATTTGTCCCAGCTGTATTGTTCCTCCCAAAATTGTATGTGAAATCCTATGTGTATGTATCTGTGTTCTTGTCCGATTAGGAATGTGGTATTTGAGCAGTTCTATGTTCTGGATCTTTCTACGTGTTCCTTCATGGATCTACATGTTTTTGGAGTACCTATCTTCGTTTTCCTCTGTGAATCCATGTGTTCATTGTATTGTTCCTCCCAAAATTTTATGTGAAATCCTATGTGTATGTATACTTGATTTTATTAAATTTTTTCGAACGAATATTACTGTTTTATTCACTTGTATTGCCAAAGGGACTGGTCCGGGACATTCTTGAAAATACTAATGGTACATTGGATAGCACTCCCGAACCAGAGGGACAGGTCCTGGGACATATCTCTACTACCAGTGGGACAACATTTGGTGCCGTGCCCTACAACTGGGACAATTCTGTCCCGGCCCTCTAAAATTCGTCCTAATGATCGGAATGAGTTCAAATTTGATGTGTGTCATACTGAAGCACTCCTAAATCGATTACAACCCAAAAATCGGCGGGGAAAAATTCGTATCTCTACGCGGTAGTGAAAGGGTGAAATCCTTGCCCCTTTCGCAACTCCAGTGTTCTACTCTATCGATCATAATGGAATTCACGGGGGACTATTTGAGCAGGTACCCAAACGTTCAATATGGTTCAAAATGGTGATTGTTGATGCACCTTAGGAGCTGTACGTATCACTGTACTCATTGTTTCCCATTCTTTTGTAGAATTTTCAGTTTGGAACATTTTTTGATTGTGTCTGAGTGTATGCAGTTATTGAAACATACTTAAATGTACAAGAAGTTCTTATTCATATGACTGAAAATGCTTTCCTGAAAATTCATTCATGTGTTTAGTTATTAGAATTAGGTACCTTTCAATAGTTTAACGGTTTCTCACCCGTAAATGACGGTGTCTTTCATACCCTGTGCATTAGGTACATGTTCCAATATATTTTTACATTCTGTGATTTGGCAATTACATGATTTCGCTCATTAAAATAAGCAGGCACCCTTGGAAAGTTGACGCCGTGGCCTTGGGAAGCTACTGAGGGGGGAAAATGTAATACATATGTGACGTTTCCTCCTCAGGGGCACAAACTGCCAATTTCGAAATGGAAACCCCATGAACGTAACATGTACCATGCAGCGTTATAGTCTTTAATCATTGCCAACATATAGTATTTTAGAGGGAGCCTGGTGCCCGACCTTTGTAGAACGCTTTTACGCCCTATGAGGGTCACGAGGCCTTTGCATTTGGCTAAAGATGATAAAATAAATTAAATTAAATTAAAAATATATAAGTTATGTATATTATGTGAATGTTACGGTGGGTTTTGAAGGCGAGTCGCTCCATTTAGTTCCGTACAAAGGTGAAACCAGGTCAACCTTCAAAAAACCGTGAAAAGGTGCTCTTGCTTTGGTTTCCATGGAAAATTTGTTAAGAGGTTATGGTAGTCATTTATCACACAATACTTAGTTAAGTTAGAGAAGCCTTGAAGTTTTGTCAATGACAAAAATTGATGTCCTATTTCTAAAATTCTCTGGTATTTCTTGCTTCAGACGTCAATGAACAAAGTTGGTTCCGCGTCCGGCTGTCTATACGCAATTTCTTATAATCACCATATCGAAAAAAACAATTCAAACGAGCTGAAATTTGGTATGTGCGGGATCGTTAACACATATTCCCATACAAATGTCACCAAAACCCTACCGTAAACTTTGCTATGAAATTCCTGACACCCCTAAATTTGGTCCTGTTCATCCAACGTCAATGGAATATCAAGGGTCATTTTGATTGGGTCCCTGACTATCCTCGATGGTTTTTTTCACGATCGGGATATGAGGGTAATCTCTGCGCATGATGCTGACATATCCGTTTCTGTTCAAATGATTTCGCCCACATTTCAAAAATCATGCAGGTTTGGGTCCCTTACGGTCCCCTATGAATTTCATTTTGATCAGAATAATACGAAAGTGCATGCGCTAAAAGCGAAAACTTTGGAACGTTCATAATTACGATGGTACAGTACGTTTAGCATAAAACAAATTGAGGAAACAACGAATTGAGCGAATCGAAGTACCTAATTATGTGAGAAAGCTTCACTTTTTAGATTTCAAGCGAGGAGGTGTTTGAAGCTTCAAAATCGAATGGAAAACTGCAGGTGGATTTCAGCTGGTGTTACTAATTCGTAAGATGTTACTGAAAATACCTACCATTAACACCGTAACTATCTACCTCGTGCATGTCATAGGAGATCTATTTCCAAGTCCAATAAATAGTCCTATGTCATTCATGTCCTTTGTTTAGAAATGTTTGTAGCAGTAGACTAATGGGCAACCATCATGTATGTATGCACGAAGACCATTTTTGGTACCTACTTACTGATTTTATAATCATCTTCCTGTACGTATTTGAAAAAGAGGGAAAAGTTGTTTTGTGGATGAAGAAAAACAGGCGAACGAAATAGGCGGTTTGAAGAAGCCACTTGCTCACGTCACACGGATATAACCATAGAGAAGGCCGCGGCGCAAGATTTGGCAACGCTGTAATAGCTTCTTTGTTCACGCTGCTCTCATAACCACTGCGTTCTTTTAGGTACATGAATGAATCCTTCAGTTATTTTATTATTATATATTACGAATAGATATAAGTGATGAAAACAACAGTCTTCTTAATAATGCTTTATTTAAAAGAAAGGCACTGAACTAATAGGTACCTAGAACAACAGAAAGGAACAAACGAGATGACTAGGAGTAAAGGAAATGGAACATGAATTAATATTATAGTTCGCTTATAGCCTCCTACTTCTGGAACTTCTTCAACTTGCGACTGTCATTTTGGTTAATTGTTCTCTGAATAATACCTACACCTATGTACTCCGTTCGGAAATTTTTTTTGGAACACCCCCTCAAAAATTTTCCTTTTACGTTTCAGTGTGTGAAGATTCCAGAAGTGCAATGTCCGTCCGCCGTGTCATCGATATCTACCGATTTTCGGTCTAAAAAACCTTTCTTTTGCGCACAGGCTCCATTTGGGCCCTAGTTGTGTCCCCTTACTCGGCCGTCCGATCGGAAAAGATGCAGGGATGTTATGTGTGAAAAATGGATGCAAAATGATGTATTCTTGAGGTTTTAGTGAACTTGGGCTTGTGAGGTATCGTTTTTCCATGTTTTTTAGGGTGGGTAGACCAAAAAAATACGAAGTCGATTTTGACCACTGCGTGAAGTATTGAGCTTCTAACGAAGTTTTAACTCTCAAAATTCAATACCTATTCATTGGTCAAAAACCTATGAAAATGGCTGCAACCACCAGAAATTCGTATAATAACATAGAAGGTAGTATCAAAGGTGAATCAGGACAATTCAGTGACAAGTTCAATGGTATAAGGTAATTTGTTAAAAATAGGAGCCTAATCAAAATTGGTGAAAACTGTCAAAAATATCTATATCACTATTATTACACATGAAGTAAACAGTAAATGAATAGCCAGCTTTTTTGATGCCCAGTAGAATACTTAATACACCAATGTGACAAGGATTTTGCAGCGTTTTTTTATTTTTGATTACAAACATTTTTGGAATAATGGTTCGTAATCACATTGACCACACGTAATGCTGTCATCTAATGCCGAATGCTATCTGAGACAAACTTTACGATGTCTTTTTGGTTAGGAGCCTTCAAAAACTTATCCTCGAACTCTTGAGAGATGAAAGTGTTTATAATATTTAGTGATGAATGTCATAGAATATTCTATTATCATACCATCACTGTTGTAGTGGGATGACGGATAGCACTGTAGGTACGTGTCTTTAGGTTTTGCAAAGATCCATTCTATTCTCCCTGTTGAAAGTACCTACTTATCTACTATACCTAAATCATTTTCAGAAAAATGTTATATACAAACAACTGACCTTGGTTTTGGTTCCCAATTATTACGGGAAATCACACGAATCCACTTCGTCTCTTCATTCTTCAATCGAAGTCACACATATTGTTTTGTACCTACTTCTGTACTAATTAATTTTACACTGTGGCACGACACAAGTTTCCAGCATTTTGATATCATTAAAAACAATAATAACAACGTCAATGCTGACAATATTATTGTTCAAAACAATTTTCGCGAGTAAACTATCGAAACCCGGAAATAAACAAACCTAGGCTTATAACTGGTGGGTGGTGTCCCCCCCCCCCCCCCGGCCTGTAGTGCGACGTTGCCAATTCTCTGCTGCCCCAGCCTTCTCTGAAGCTGGCCTTGATATACGCGTCGACTGGCCTCCTGCTTCCGTCCAGCCTATCGAAACCGATATCCGTGCGACGTCACAGGCAACAGCTGGGCCCCTTTCCCCCGCCTCTTTTTTGAAATTTCTAGGTCTGAAAATCTCTCAAACTATGGAAGAGCCATGTTTTCCCGATTCAGTCCTATGATCTTATAGCTCATATCACATGAACTATTGAGGCAAATTGCAAACAGAGTTCGTGATAATTGCAAACTAAAATTGTTAACAATCAAACCACGTCAACCCACCACGGGGTTCATCAATGGAGCACGTTGGGTTACCTAGCTTCTGAAGGGGCTTCTGATGGGAGGGGGGGGGGATGTTGTTCTGCTCTTTAGTGGAATCTGGACTCGGCCTAGTTGTAAAACCAACAGTTCAATTGCGGGTCCTTTGCCACAAAAAGCATCACCTTTGAGCTTGTGATTGACAACTCTCTCGCTTCATCTTAATCCTTCTCACACCCTCACTCACTCTCTCTCCTCCCATCTCCCTTCCAGGGACTCATCGGCTCCTGTGGTTGCCAAGTCCACCTCGTCGCTTCATGCGGATCGCTCCATTAGCCAAAATAGCGTTATAGACAAAAATTTGAGTTGCACGTGGAAGAAGGGAAACCTTGCATCGATTTTGATCGCCATCTTCTCATCAGCTGAGGATCACCGCTGCAGAAAATTTTATTCTTCGCATTATTTGTTACCTATCTTCTTTATCTTCTTCAAGCCTCCCGAGGACATCATTTGGAGGGAAGAAGTCCCGGTCGGGATCTGGGTTTTTAGTCCAGTCAAATGGTGGTTTTTACGTAACAAAATTGAGGTAGTAGGTTTTTTAACTGATTATTATGTTTTTTGGGTTGCTGAATCCGAATTTCAAGTTTTCTGCCTCCTAGCTGGTCGGCGTCAGGTCAAAAAACGCCAAAAACCTCGAAATTTCGGACGTTGTCTTGGTTTTTCGCTTATATCTTGGGAACGAAGGATCTTACGTAAATAGCCACTGTAATCAAAGTTGAAGAAAAGCCCCTTCGTTGACGATCTACCCTGCTGGCCTCTCCATTCCACGACTTCGGAGTTCGCTGAGACATCTGGCCACCCGTTGCCGACGTACATCCTGGTCTTGCCCCTTCTAGACATTCAGGTGCGATCTGTCCAGATCACTTTTTCTGACACGCTCCGAAAATCGTAATGCGAGTGTTACCTCGAGAGTTTGAGGAATTGATAGTTAAATACAATTCTGTACCAAGATCAAATACTACCCAGTGTGAGTAGGTGTCTGCATACTCCTACATTCAGGAGTGGCCACTCACCTATAAAAGACGTTACTATACATCGAACTACGACCTGTTTTAAATTACCTATTGTAGCTCATTTCTCCGATTTGTACCATATATATCTGTTTTTCCATAAGTTTGACCATACCTGTATGTTATATCATATACCTAGACTAGATATAATTATTTTATGCATCGTTTTTCCTCCGGCCTGAGTTGGCTCGGATTTTGCAATTTCGGCCGGTTGGTCCCAAAGAATATTTTTTCCTTTTATAATTTTCGCTCGAATATTTGGCGATTCTTGTGGCAAAGAATCGTCTTGCAAATATAGATTTTCATGAGTACCTCCCTAACTGATGAATTAGATGCTTTTATTTACCCTCCAAGCTCCATTAATATCCTGACCTCCCCCTTCTCCATCTTTAGCTGGCAGGAAAATTTATTGAAACATATTTATTTTCACCTATATCCAATGTTGAGGAGGTAATACCGTTTCATTTGGCGCCCAACGTGGGGCCTGATGGGGGCTACCTAATTCATCAGTCACTTTATTACTCATTTCATTGCCATTGACATAATTTTATTCACTATATAATTTCTTCCGAGTGATTTACCGGAAAATTCTGAATATTTAGTAATTGTGAGTTACCTACCAACTAGTCGGTTGGTGTACGTTGAGTTATCTTCGAGTTTAAAGCTCTGCTATTTATATCATAATTACTTGGTCTACATTTCTTCACCTCAGGTACAGTTCGCACACAAAAAATCGTAGGAATTGCTTCCCGTTACTTTCCTTCTTCGTATATGACATGTGTCATAGTTTTTTTGTGTTTACTGTACTTGAATGGTAGAGTTCTGAAGTGTCTCCTGAGATACCTACTTTGATTATTTCCAATTTTGTTTCCTTCCTTGCCAATCGGGACTGGTTTTGGCGTGCTAGGTACAGTTGTCACGAGATATCGTTGATAGTCTTTAAATCCTTGTCATTATGGAAGGTAAACACAAGCAACTGTCTCGATAAAGACGAGCTTATCAGTGAACTCGATCAAAGAGGCCTGTGTAAATTAGATACCTACCTATAATGTTGATGACTTGAGGGAAATGTTACTTAAGTTCCTCAAATTAGAATCTCAGGGTGCACAGTTTTCTCCTAAAAAGTCAGCAGATGCAAGAGGGGATTTGAAATCCATTTCAGACAAATTATATGAACTATTAAAAGCGGTTGAATTTTTTGTTGTGTCGGAGGTCAGGAAGTTCAGGGCCAAAGGCGAAGCTAAATTAGCTCACCTCCTCGGACTATTAAAACGACTTTCAACTAGTTGCGATAGTGATGAGTTGATTTCTGAGGTTGGGGCACTGAGAACGAAGGATACCCAGTTCCTGAGAATACTTGAAGGGGTGACTCCGTTAATTCTTCCTGCTTCTAATGTCACTTCTCGAATTATTTCCAAAGGTTTGGACAACAATTCAACTTCGTCAGACTCTTCCCGTTATGATGACCACAACACGTCAAACCTTACGGCTTTGTCATCAACGTCATCGGATGAGCCTACACGGCTGGGTTGCCTGGGACAAGAGTAGTAAACATAGAGATGCCAGCCGGCGCACTACACGACCGTTCCAGTGTGCCGTGAAAGGATATGTTGGGCGCATGTACGAGCGTTCCCGTCTCCTGGAGCCCCCGAGCTCGGACCCAATGTAGACTTTTCACTCTAGTTTTAAACAAAATTTTATTGGGACTCACCCGAATATCCCAGAAACTATCCCGTGAATGAGCAGGTTGTTTGGGACTTCTGAATAGATTAGTGGAATTCATTGTCAAGCGATCTTCGAAAATACCAGAAAAGAAGACAAGTAGAGCAGGAACGGTGGGCTCTTGAGATGGGAACGCTCATACATGATGGTTTACGGGGACGGGCACGCTCGTACATACTACTTTCACCTTGGGAACGCTCGTACATGCGCCCTGCCAGCCGGTCCTTATCATCCGCAAGTGATTCCGATGTAGGTCGCGGTCTGAGGAAGAAGCATTCTTATTTCAAACGTTCACCTGTTTCCAACTGGAATTTAAAGTTTTCAGGTGAAAAAACCATATGAGTATTCGCCGATTTATCATCGAAGTTCATGGCTTTAGAATTGCGTATCGAATGTCAAAGAAGGAGCTTCTAAGGGAAGCTAAGTTTCTTTTTCAAAGTTCTCCACTTGAGGTTTTCCGCTCATGCCGCCGGTCTCTCGACTCATGGGATGAACTTGAGGATCGAATGACTTTGGCATTCACTGACCCATCTTATGAGAAACGGCTTGAGCGTGAACTCCTTGATAGGAAGACGAATCTGTCAATGTTTATTTGTCTAAGATGGATAATTTATTCAGTCTTTTATCGAGACCGTTATCTGAATGTGATAAATTAGAGATTGTCGAGGACCTGAGTATCAGATGGCTTTGAGTTTACGATGACGTTTCGTAATTCTGATGCTGAAATCCTGCCGTCTAGGACTAGTAATGTCTCCACTGCTAGTGGCGAAAGTTGTCCAATTCAGGGAATTTTGAATTTATGTTTTAAATTTGATACGAAGAAAGTTTTCCTAGAAGTGTTGTGTGTACCTTCAGTTGAAATGAAAAGAAATGAAATGAACTTTATTCTCATAATACACGACAAAAATACAAAATTATATGGATAACGAGTAGATCTAGTCTCCTAGAGGGCTACGCCCGTGTTAGGGAGACGAGTTGGTGGAGATATTGATGATTATTTACAATATCGGTGCATTATGGGGCATTGGGCATTTCATATTATTAGCATTTGTTCGGACGTAGGTACATAAACGCCCGAAGTAGTGCGTCTGGTGTCCGCTCGAGCGCTAGCTGCGGCTAGCGGGTTCGATCAGATCATGCTGTTTTTTGGGTCTTAGAACGAACGAATATAATTGTGCTTATATTAGTAAATTGCGGTGCAATTTCGGTCTGTCGGTCCAGAGTTATGAAATACGTTCTTTCATGTAGTTCTTTGGGTTTTGCAAACCTGAGCTCCTCTCGAACGGCAAGATGGCGTTCAACCTCCGAAAGGGAAAGTTGTAAGAAGTTTTTTAATTGTTATAAATTGTTATCCAAGTCGATCGTTCTATTTCGTTCTCATAATTAAATTCTTTAAAGTGAATTTCATTTGAGTTTTTCGTTCCCGATCAAACATTTTTGGTGCCGAAACCCGGGAGCTTAGCGGAATAGCTGAGAACATTCCAGTATTTCGCGTTCGTTCCTTTCGTTCACTTGACGATGAGTTCCAACGTGGTCATCCCCGATCAAGGAATTGAGGTCTCAGCTAAAGTCATCAAGAGGTTTAAGGCCAATCAAAGGGCGCTTTATAAAACACTGTGTTCATGGGCGATTAAAGCCCAGTCGTTGTTGAAGATGTCACAGTGGTCCGAGGAGGCCCGATCATGTGCGGGCGATTTGGCGAAAGCTGCCGACAGTCTGTTCTCGCAGATCGAATCCGCCGATTTCAATTGGGACGTAAGTGAGTCGCTTTTATCCCAAGTAGCCGATCTGCAAGTGGCGTTAGAGATAGGACTACCCACACCGACTTTGCAGCCTTTAGAACGTTTGTCGGAAAGTTCGAACGATCAGAACAAACTCACGTTCGATGCAGTAAAGTACATGAATGTTATGCTGCCTACAGTTCCATCATACGATGGGAACATTACGAATTTCGCCTCATTTCGCGGTTTATACGATCGAGCGGTTCATAATGTACAGTACCTACCGGACGAGATTAAATATCGGGCGCTCGTCGAGAAGCTGGTTGGTCAGGCTGGTTCGGCCCTTACTAGTTACCGTTCCGACGGATCGGACTATCAGGCTCTTTATAACGCCTTGATCGTGGAAAATTCCGGTCGGTATCGTCTCGCACGTCGATCCTTTTCGAACCTTAAATTCGTACCTACTATCAAGAAAAATGATGTGCAGCAGTTGGAAGCGTTCCTGAGTGCGGCCCGGTCTTGGATCCGTTCAATGGAAGAGGTTGAGTCACACAACCTCGAGTCGTTCCTGCTGTTTGAGGCTCTCTTCGCTTGCATCGACACAACGCTGGGGGATAAATTTAATCGTCAAGAAATGGAGGTCGAGGATGTGGTTCCGACTCATCGGAAACTGCTGGAGTTCCTAGACAAGGAGCTCAAGATAGCTCAAATGATCCCTTCGACCTTTCAGGGTTCATTCGATCGTGATAAAAAATCAAATTCGGCTCAAAGACAGGCCCGTCGATCATCCCCTACTCCTCATTTGTTGAGCATTCAGGAAGATACTCTTCGACTCCGGTGCCACTATTGCGAGGACCACCATTTCCTATATCGCTGCCCCAAGTTCTTCACCGTTCCCGTGGAAAAGAAGTGGGAATTCGTTCGCCTACACAAGCTCTGCGAGAACTGCTTTTCCTACCGACATGACAACGTTCAAGACTGTCCTTCTCGACGACGTTGCGGCTGTGGACGAAGACATCATGCCTGGCTTCATCGTTCAAAAAGGGAGGTAATGTCGAGGGGTGCTCAGGGTCTTCCTCCCCAATCTGATAGTTCAAAGGGGGAATCGTGCCAGAGGCGCAATTCGCCTGTCTTGGCACAGTCACCACCGGTTACGAGCACACCGGCCCTCTCTGAGATCAACTTGTGTGAGTGGGCCTCGGAGGAGGTCGGGGGCTCAGAGGTGGCTGACCCTCTGTTCCGTTCGGCTAGATCTTTTACCGATTGCGAATGAGGCTGCCCCACTGGATGGGATCGGGTCGATCCTCCGACCCGTTCTGTCCGGAGTGATGGGTCTGATCCCTCCAGGGGGAAAGATGCTATAAAAATCGATCATTGTTCAAGTCGCACTAAAATATTCGTTCGTTCCAATAGGGCCCATTGCATTGATCATAATAACCGATCCGGTCCCACAGGTAGGATGTTCGATCGTAAGTTCCCAGGCAGTAGCTCGGCTGCCGCTTTAGGTAGGCGCATGTTCGTACCTAGGACCACTGAGGAAGGGGGCCCCACTCCGTTGAAACCTTGCGGTGATATACCCAGGAGTGGAGCTTCCCATTGCACTACTCAGCTGGTTAGTTCTAAGTTAGTTCATAGAAGTCCCTCTTACTTGGTGCAGCCTTCCCCAGTAGGCGTTAGGTCAGGCGCACAAGATGAGCCTCGACCGTCGAACGTAGGGAGACACCTTCCGGAGTCTCATGCGTTCAGTAGTAGGGAAATTAATTTCCGGGACCAAGTTAGTTCAGGCGCCCAGCTAGTGGCGGGAAGTTCTCTTCCGGCGCTAGGTTCATTATCTAGATCATGCATTAGGCGTCCACGATCAGGAGGCTTAATACCTACCGCACTGGTGCACGTGTCAAAAAGGGAAAAAACTAGGGGCCTTGTGGGGCGCGCTCTCTTGGACACTGGGTCTGAGGTTAATATAATCACTTCTAAATTTTGTCGAGCGCTCAAATTGGAGGTCTTCCCCTCAGAACGACGCATAGTGGGAGTAGGGGGAAATTCGCACTCTGTTCCGGGATTCACCTCATTCGGACTGTTCACACGTTCAGGTAGGCACATTCCAGTCACCGCCTTCGTCTTGGACGAGGTGACAGCTCCTATCCCGTCAAGCAGTTTCTCCATCGATCAGTGGCCCCATATCTGGGAGTTAGGGTCTGAGTTGGCTGATCCGACTTTTTACACTAGGGGCGAAGTTGACATTTTACTAAGTGCCGATCTAGTCATACAACTCATAGAAGGGGAACGCGTACCTCCGGTGGGCAACTCACCATGGTTATTACGTTCTGAAGTAGGCTGGTTGGTGCTAGGTCGAATTGAAACACGGAAAGGGGCAGATAGTGAAGTTCGGGGATAAGAATCACCTTCAGTGGTTCATTCCAACCGAAGCCACTAGTCAAGTTTTTCCCTTCAAGTCCGAAGTTAACGCTGGTTCCAGTCCCGCTCTAGTAGGTACAGCGCAGCCGGCATGGAAGGAAGTTCGGTCAGCTGAATATCGTAAGTGGGCCATTCAGGACATTATTAGAGCATTCCGACAAACCTTTGTTGGAGTCAGTGCACGAAAGGGAGAACGTTCAGGGGAGGCCCCTGCTCCACCTAAGGGACGTCGATCTCCTCCCCCTCGTTCAGGAGTTCCACTTTTTCACTCCAAGGGTGCTCTGTTAGAGCCGGTACGTAATTTATTCTCTGTAGTGCCCCCAGTGGAGTTCTCATCAGTTAGTCCACCATTTTTCAGCTTGGTTTCAAGGGGGGTAGTACCTGATAAAGTGAATTTTGGATCACTGAGTTCTGCACCCATACAGGTTCAGAGTTCCGTTCACGAAACGGACGTTCTTCTGAAGCGAATGTTCGAGATTGAGTCATTCGAGGAGGTGGAGCCTTGGACACCTGCTGAGCGGGAGGCTGAGAATATTTTCTTAGATCAGGTACGCAGGGACGGTTCAGGTAGGTACACCGTTCCATTGCTCCTTGCACAGGATCGAAATTCGCTAGGTCACTCTCGATCAATAGCCCTACGGCAACTTTATCGATTGGAAAGTAAATTTAGGCGAAATCCTGGTCTTGTTCCACCGTATAAAAAGTTCATGCATGAGTATGCCGCTCAGGGTCACATGAGACCTGTCGATCCCCCGGTGCCAGGTCTCGCTCATTACTATATGCCTCATCATGCGGTTCGTCGTCTAGGGGATCCAGCTGATAAGATCCGAGTAGTTTTTAATGCGTCCCAGCGGACAGCAAATGGTCGATCACTGAACGAAATTTTACACGTGGGTCCGAAGTTACAACCGGACATTTGCGATATTCTCCTTCGATTCCGCTCGTTCCCCTATGTGTTCATTGGCGATCTTAAACAAATGTTCCGCCAAATCTTACATCCTAGAGAGGATCAAGATCTTCTCCGTATTGTTTGGAGAGATTCACCGGATGACCCTGTTCAGGATTTTGCGCTCTGTACAGTCACTTATGGTACAGCTCCAGCTCCGTTCCTGGCGAACCGGACCTTGAAACATTTGGCAGAGACTCAGGCCAAAGACTACCCCAGGGCCTCCCTAGTTCTACTCGAGCAAACCTATGTGGATGACGTTCATGGAGGAGGTGCCTCGATCAAAGAGGCACGTGAGGTTAGGGACGAACTTATTGCTCTGGTAGGCTCCACGGGTTTTGAGATGCGGAAGTGGGCCGCTAATCACCCCGATCTGCTTCAGGGTATTCCCCAAGATCATTGCCTGATATCGGGCGAAACCGTGGACTTGGATCCCACAGAAGGCACGCCCCTTAGAATGTTAGGAGTGGCCTGGGACCCTCGTACTGATACGTTCTTCTTCAAAGTACCAACTACGCCTGTAGTTCGAACCAAGAGGGAGCTGGCTAGTGAGGTCGGTAGAATTTATGACCCCGCGGGCTGGGTCATGCCGGTTTCGGTCTTCGCACGAATGATCCAGCGTGAGGTGTGCCATGCACGTTTTGACTGGGACGATCCACTTCCCCTCTCCTTAGTTGCTGATTGGTCGAACATCGCTAGATCCATCGATACGCTCTCAGAGCTGAAGATTCCCCGTCACGTTCAGGTTTCTAGTCCCATTCAGTGGCTAGTAGGATTTGCGGACGCCTCTGAAAAGGCATACGCAGCTGTGGTTTATCATGTTTGCGCACAAGAAGGTTCATTTGTGACCCGGCTAGTCACCGCTAGAGCTCGAATTGCCCCCATAAAGCAGGTTTCAATACCTAGGCTAGAACTGCTCGCTGCCGAATTGCTAGGAAAGACCATGAACAAGATTCGGCCACAATTCGCTCATGCTCAATTGTTTGCGTGCTCTGATAGCACGATCGTTCTGTCCTGGCTCACAGCCGACCCAGTGCCATTATGGAAAGTATTTGTGGGAAACCGTGTAGCCAAAACTCTCTCTTGTTTGCCCCAGGAGCTTTGGTTCCACGTTCAGATGCAGGACAACCCCGCTGATATAGCATCTAGGGGAGCCTTGCCCAATAAACTGATCCAGAATGAGCTTTGGTGGAATGGTCCTCATTGGTTGCGCTCAGACCGGTCCTTGTGGCCTATTCGCAGAATTAGGCCCAACCTCAGTCAAACGAGTGTGGCTGAGGAGATCAGAACGGTCAGGTCGCATGCCACCGCTCTGGAGACGACTGACGAGCTGGAGAAAAAATTCAGCTCATTCGGTCGGCTGAGAAGAGTGGTTGCCTGGATCTTACGTTTCGGACGAAACTCCCGCGGTCGAAGAGTTAGGTTTACAACAGTTCGGAGAGTTCCGGTCGAACCATTGGCAACTGAAGAGCTGCGGGCAGCTGATCTAGTTTTAGTACGACGCGCACAAAGTCGACACTTTCAGGATATTCATTCCGCCTTAGACCGTTCCACTCCCCGTACCAAGCTCATGAGACAACTCGCTATATTTCGATCACGAGGAGGCATCATTAGAGTGGGGGGCCGTTTGGAGCATAGCAGTAGCGCATTCGAAACTAGGCATCCAGCACTTTTACCAGCCAAGGATCCGCTCACCCAACTTATCATTCGTCAGGCTCATGAGAGCTGTTTGCATGTCGGTCCGAGGGCGACCCTAGCTCACCTGCGTACGAAGTTCTGGATTATAGATGGTCGGAATGCGGTCGCTAGAACTCTCGCAAAGTGCACCCGCTGCTTTTCGATCAAGCCCATAGCCTTTCAACCAGAAATGGGTCAGCTCCCATCAGGGCGGGTTCAGGGAACGTTCACATTCGATCAGGTCGGCATTGATTACGCCGGCCCATTTTCGGTCTCCGTAAGTGGTCTCCGTGGGGAACGAAAAGTAGAAATGTGCTTGGCCGTGTTCGTTTGCTTTGCCACCAAGGCGGTGCACTTAGAAGTAGTTATGGATCTGAGCACCGACAGTTTTCTGCAGTGCCTGGAAAGATTTATCGCTCGAAGAGGGGTGCCCTCCGTCATTTGGTCGGACAACGGTCGCAATTTTTTGGGGGCAGCCAACCTTCTTAGGAACATTAGGATTGCGCTGGAGACAGGCGTATCGATCGCGCTTGCCGAACGTTTGGCTGTTAGGGGGGTAAGCTGGAAGTTCATACCACCAAGGGCTCCTCATTTTGGGGGGTTATGGGAAGCTGCGGTCAAGTCAGCAAAGCGACTTATTAGGGTGAATTTGCGCGATCATACGGTCAATTTCCAAACGTTCAGCACTATAGTGGCTAAAGTCGAGGCGATGCTTAATAGTAGTGCCTCTTGTGTTCCAATCCGCCTCGCCGGATGATATTCTCGTTCTTACTCCAGGTCACTTCTTGATTCAAAGACCACTTACTGCTCTCCCGGAATCTGAAGGCTGCCTGGACTCCAGCTCGCGCCTTATTCCCAAATGGCGGTTTGTGAACCAGACCGTACAGGGCTTCTGGAAGAAGTGGAGTAAGGAGTACCTGCTTGATCTGCAGGCACGGGCCAAATGGAATATTCCTGACCGACCCCCTGTTTTAGGAGATGTAGTGTTGATTATAGACGATAATCGTCCACCGCTCTCTTGGCCCATGGGCGTGATTACCGATCTTCACGCTGGTTCTGATGGTATTGTTCGGGTAGCCAAAGTTAGGTCCACCAATGGAGAGCTGACACGTCCATTGGTCAAGCTTTGCCCCATGCCCAAGGAGCAGTCCGAATGACGGGCGTCATTGGGGGGGGGGGGGGATGTTCGGACGTAGGTACATAAACGCCCTAAGTAGTGCGTCTGGTGTCCGCTCGAGCGCTAGCTGCGGCTAGCAGGTTCGATCAGTTCATGCTGTTTTTTGGGCCTTAGAACGAACGAATATAATTGTGCTTATATTAGTAAATTGCAGCAAGCATCACGTCAGCAATAGGCGGTGCAATTTCGGTCTGTCCGTCCAGAGTTATGAAATACGTTCTTTCATGTAGTTCTTTGGGTTTTGCAAACCTGAGCTCCTCTCGAACGGCAAGATGGCGTTCAACCTCCGAAAGGGAAAGTTGTAAGAAGTTTTTTAATTGTTATAAATTGTTATCCAAGTCGATCGTTCTATTTCGTTCTCATATTAAATTCTTTAAAGTGAATTTCGTTTGAGTTTTTCGTTCCCGATCAAACAGCATTTAAAAATAAAAAAATGAGCGAATTATTGAATATATAATATATGATCATACACTGATTACCTATATATTATTTTTCATTGTTAGAAACATTTTTTTTTCAAGATTAATTTCATCTGCCGGTGTAACTTGAGCAGCAAATCTTGACGAAGCGCTGGTGGAAAACCGTTGGATGTTCTTAAACCTATTGAAAAATACGATTGAAGAGCAGCTGATGTGCGAAGCTGAGGCAAGGACATAAATTTTTGAATTTGGAAACGCGTTTGCACAACGTGCTCCGGGAAATTAAAACTTTGTTCCTTCAAAATTTGCTTCACACTGCTCATTTGAATCAACAGTGGTACCTTGAGAATATTAAATTTCTTAAATATAGGATCTGTATGTTCTAAAAATCTACTTTTACTTATTATGCGCAACAAAATTTTCTGGATTACAAAGATAGGCTGAATGGTAGTAGAGTACGCTTCACCCCAGGCGGGCAAGCCGTACATAATAGTTGACTGAACCAAAGAAAAATACAACATTCTCAAAAGCGAAGGATTCAAAATCGTATTCAGACGAGAAAAAACATAAATTAACTTCCTCAATCAAAAGTGCACTGATTCTTGGACTCGACCTTTGGCGAAAAATGGAAATAGTGCCAAACCTAACAAAAGGATCGTGGATGCTCACCTCAGATCCAGCACACGAGGTGTTTGGCATAACATCCCAAAATGTTATCCAAAGTAGGGATAAACTTCCTCCTGCTCATCAAAAACTCCTTGATGATTTGGTATTCAAGTACTTCGCATTGTTCGCGAAGTCACCGGGTTGAACAGAGGCCACGGAACACCGCATTGAAACTGGAGATGCGTTGCCCATTAAACAGTGGTATTACGCAGTATCACCCGCCATGCAGGAGATCATCAATGATGAGATTGACCAAATGTTGGTTGATGGGATTTTTGAGCCTTCGTCAAGCCCTTGGGCTTCTCAAATTTTGATGGTGAAGAAACCTAATGGGAAATATATGTTTTGCGTCGATTTTCGGCGTTTGAACCTTTGTTTACCTTTTGTGAATACCATTCTTGACAGACTTCGAGACGGAAGATCTTTAAGCTTGATTGATATCCGTGCTGCATACTGACAGGTGAAGGTAGGGAGGAGGATCGTGAAAAAACTGCCTTCACTGTTGTTCCTGGAACAGGACTTTTTCAATTCGTGAGAAGGGGGTTTCCCGATTGCGGCCCGCCGTCCCAGTAGTCAAAAATGCCGCTCAACAAGGCCCGATTGTGACCTCTAAGTTGTCCCCTTCAATTTTGGAACCGCCCGATTGCGGCCACGCGTACCCGTTCTTTTTTACTGCTCGTTGTACCGGTTACTACTGCCACTCCATTTTTCGTTGCCCAGGGTGAACCACGAGGAGGCGGAGTAGCATTCTCACCCCAATGCGTACTGTCAAGTACGCAGTCATAAAAAAGAGTACGGTGCAGTTGTAGCTCGTCCATCCTGTTGCCATCGTAAATTTGGTCGAATCCATTCTGATGCATTACGAGCCAATCTTCTCAATCACTCGACCGTCAATTATTTTTGCAACCATTTTTCACCCGTAACTCCCCTGGGTGTATTTTGTTGGGGCTGCCGAGCTTCGGAGCACAACTAGGAGCCAAATGTGTTCCCACATAGGGACCCAAACTGTGTGCAGAAGAACGACGATTTTAATCCAAATTTTACATAAATTTAAGGTTGAAACTACGTTAGAACTCAATTTTTCCATTCTTTGATCAAAATTGACTTCATATTCTGTCTCCTCGTCCTAAAAAACATGGAAAAGGCTACGTCACAAGCTCATGTTACTTTAACACCAAAAAGCCCAATTTTTACTACCATTTTTCACTCATAACACCCCTGGGTATATTCCGATCTGGCTGCAAAGTTTCGGGACACAACTAAGGTGCAAATGGAGCCTGTGTGCGAAAGAACGAAGTTTTTAGACCAAAATTGAAGTATATATGGATGATACTGCGGACGGCGTACGGCGGACGGACATTGCATTTCTGGAATCTACCCACCTTGAAACGTGATAGGAAAAGTTTCGAGGGGGTGTTATACAAATATTTTAATGAGCGATTACTTAGGTGTATTATTCACAGAATACTTACCAAAAGCCGACGACGCAGTGCACAGCTAGACTCAAAACAACCTGCATAATATTTTAATATTGTAATAATAATCAATATTGTATAATAACCTTTTCAACTTTGGAAAAAAAAAAATCATAATCTAATCATTTGTAACCCCCCACAATAACACCATCGGCAGTTCTTCCATGCGCTCTCTTGCAGCCCCATACAATTTTGATATTTTGTGTACGTGGCGGAGTCCATATTAACAATTATTCTGCAATAACTACGTAGAGATTTAATGAAAATTAGTTTTCTGCCCCAGTACAAAAGAAAGTCTGGCTACGCTCTTGTTGGACGCCATCGCTCTGAACGTATAAACCTGATGCGTCGTATCAGCCATTAGTTACAGCATCAGCTATGCACGTTGACCAATAGTTTGTCGGTGTCCCATCCGCCGCTTTGGGTCCATAAGTAGCGAACTGCGTATGGGGAAAGGTCCCACTGTCGCCACTCACCCACAAAATCGATATCCGCTACGAGCGGTGATACCAACTGCCTTCGATTCCGTAGTGGGTGTCACCAATGCGCCCTCAAGTTCAAGTATCAATAATCCCCATCTCGAAGGCTAACTGTCGAATCGGATAAGCGATATTGTCCTTCATATCTGTTCATTTCTCATTCTCATTTCAATCCTTCCTCGTTTTGGTTTATTATTCTGTGAATAGTATACACCGATGTAATCGCTCAGCAGAATATTTTTACTACACCCCCTCAACATTTTTTCTTTTACGTTTCAAGGTGAGTAGATTCACAACATGCAAGGTCCGTCCGCCGTATCACGTGTACCGGCTTCATTTTCGGTCTACAAAATTCGTTCTTTCGCACACAGGCTCCATTTGGGCCCTAGTTGTATCCGGAAACTTTGCAGCCCGATCGGAATATACCCAGGGGTGTTATGAGTGGAAATGTGTATTAAGTTAGGTACTTTTTGTGGTTTAGTAACATGTTGGTAACATGAGCTTTTGAGGTATCGTTTTCCAAGTTTTTGGGACGAGAAGACCGAATATGAAGTCCATTTTGACCAAAGAGTGAAAAATTGAAGTTCTAACGAAGTTTCAGCCTTAAATTTACGTTAACTTTTGGTCTAAAATCGTCTTTCTTCCGCACGCAGTTCGGGTCCCCATTTGGGAACACATTTGGGAACACATTTGGGTCCTAGCTGTGCTCCGAAACACGGCAGCCCGATCGGCATACGCCCACGCGTGTTATGGGAGAAAAATGGGTGTAAAAAGAGGGGTTTTCGAGGGATTTTTGAGGTTTTAGTGAACATGAGCTTCTGATGTATAGTTTTCATGGTTTTTAGGGCGAGAAGGCCGAATAATAGGTTGATTTTGACCGAAGAGTGAAGAATTGAGGTTGTAAAGAAGGCTCCCGAAATCCATAACATTAAAAGTAGTATCAACAGGTGAATCAAGACAATTAAATGGTAATATCAATGATCAAAAATAATCTGTTTAAAAAATAGCCGAGCCTAATTCGTGTTTTTGGGGGGGCAAAATTGGTGGAAACCATCAAAATTTGCTATTTCAATAATTGCACATGAAAGAAACGATAAATGAACAGCCAAAATTCCTGTTGGTATGTCCAGTATAATAATAAACCCATGTGACAAGGACTTTGCAGCGTTTTCTTCGCTAGATTTTGAAACATATACGTATACAGTTTTCTTCCCCTCCCACAATCTTCAAGTTATCTTGATAGAACACACGAGGAGTGTTTCCTATTTGCCACAATAAGGAATTTCGCATTGATTCCGAAATACGATATATCCCGTGGTCACAGAAAACGCGCATCAGAAACTGAGAACGATCAATACTCAAGATTCTCTACCTATAAATACTAACACATAAATTTCTCTGTCTGATCGTCCGGAACCGGTTACATTTCAATGGAAGTTACATTTTCTTTGAACATCCGCTAAAACAATAGGTAGTAGGATAATACGCTGCAAAGTCACATGGTGGTGGAGGGTCACATGGGTTTATTATTCTATTGGACATACCCACAGAAATGTTGGCTGTTCATTTATTGTTTATTTCATGTGCAATTATTGAAATAGCTATTTTTTATGGTTCCCACCAGTTTTGGCCCCCCAAAACACGATTTTTTTAACAAGTTATCCTTGATCAGTGATATTGCAATTTAATTGTCTTGGTTCACCGGTTGATACTACTTCTAGAATTACAACTTTATGGTGGTTTCGGAAAAGTTTCCAGGTTTTTGACGCATAAAATATGAATTGTTGGAGCTGAACCTACGCTACAACCTCAGTGATCCACGCCTAGCTCAAAATGTACTTCATATTCGGTGTTCTCGCCCTAAAAAAAAAAAAACATGGAAAACGATACCCCACCAGCTAATATGCACAAAAACCTGGGAAACGGTATTTTTAAACCCATAACACCCCTGGGCGTATTCCGATCGGGCTCCCGAGCTTTGGAGCACGACTAGGACCCATATAAGTTCTCAAATGGGGACCCAAGCTGTCTGCGACAGAACGACGATTTTAGACCAAAAACAACCGTACATTTAACGCTGAAACTTCGTTAGAACCTCAATTTTCCACTCTTTGGTCAAAATCACTCCATGTCCTAAAACCATGGATAGCGATACCTCACAAGCTCATGTTACTAAAGCATCAAAAAGCCCTATTTTTACACCCACATTTCACCCATAACACCCTTCGGTATATTCCGATCGGGCTGCAATTTCGGGGCTCAACTAGGGCCCAAATGGAGCTTGTGTGGAAGAATGAATTTTTTAGGCCGACAGTTAAGTAGATGTGGATGATATGGCAGACTGCTGACGGATATTGATTGCATTTTTGGAATCTACTCATCTTGAAACGTAAAAGAAAAAAATGTTGAGGGGTCGTTATAAATTTTTTTGGCTGAGTGAATACATAGGAGTATTATTCACAGAATAGTAAACCAAAAAGGAAAAGTAACCGCCACGCTGGAACCTATTAAGAATTTATGAAAAACAAATTCGGTTGAAGGGCGAGTTGTGTTGAATTTAGGCTTCTAGTGATGAGAAACGCTGAAAATGTCCGATAAACGATACCCTTCGGTGGGTAAATCCTCCAGATACGGAATCCGCTAATGTTAGAGAAATGTCTGCTTTCTGTTCGGAAAATTCAACGATCTCTTGAGCCTTGATGAATCTCGAAGAAAACAGGTGGAGTTCGCGATCCGAAGAGTTGCGGTTCGGAGCGTTTCCTTGAAACTTCATTGACGTCCGAAACTAGAGATGACAGAGCCTTTGGTAAAAACATGGGATAAATAGGAGGATATATCTCATCCCCCTGTGGAGCCGCAGACACCGAAATACGGGATGTTGTTTCGGAGGGGAGAAAAGGATTAGGGTGGGTGTCTTTGTGACAGGTGTGGATATACTCGCAGCCGTGTGAGTCTACACGTTAGTAATATATTTGGGAAGAACCGCTCGATACGACCGAGATTTCCACCCGTACATCCTCCGGTTGTACGAGTGTGCCCCCCTCATCGACCGACGGAATCTCACTCTCATTTCGTCGTCGTTGCCATTGTGCGGGTTGGCTCGTGTGTGGATGTGGTCCGTCACACGGATGCTGGCGTGCGTGCGTGTGTGTGAAGATATCTCGGCTGCACACCGAACTCCGGTGGTCCCGCTCTACCGCAACATACCTCGCCATCTCTGTCCCGACCAACTCGCGCAACCCTCTGTCGATTTCTCCCTCTCCACCACCGCCAACATGCACCCTCCCACCAAATTGAATCAACTGATCTCATTATTACCGTAACTACGCCGTTTATCCGCGAAACTGAAGCCGAATTAACTGCTTCCCTAAACCCCCACAGCTTTCCGGCAAAGCTTTACAAAAGCCCTGCTTTCCCACTAAACCACCTGATGGAAATTCATTTGCGACTGATTATACCATTCTTTGATGACGCCATGCAAAGAATCGCTGCAAAGTCCTTGTCACATGGGTTTATTATTCTACGGGACATACCTACAGCAATTTTGGCTGTTCATTTATTGTTTCTTCCGTTTGCAATTATTAAAATGGCTATTTTTGATGGTTCCACCAGTTTTGGTCCCCAAAAACACGAATTAGGCTCGGCCTTTCCTTTAATAATAATAATAATAATAATAATAATAATAATAATAATAATAATAATAATAATAATAATAATAATAATAATAATAATAATTTTATTTCCAAAATAGGAACAATGTTCCCGCCTAGCTTTGGAGAGCTCAAATTAACTTATATGTATTTATTATAAAAGAACATAGAATTTAAATGAAAGGGAAAAGAAAACCGAAAAACATAATAACAAATTTCAGTAGAAAATGAAAGAGAAGTTGGTAAAAGAAGAGATTGGAAAGGAAGGTGAAGAGGAAGAAAAGAATGGAAGGAGAAGGAAGAGTAAATGAAGGTAGATAAATGGAGAGGGAGAAGGTGGTGAAAAGAAGCGAATTGAAGAACGAGGTGAAGAAAAAAAATAGTAGGATGGAAGAGAAAAAAACCAGTCATGCAGCATGACTTAATGAGCGAATTTTCAAAGAAATATTCGAATTAATGGCTATGGTTTTGAATAAAGGAAAACTTCGGTCTAAAATTTGGTTTTCTATGTATATTCTCTTCGTATTTATTTTAATTTGTACGTTTTGTCCATCCTGATTCTACCGTTTGTTTATTACGTAATTGTACTAAGTGCTTATTTATTTGATCGCTGTGGGTTCATATTAGGTAGGATAGGGTAGTTAGGACTTTTGACTTACCTACTCAAGAGAGTGCAGTAGGTAAAGGAGTTGTTATAGAAAATCATGAGTGCTTCAAGTGCAGGTTGTTTTTCATGCAGGCTCAATCTTGAAATAAACTATGAAGGAAGGATGTGGTTTCTGGAAGGATCACTTGGAAGAACATGTGGGTTCTCTTGATTGATCTACAAATTTGAACTGCAATGTGAACAATTCAAACACAAAAAAGTATGATGTAATAGAGTTTTTTTCGGGCTAGTGAAAGCGTTTGCATAGAACGGGATCAGGCGATCGAGTGAATGAAAGAGAAAAGGAAGCTTGGATGCCGCCGCCATGCAGAAACACAAAGAAGGAATGCCTTTTTAAATTCCCGTCAGCTCAAGAAAACTAGTAGGTAGGCAACGGAAAATATTGTATTAAGTAGGTTCCTTATAATACATAAATTTAGTTAATTTATTGTTTAAAAAAATCACATGATCGGTAGGTAATTACCAATATTGTGATTTTTTCAAAAGAAGGTCAGTACCTATTGGTAGCTTTGGAACATAATTATTAGGTATATTCCTACTAGATGCCCCTGTTACTAATATTTTTTTATTACCTTGATTTCTAATTTATCCATGTGGTTATAATTTGTTATTAACTGCTACGAACTCTTTACACAATCATTTTGTACGTAGGTATTAATTTCATATAATTACCTACGTAATAATTATAAACTGTTATGAGTAGATTCCTTGTTCCTTCTGAATGGCCTTTCCTCTTGACTACGATTTCAGGCCTGGTATCTAAAACCAGTTCAAGATTTGCTCTACTAGGTAGGTAGATCCTTCCTTCTTCATTGATATTATTTTTATCATGTTAAGTACCTACCTACCTTTGAATATCAAATATTCGTATGATACTGATAATAAATTGATAAGATACCTACCTAACCTTCTTCCTCCTACTGTTAGTACCTAAATTGAATAATTTGAAATAGATTTTTTCTTTCGTCTTCCTTCTAGTAATACGTGGGCCGGTACTTGTCTATCTATGAAGGTATCATAACCATTATATGTCAAATGGGAAATTCAAGGAGTTGTACTAATCGTTTGCCTCCCCCTTTTTTGCTTCGAACTCTCGTCTTCAATTAATACTTCTCACATTTTTCAATCTGACCACTCTAAGGGGGTGGGGGGGGGGGGGGGTAAGAGTTTAAAGATTATCCTAGTTTTGGGTAATTTTTCGCACTTTAAATGCTCTAATTTACGAACGGATTTAGATATCTAAAATCCGATTTCACCATCGTGTTCAGCGTGCAAAAACCTTTAAAATGAGGGGTCACTTGTTAGAAAATAACATTTTGGGGATTTTTGGGTAATTTTTGCGCACTTTAAATGCTCTAATTTGAGAACGGATCAAGATATCTAAAATCCGATTCCACCATCGTGTTCAGCGTGCAAAAACCTTTAAAATGAGGGGTCACTTGTTGGAAAATAACATTTTGGGGATTTTTGGGTAATTTTTGCGCACTTTAAATGCGCCAAAACCCTCCTTAGAGTAGGCCAATTTCGCCCATCTTCGAACTTAGCCTTTCGATTGCCAAGATAGATTTTTTGTGCAAATTTGAGCTGTTTATCTCAATTCTATCGAGAGTTATCGTCTGGAGTGACACATATAAATATATATATATACATATAAAAAAGTGTTAAATTTCAGGAATCGTTTTAGAATGGTCTGAAACGGATTTCTATGAAGAAAATTTCCAAAAATTTATATTATTTAAATTTCGAAGCCATTGCAATAGCTTCATTTTCTTTGAAAATTCGCTAAAAAATGAGAGGATACAGCAAGTAGAAGAGAGAGAAGTGCTCATTTCCCGAAACACGCCTTCAATGCACCCGTGAAGGTGCTGAGCGATGGCAGGGACCTTATCGCCAGTGGCAAGCCATTCCACATCCTTGTTCCAGCCACCTTGAGGGGAATAGCCCGAAAAAAACTTGTAAGAATATTCAACAGATGGCAAAACCGCCGAGGGCAAATTAATATTCACTCTCAGTTCGTTAATAATTGACCGATTTTCAATCAGTAAACTGCATTGGATTCAGAATCAGCATAGAATTTCCAGAAATTGGTTCTGGTGTTCGAAATCCTAAAATTTGTACATCTGGGTCACTGGCGTTTGAATTTGGTTACTTTTTTCGGAAATCCCAATTACCCAAATTCTAGAGGGTTGTGTCCTGATTACTATGGTATTTTCAAATTTAAAATTTGACCACTAAAACCCCATCAATTATTGTCCAGTAGGTGATTGGCGAGGGGGTTGGGGAGGAAGACAGCTCTTGAATGGGGGTAGGCGGCTTCCCAGTCGGGCCCGAGGCCCCCCGCAGCGCTCAGGTACCTGACTTGGTAATTCTCTTCCAACAATCGTTTCTACCCATCTAACCATAATTGTGTCTACCAAAACAGTCAGTTTTCCATTTATTATTTTCAATAGCGAACCTTTGTAATTGAGCATGAAAAATTCCCCCCTCCCCCAACCAAATGTGATGGTTTCGTTTCGAAGTATGTAGAATCCGAAAATAGAATAAGTAACGCTACAAATTATTATACAACGGTTTATTACTTACCAGTATGGATGATCACTGTTTTCTGAACTCAATACCTACCTTTGTGCTTCTCACAAGAGAGCGAGTACTGGATCCAACCGTGCAATCACATTTCATAAATGTGCGGTGGAATTAAGAATTCTATAATTATTATTTGTATATATAATTTTTGTTCTAGTAATTATTTGCTGTTATTCGTGAAGCGTACCTAACGTTTGTTCAGATTAAAAAACTACCTATAAAAAAATCCAAAACAACCATCATTCTTCAAACAAAGTATCGCGATACAACCAACTCGATTTCATACAGACATGCGTAATTATTATAATCAGTTGTTCCCTAGCAGTGATATCTGAGCCGATATTTATATCGTTTCATTCTAGGGATTGGCGTTTCAGTTCTTTTTGAGAAATGGAACGAAACAGTTCGTTTATTGTATGAAACAGTTTCGGGAAAGCTGTTTCAAAATAACAGCTCGGCAAAAATAACGCTTCAAGAAATTTTGACTCTCAGCCAAAAAAATGAAAACACGAAACTGTTTCTTTGTTTTTCCTGCTGCGAAGCTGTCGCCAATGGAAACGGTAATCACCCGTCTTTTTTTCTTTTTCCCTACCTACTACAGAATTTTTGTTTTTTGGGCTATTATTTTCAATAGCGAACCTTTTGGAATAGACCATGACAACTAGCCTGTTGATTATTAGTAACATTGGGACCCGAAATCGAATCAAGACCGTTAACACTTCGTTTCGTTGTGGCCGTTCTTTTGAAACAGTTGTTTCAGGTTTCGAGAAACTGTTTCGTCGTTTCTTTCCAAGAAACTGTTTCTTCGAAACAGTTTCACATTTTTTCCCATCCCTATTTCATTCACGATCAGGGATCAGAAGTGGATCAGGGTCAGTCAGAGTGTGGGCTTTTCGTTGACCGAAAATATGGATTTTTGGGTGCGTCACCCGATGGCTGGATTGAGAGTGAAAATTCAATCATTGAAATTAAATGCCCTCAATCAGCCAGCAAGTTGATGATAGCTGATGCTGCGTCAAGAAACAAATCATTCTTCATATCTCACAAAGATTTGAAATTGAAGAGAACCCATCCCTATTACTTTCAAGTCCAAGGGCAACTGCACATTGCGGGAGCCACTAAATGTACAGAGGCGGGCAACTCGTTGAACAGATTGGGGTACAATAAGATTTGAAATGATTATTTCAAACGGCCAAATAACCAATTATTACTCAACAGGTCAAATAAATATAAAGGTGCTATTAATTTTTAAGTGAACTTTGGTCAACTCAGGTTGTATGATAGACGTGGGTATGGATTAGTTTATAAATCAACTGAGAAAGCATAATTATATACCTTCCACAGATTTGGTCTTGATTCGAGATAACCGTCGGTGTCCATTCCTCGAAAGTGCGTAGGTACGTACCTACCTTGGTTGCTTCAGAGAATATATACGGATTTGGAGGTTAAAACAGAGGTACCTAGTAATCGTCCCTAATGAATTACGTCCAACTGGCGCTGAACTTTGAATTCAGGTATTTGGGTAATTTAATTTATTTTTTATTTGTAGTAGGCTATTTGCAGTTTCAGGCGTCTGACCTCGAAGTCACTAATTTTTGTTTAGGAAATCGTATATTCAATCGATCGTCCAATTTGGTACTTATAATTGGATTCAAATGTGATCAGTTGGATTGGGAAGTGGGGAGAGGTGCTTAGTTTAATTTTGATGTACCTACCTAGGTAAGATCCTATACACTAATCATATAAAAATAAATTACATTTATTAAAATAGGTACTAATAATGTTAAAAAGTAAAAATAAATTTATTATAACTCATGATCCTTGTTTCATTTATTTGATTATTATTTTTTTTTCTAACCATCCCTCCCTTGACTGATGCATAAAAAATAGCTCACACTCTCGTGTAGTTTGGCACTTGGTCATGGATGGGCCCAAACAGTTTCATAGCAAACCTCGAACAGGGAGGAAGAAATCTAAAATTTTTGAATGGTGGGGCAAAAACTGTTCTCGGAAATGGCAGGTATCCAAGCTGCTCGGGCGGCGAAACCCCTCCGAAGGGGCCTGGGAAGCCGCCTACCCCCATTCAAGAGCCCCCTTCCTCCCCAACCCCCTCGTCCATCACCGTCTGGACAAGAATTGATGGGGTTTTAGTGGTCCAATTTTAAATTTGAAAAAACCGTCGTAATCAGCACACAGCCCTCTAGAATTTGGGTAATTGGGATTTCCGAAAAAAGTAACCAAATTCAAACGCCAGTGATCCAAACATACAAATTTTAGGATTTCGAACACCAGAACCAATTTCCGGAAATTCTATGCTGATTTTGAATCCAAAGCGATTTACAGATTGAAAATGGTCTGCTCCGCCCATGAATTTGAGCCAATGCACCCAAACGCCCGGGGGAAGGACCCGGAGAAAACATGTTGCTCAGGTATGTGGGCATTGATGGCGTATTGTTGACACATTTGTGAATGAATCTGAATAAACGTATTTTGAGATAATCAACTAACCCACAGCCCAGCACCTGATCAACATAGGGTGAGACGTGCCCTCGTGGTCTTAATCTAAAAATGTATGTTGTTGAAAGCCATCTTAGGGACCCCGAATCGACGGGACATATGAATAGAACATCACCATATGTGAAAATTGGAATTAAAAGGGATTTGACAAGGTTCAATCTAACACGTTCAGGAGTACCTACAATATGACAACCTATTCATGGAGTGTAATGACGCATAGACTTTCTGACAGATACTCGTAGTATGACTAGACCACCCCATATCATAGCTGAGTGATATGCCCCAGTCTTTCACCCTATCTGAGAATGGAATTGGGACTGAATTTAAAAGCAAGGATGGGCACTTAGTAGTGTCACAAGGTTTAATAGAACAAATCATGGCCTGGGACTTCAGGGGGTTCAAGCAAAGGAAATTTGCGTCAGCCCATTGTTCAATGCGTCCCAGATCCTCATTCATCAGAGCAATGCCCTGGTCCAGGTCACCGGGTGCACAACGCAAGAAGACCTGAATGTCATCCGCAAACTGATGAGTTCTGGAATTTCGGAGGCATGCACTGAAGTCATTTACATACATAGAGAAAATACGAGGGCCTGATACCGAACCTTGAGGAACTCCTGCGGTGTGGGGTAAGCTAGAAGAGACTTCACCGCCAGACACAACAGCCTGGGTACGACCTGTCAAAAATGATAGCAGCAGCTTGCAGGCAGATAAACTCAAGTTGTATTCATTTCGGCATTTATTAACGAACACACCGAAATCCAAGGAACCAAAGGCATTGCGGAAATCAAGGAGGACCAGGATGGTAATTTGGCCAAGCTCAAATCCCTCCCTAACACTCTCCATAATATCTGTCAGAGACGTTATACAGCTGTGCCCCTTTCGGAACCCAGACTGGTAGGGACTCAACATATTATTTACATTTAAATATTCCAGTAACTGATTATTGATTAGGACTTCCAAAGGTTTAGAAAAAGCTGGCAGGATGGAAATGGGACGCAGATCACTTAATGATTTGGGCTTACTGATTTTATTTAGAATAATCCTTTCATCAGATTATTTTTCATCATTGATAGTACCATTATTCAGTTGTCTTGATTAACCTGTTCATACAACTTCTAGTGTTATTATACAAATGTGTAGTGATTTCAGACAATTTCCCATGTTTTTGACTCATAAAAATTGAATTTCGGGAACTTAACCTTCGCTACAACCTCAATTCTTCACTCTTCGGTCAAAATCAACCAAATATTCGTTCTTCTCGCCCTAAAAAACATCACAAGCACATGCTCACTAAAACCTCGAAAACCCCTATTTTTACACTCATCTTTCGTCCATATCCCCCCTGGGTGTATGCCGATCGGGCTGCCGTGTTTCGGAGGACAACGAGGAGCCAAATGTGTTCCCAAATGGGGACCCGAACTGTGTGCGGAAAAACTACGATTTTAGACCAAAATTTAACGCAAATTTAAGGCTGGAACTTCCTTAGAACCTCAATTTTCCACTCTTTGGTCAAAATCGACTTCATATTCGGTCTTCTCGTCCCAAAAACATGGAAAACGATACCTCAAAAGCTCATGTTACTATCATGTTACTAAAACACAAAAAGTGCCTATTTTTATACACATTTTCACTCATAAAACCCCTGGGTATATTCCGATCGGGCTGCAAAGTTTCGGGACACAACTAGGGCCCAAGATGAGCATGTGTGCGAATTTTTTAGACCGAAAATGAAGCCGGTACACGTGATACGGCGGACGGACATTGCATTTTTGGAATCTATGCACCTTGAAACGTAAAAGAAAAAATTTTGAGGGGTTGTTATAAAAATTGTTTGGCTGAGCTATTACATAGGTGTATCATTCACAGAATAATAAACCAAAAGACAGATTCATTTAAAGGGCAACTCGCTTATTTTATCTCCAGAGGGCGAGGACATAATTGGCTGCTTTTAAAGGGAAAGCCCCAATAGCAGACGCTTCCAATTAAGAACAATTTTTTACACACGTTCTTCACTCGCGCTCAAGGGTACCCATCCATCATCGTGTTAGGAATCAACTGATGATCCGGTGGTTTCACTGTACTTCCATATATCTCTCAGTTTTGATTCTTGCCCTTTCCACCTGAATCGTAACTAACTCGTATTACGTAAAGATAAAAAAATATTCATACGGCCTAAATCATAGAGAAGCAGCTGCTACCCGAATTGCGTTACGTCTGGCAAGGCCCTAGGAAAATAGATGATAGCGGGGAAGAAAGTAGGAAGAGTATTATTTATTGCGTCTACGTGGAGCAGGAGTTCGGCGGATTTACTATGCAGGGGGTTCCACCAAATACCAACAATATCCCTCGTAAGGAAAACGGGGAGTCTGCGAGCAGTGTGAACCATCGGCTTAGTTCCATAAGTCTTTCCGCAAAAACATATTATTTACATATTTACCGTTGCGGATTTTTCTAAGCGTGTGTTTCCAAACGCAACTTACCCCCTCCACCATGTTGAACCCAGGAGAAATATTGTTTCTCTTCTTTGGAGCTTAATGTACGTATTTTCTGAAACGGTCGGGTATCTAAAGGAAGAATGAGCGCGTAGACTGAAAAACGTGCGTTTTATCGGATTTCAATAAAGTCGCAAGACCGACGGGAGATTGAATTTGGAAGGCTTCACGGCCGGCGCCGTCTCATTGGAAGAGGTTTGAGCGTGTAAACCAGCGGTTCCCAAACTGGAGTGCGCGCACCCGGTGGTGGTGCGCGGGAGCTCCGTCGGGGGTACGCGGGAAAAAAAAAGTGTAATGGCGGACATTTTTGGGAAAAAATCCGATTTATACATTTTGAATTTTAGAGTTCTCTTCAGTTCTTTTCATAGTTCAGGGCACACTGCCTCACGGGGATACACACACAGAAAAATAAATTATACGACAATTGTGTCCACCATGGCAACAAACCCGGACAGAGAAATGCTAAATTCACACACACATAATCAACGGCTTCTTCATAAACCTTCATAAAAAATAAATACAGAAATAAAGGTCTCGATTTGAGGGTGTATTTATCAAAAATTGAACCAGATTTCAAAAAACTGCAACGCCGTCCAGCCTCAAGGTATCACTAATCTGTCCTTTCTCTCGTCGATTTCCAATCCTCCTTGTCATTTTTCTAGTCAGTCAAAATTTCTTCTTCTTCTCTTCTTGTCAAAGGATAATTCTGCAATATTGAAATGTGCGTAACTTCTACTTGAGCATACATACAACAAACTAAATTTGTCCTAAATTTTTCTTGCGATCTCGTTAGTTACCTACCTATGTTACTTTTACCTTGAAAACTTATACTTATTATATTATGTTCGTTGTTTTTATAACAAATTTTATTTCAAAATCTCTTTCGTAAAGATAACATAAATATATGTGTATAATTTTTTGTTTGTTAAAGTCTCTTGTTTATAATTCAACTTCTAACGTAGCGTCTATATGAGATGAGTTATTCACGTAATTCGGGAGTGCGCCAGCTGAAACTGTGGTGCTGGGAGGGGGGGGGGGGGGCAAGTTGGGGACCGCTGGTGTAGACGGTTTTTCAATCTTGGCGTCCGTTTTCTCCCATCGGTTCGCTTGTAGCCTACCAACGAGACATTGCGTTCAAGTGGGGTACAAAAAAAGTGGTTTCAAGCAAAAAACGCTGTCAAGCAAAAAGCAAAAAAGGTCCTTGTCACATGGGTTTATTATTCTATTGGACACACCTACAGAAATGCTGGCTGTTCATTTATTGTTTCTTTCATGTGTAATAATTGAAATGGCTAGTTTTGATGGTTTCCCCCAATCATGTCTCCAAAGTTTCGGGACACCCCCTCAAAATTTTTTCTTTTCCGTTTCAAGGTACGTAGATTCCAAAAATGCAAAGTCCGTCCGCCGTCCGCCGTACGCCGTCCGCCGTATCACGTGTACAGGCTTCATTTTCGGTCTAAAAAAATTGTTCTTTCGCACACATGCTCCATTTGGGCCCTAGTTGTGTTCCGAAACTTTTCAGCCCGATCGGAATATATCCAGGGGTGTTATGAGTGAAAATGTGTGTAAAAATAGGTACTTTTTGCGTTTTAGCAACATGTTAGTAACATGAGCTTTTAAGGTATCGTTTTTCATGTTTTTGGGGACGAGAAGACCGATTATGAAGTCGATTTTGACCAAAGAATAGAAAATTGAGGTTCTACCAGATGTTCAGCTCCCGAAATTGATTTTTTATGAGCCATAAACCTGGGAAATCGTCTGAAATCACCATCAATTTGTAGAATAACACTGGAAAAAGTGTCAACAGGTGGATCAAGACGATTAAATGGTACTATCAATGATCGGAGATAATGTATTTTTAAAAAAGGAGCGTACTTTATTCGTGTTTTGGGGCCAAAATTAGTGGAAACCACCAGAGATAGCTATTTCAATTATTCTATATAAAAGAAACAATAAATAAACAGCCAACACCTCTGTAGGTATGTCCAATGGAACAATAAACCCATGTGACAAGGGCTTTGCAGCGTTTTTGGTTTATTATTCTGTGAATAATACACCTATGTATTCGCTCAGCAAAAAATTTTTATAACACCCCCTCAAACTTTTGGTTTATTATTCTTTGAATAAATAATACACCTATGTATTCGCTCAGCAAAAAATTTTTATAACACCCCCTCAAACTTTTTTCTTTTACGTTTCAAGGTGCATAGATTCCAAAAACGCTGCAAAGTCCTTGTCACATGGGGTTTATTATTCTATTGGACATACCTACAGAAATGTTGGCTGTACATTTATTGTTTGTTTCATGTGAAATAATTGAAATAGCTATTTCTGATGGTTTCCACCAATTTTGGCCCCCAAAACACAAATTAGGTAGGTACTTTTTTTTTCAGGCTTCATTTTCGGTCTAAAAAAGTCGTTCTTTCGCACACATGCTCCATTTGGGCCCTAGTTGTGTCCCGAAACTTTTCAGCCCGATCGGAATATTCCCAGGGGTGTTGTGAGTGAAAATGTGTGTAAAAATAGGTACTTTTTGCGTTTTAGCAACATGTTGGTAACATGAGCTTTTGAGGTATCGTTTTCCATGTTTTTGGGGACGAGAAGATCGAATATGAGGTCGATTTTGGCCAAGGAGTGGAAAATTGAGGTTGTACCAGATGTTCAGCTCCCAAAATTGATTTTTTATGAGTCAAATACCTGCGAAATCACCCTCAATTTGTATAATAACATTAGAAAAAGTGTCAACACGTGGATCAAGACGATTAAATGGCACTACCAATGATCAAAGTTAATTTGAAAAAAAAAAAAAAAAGATCGTACCTACCTACCTAATTTGTGTTTTGGGGGCCAAAATTGTTGGAAACCATCAGAAATAGCTATTTCAATTATTTCACATGAAACAAACAATAAATGTACAGCCAACATTTCTGTAGAATAATAAACCCCATGTGACAAGGACTTTGCAGCGTTTTTACGTTTTAGCAACATATAGGTAACATGAGCTTCTGAGATATCGTTTTCTATGTTTTTGGGGACGAGAAGACCGAATATGAAGTCGATTTTGACCAAAGAGTGGAAAATTGAGTTCTACCAAATGTTCAGCTCCCAGAATTGATTTTTTATGAGTGAAAAACCTGGGAAATCGTCTGAAATCACCATCAGTTTGTATAATAGCACTGGAAAAAGTGTCAAGACGTGGTTCAGGACGATTAAATGGCACTACCAATGATCAAAGCTAGTTAAAAAAAAAAAAAAAAAAAAAAAAAGAGCGTACCTAATTTGTGTTTTGGGGGCCAAAATTAATGGAAACCATCAGAAGTAGCTATTTCGATTATTACGCATGAAAGAAACAAAAAATGAACAGCCAACCTTTCTGTAGGTATGTCCAATAGAATAATAAACCCATGTGACAAGGACTTAGCAGCGTTTTTTCTTTTCCGTTTCAAGGTGCGTAGATTCCAAAAATGCAATGTCCGTCCGCCGTACGCCGTACGCCGTCCGCCGTATCACGTGTACAGGCTTCATTTTAGATCTAAAAAAGTCGTTCTTTCGCACACATGCTCCATTTGGGCCCTAGTTGTGTCCCGAAACTTTTCAGCCCGATCGGAATATACCCAGGGGTGTTATGAGTGAAAATGTGTGTAAAAATAGGTACTTTTTGCGTTTTAGCAACATGTTAGTAAAATGAGCTTTTGAGGTATCGTTTTCCATGTTTTTGGGGACGAGAATACCGAATATGAAGATGATTTTGACCAAAGACGCGGAAATTGAGGTTTTACCATTGGTTCAGCTCCCAAAATTGGTTTTTTTTACTCAAAAACCTGGAAAACTGTCTGAAATCACCATCAATGTGTATACTAACATTAGAAAAAGTGTAAACAGCTGAATCAAGACCATTAAATCGCACTACCAATGACCAAAGATGATCTGGGGGAAAAAAAAGTGTACCTATTTCATGTTTTGGGGGCCAAAATTGGTGGAAATCATCAGGAATAGCTAATTCAATCATTCCACATGAAAGAAACAATAAATTTAACTGCCAACAAGAATCTCTAGAACTCCAATAGAATAATAAACAACACAAGGAAGTGACAAGGACTTTGCAGCGTTTTTTTTTTTACTATCTTTGATCATTGTTAGTGACATTTAATCGTCTTCATCCACGTGTTGACACTTTTTCTAGTGTTATTATACAAATTGAGGGTGATTTCAGACGATTTTCCAGGTTTTTGCCTCATAAAAAATCAATTTTGGCAGCTGAACCTTTGGTAGAACCTCAATTTTCCACTGTTTGGTCAAAATCGACTTCATGTTCGGTCTTCTCGTCCCCAAAAAAATGGAAAAAGATACCTCAAAACCTCATGTTGCTAACATGTTACTAAAACACAAAAAGTACCTATTTTTATCCACATTTTCACTCATAACACCCCTGGGTATATTCTGATCGGGCTGCAAAGTTTCGGGACACAACTGGGGCCCAAATGGAGCATGACGTGTGCGAAAGAACGACTTTTTTAGACCGAAAATGAAGCCGGTACACGTGATACGGTTGACGGAAATTGCATTTTTGAAATCTACGCTCCTTGAAACGGAAAAGAAAAAATATTGAGGGTATGTTATAAAAATTTTTTGCTGACCGAATGCATAGGTGTATTATTCACAGAATAATAAACCAAAACGAGAGAGACTTCCAACTCTGACCTCTCCCTCTCTGCTGCAGAAGTTAATTGTTCATCTCTTAAATTGTTGGCGGAAACAGATAATGAAAATCAGTTGTCAGAGTTCTTGCTAATAGTTTCATTACTCTGTTTTCTGTTATCTATTTTTTAGTTCTATTTCAGTCTGTTCTATTTAATATTGTTATTCAATTTTATAAATTCATCATATATATAACATTTCGAAATTAGTTAATTCAGATTTTTAATTCTATTTCACAATTCTTCAATGTTACATGAAAATGAAACTACGATTGCACCATAATATCATCTGATATTAGCAATTATTTGACCTGTTCTCAATTCAGTGGAACGTGGCTGGCCTGCAGTTTTGGATCAGTCGGCCTGCAGCAGTACCAGTTTGCGGACTGAAGGCTGCCTGCAAGCAGTTGTCGCACAGTGTGTGGTGTCTTCAGGCACACAGTTCAGTTCGTTCGCCAGCAGATGGTCGACTGGTAGTGTGTGTCGGCCGTAGGACATTGATCTTACGGCAACCACCTGCAGGCCATCGTATGGTGTATGGGGCACTTTACACTTTTGTATTCGAATCGTCTCGTTATCATCGCGGCAGAGAGTAGCGGATTAGATATAATATCTGGGATGAGGCGTATATTTATTATTTTTTTGAAATTAAGTCTGGTTTGAACTAAGTCCGAAAATTTTTACAACTTCATTTCCTTGGCGGTGGCAACACAATTTGACCTGTGATTGAAGGTAGCATCAGACTCCGGCTCGCAGGGTCATATTTGAAGTCGTAGTAGCGTTTTAGCTTGGACTTAGAGTCCGATGAAATTTATGCTTGGACCACGAGACCGAGAAAACCCGAACAACTTGGATCAGGAGTCCGTGTTCCAAACAAAAAATAAAATAAATAAATAAAAAATCATACTACCGGATCAAATCATACCCTCCCCGGTCTGATCGCAAGCGTATGTTACAGCAAATCAAATCATTTGATTTTCGAATTGGCTGTTTGACTTCGAGTCTGTCGATCACTGATTGTGACCACATCAAGATAAGAAATATTCATATCATACAAGTGGAAAACTATTCCACAAAATTCACTAATTTCAGTATAACAATTTATTGAATTCTGTTGGTACAGATCTCAACTCACGTTCTGAAGTTTTAAAAGGTCGTTCGTCTTTTTATTTTCGCCTTGAAACAAAATGCATTCTAACATAACTCATGTTACCAGCGTCAAAACCCCATATTGAAGGTCATATTGAATGCCCTTGTTCTATTTTTGTCTGGAATACGCCTAACCGAAAGGTCTATAACCAAGATAAGACCCTTTAATATTTCCGCTTACAAAGAAAGCAGGTAGTTTTGAAGTTACCCTTCCCTACATATTTCTATTCTTCATTCACTAGCCAACTTATTGACGCAGAATGGCCGAATGCTTCCAGACGACCCGTTATTTTCATGTGCCCAAAGAAGGTTGTTTGTAACTGTGACGAATACCGAACAAAACTCGTACTTCGCAGGTCTCAAAAGAAACATTTCCATTGACGACCAAAAGCAACCTTATTAGGGCCCTTCATAAACTTCCTTATGACGATTACTAACCCCCATATTTGAAATTGCAGCCCACGACCGTCGAAAGTAGGTCGCGATTGACAAAATTGGTTTTATGAAAAAAATAATGCTTAATGAAAACTTTGCGTTGCTTATAAATATGAGTTGCTTGCTGGTGAATCAAGAAAGTGAAGGGATTGAAAGGGTTGAGCCAACGAGTGTAAGGCCTTTCGACAAATGGATTTGAAAAGCGGCTGTTTTGGACAAAGGAAAGCGGGTCCGTTGGACAAGTGAATGAGGGGTCCGTTGGACAAATAAATTGCTATAAATATCGAAATATCGTTTACTTACTATCAAGATGATCATAGTTCAATTATTCTGCACAGCATTGCTGTTCCGTCGGTCAATAGGTAATACTTCATTGCGAATATCTATTTGCTGCGTCGCGGAGATAGCTCATCACGTCTTTGTCGGCCTGGTACTTGTCCCAGAGGTTAATCAGCAATTCGTTGCTATCCCTGATGTGTCTTCTCGGAGGGTTGAGTGTCCCTTTGTTGATACTTTTAATTTTTAGAGTGGTCTCCGCCTGAACTTCCTTCAGTACGTTAAGAGCGGTATGAATATTTGGATGAGGATTATAAAATTGGCGGTTGAAGTCCGAATGAAAAGACTCTGCGCCGTTGGTTGTACGGATGTCTTGCAGATTAGGTGATTTAGCCCAAATACGAGGGGGAAAAGCACAGTCATCCTCAATATAATTTGTAAGAACATAGTAGCTAAACGACATTCCTTCATCCGGTGCTACTGCCATTAAAGAGGTAAACGCGTTGTATACAGTCTCGTGAGGTAAAAAACACAGTCCAAGGAAAAGTTTGATCCATTTCCCTACGTCACTTTTTTTAGTATAGTGCTTGTACAATTGCTTATTTCCTCGCAGCCACCGAATCCAAGCTTGATGGAGATGGAAAATTCAACCGGCTAATTGCCAATGTGGGAAAACGTCAATAGCTGCACTGTGAGCGGCTCGTTCGAAATCAACGTGTAGCATAGGAATTTCAAGTTCTTCTCCAATTAATGATGAGCATAAGTCCCTTAACTGTATTCCAGAACTGTATGTATGTTTCTTTGGTTTTTGATGGTAGGAATGCGAAAATCAGCGCCACGTAAAACCCACTTTTCCAAATGTGTACAGCGTACATTTGGGAAAAAAATTTTGGTGCTTGAGAAAACGTTCCATCCGCAACGACTTGCTCGGCTCGACATAGTAAACGAAGGTTGTCTGTTGTCGTGAAAATAGGCAACGATCCTTCAGTTTTCATGTGACAAAATTGGTTTCCGTTTGCTAGGGTAGTGCTTTGAGAACTGTACAATTGAGATTAACATTCTTCGAAAGACTGAGGAATATAGGGACAGTGTTTTCTTCGCGTTTTATAAATACTTTTCCTCAACCTTGCCATGTCACTATGTTCTAATGTTGATGTTGGAGATGCCGCGAACTCCTGCCTTATTAGTTTGTTAGGTTTTGCATTCAGATCTTCGACGGCCTTTCTCTTCAATGACGAACATATTTTATCTCTCTCGGTTGTTTCCTCGGAAGGAGGTTCGTGAGTATGCTCACCTTTAACAGAAATAATGTACTTCACACTTGCATCGGTATTAATTAACACTTTGCACTTACGATTAGAACACCTGAAAGTAATACAACCATCTTGCATAACTCTGATTTGCGTCAGCTTAAAACCGCCCACTATTATTGCACTACCTCCTCTCCTGCTTGGAAATTTATCATCAACACGCAAATCCATTCTGAAATTAATGTTACCGACGTGCACTGAGTGTGATAGCTACAGCGGGACTGAGGAGTCAAGGAAAACCGGATGGTACTGACAACAGGGTAAACGGTAGAAATTATTGTCATGTTGCCTCAGGAATTTGTTTGTCCAACGGAGCTATACCTCACGAAACGGAGTTGTCGAACGGAGTCCACGTAAACAGCCCCCTTCGACAAGCCATTTGTCGAAAGGTCTTGCTCCGGAGCCAACACAAGACGCCCCAATTACACTAACCAAATTCACGACAAAGGACATAAACATCCTTGAAATAGACAAACAACGCCCGTTCGACAGACGCATCATTAGCAAAAACCTCTGATAAGCACCTTGAACGAAGATATAGATGTTGAAGATTGGAGGTTAACGTTTGAACAAGTCGACTAGTAATTTTACAATTTTGGCGACTTTACGAGAAAGTATGTACGTTATTGCTTCTTGTACAAAATTTAAACATAATCATTAAAGGGTGAGGTACAGTAACAAGTGATCTTATAATTTGATTATTCATGACTGCGATCCCTCCTGATATAACTGGGGTAATTTTGGGTACAGACAGAAACAGATACCAAATAGGTACACCAAGACCACACGACTTGTAGGCAATTATCGCTTCATCAGTTTGCAAAACTTTGCAGACTGGTCCACACAGATTCACACTTGATGGTTCATTTCAGCGTTATGTAGATAAACTGAATGAATCGCAAGTTGACCTTCATTGCTCATCGAATGCGACTTGAGAACAGGGTAAGAGCTAAAGTGGCCCTTTAGAAGTGCAGTTGAGCAATACAAGGATCACCCACCACCTCAATATTCCAGTCGAAGAGAGGAAGGCGGAGGAGAAACGCCAAGATTCCCATTGCTGTTTGAAATATGACTGGCGCCGATGGAATATTAATTGATATGTGCTCCCACAGAAGAGAAGCAAACATCCCATTCTCACTAGAAATTCAAGGCTGTAAATTCCAGTGCTTGCCCGGCTCCATCTTCTTTCTAAATACTGAAAAATCCTTACCCTATTGGGTGATAAAGAATATGAAGGCGATGGTTAACCTTCAACAATCTAAAAAACCCAACCTTAACCTTCAATCACTATGAGCAATATATATCATGGTCGTATCAGTTATATGACCTCCCCCCAATAAGTCATAATAACACGTAACGAATATCCCCAAACGATACTTCCATCTTTCACCAGTCCTTAAAATTCCGCAACTTAGAAATGCCTAAATCGTTCTTTTTGTGAATTTTGGAAGGAAACTATATTACAACTGGTCCAAAACTTTGAGTAGGCACCTACATAGATTTTTGGAAACATTTTAAATTATTTTTCGTTTCATAGCGTTCTAAATCCATCCTTGACTTGATCTTGGCTGCGAGTTAAAAAAAAATAACAAATACCTATCGCTTTGTTCTTCGTAATGGCTTGCGAAAGGAGGAGTTCGAAGATGAGCAGTTTTGGAATACTCCACTTGATTGGCATGACAAAGAGCGAATATCTTGATTTTCCTAATACAGGGATGTCACATCTCTTTACTTTGATGAAGAAAGTATTTTTAGGTACCTAAACATTTTCTCAGTAGTTACCTACTTACACAGTACAACCAGCTAAGTACCTACTCAGTACTACCTGTTTAGTACCTACTCGGTAGTCATAATCAGGTCATACTTTGTACCAATACACTTTTCCCAAGTACTTGAACTAATTTCTCAGTACCTACGTATCTGAAAATTTTCCTAATATGGTGGAGGGGGGGATTGCACAAAAGGCAGTTCCTCGGAACATTACGAATGTGTGTGCAAAATTTCAGCTCTTAAATCCCTCTTTAACCTAATCCTAAGCCGGTGGGGTGCAAAAGGGGGAGAGGGATGGGGGATTGCACAAAAAACACTTCCTTGGTGCATAACAAATGTTTGAAAAATTTACAGCTCTTGAAACCCTCTCTAAACCCCCCCCCCCCCGGCGCTTCCGGGGGGGGGGGGGGGGGGGGGAATGCACTTCCTTGGAACATTACGGATGTTTGTGCATAATTTCAGCTCTTGAAACCCTCTCTAACTTTCCCCTAAGGCCCCCCCCCCCCCATGGTTCTAATGATATGGGGGAATTGCACAAAAGGCGCTTCCTTGGAACATTACGAATGTGAGTGCATGATTTAATCTCTTGAAACACTCTCTAACCTACTCCTAAGCCCCCCCCCCCCCCATGAAGAAGGGGGTGGGGTGCACAAAAGGCAGTTCCTTGGAACATTACGAATTTGTGTGCATAATTTCAGCTCTTAAAACCCACTCAAACCTACACCTAAATACTGTGTTCCCCTTTAAATTGGGTGGGGGGGGGGGATGAGAAAATTGCACAAAAGGTACTTCTTTGGAGAATAAAGAATGTATGTGCAAAACTTCAGATCGATCCGTTATTTCTCTGAGGCTGTAGCCCTGTCAAAGTAGAAGAACAAAAAGAAGAAGCAGAAAAACTTGAAAATGCACGATTTTCCAATTTCCGTAATTCCGGCAGCTGATGGTCCCGAGGGTTGAAATTTTGTACACATCCTCAGGGGTCCATCGAGAAAGGGCGTACGAAAAATCAGCCTCGGAGACCCCCAGGGGGCCGAGTTTCTGGTGGGGGGGGGGGGGGGGAGGGGCCCTACTTGTTCTGTCGTGTTCTTCTGAAGTGTGTGACAGTGTGACTGTTCTCGAGTTGCTTTTTCTTTCGGTGGAGACGGGATCGCTTGGTGGAAGCCAAATCGATATCCCTTCTTAACCGGTGATAATTTCGCTGGTGTAGGAGGGGGACTCTCGAGGGTCCACCACCACTGTCACACTCTGCCACGAGTGTTCTTGATCGCTTCGAGTTTTTCGGTTTCTTACAGGACGGGACGTTCCCGCGACCCTAGATTCAGCGTGTCGTTAGTGCCAACGGGATTCAGTGGCTCGGACACCTCGAGAGAATGCCCAGTGAAAGACACCTAAGATGATGGAATAGGATCGAGAGGAGAAGGCGGCGGGGGCGACCGAGGAGTAGATATTTTTGGATGACGTGGAGAGCGACCTGCTGCAGATGCATGTGAAACTGGTGAAGCGAGGCTCAAGATCGGAACGAGTGGATAAGGGACAGCCATCGAATTACGCTATAATTCGATGGGGACAACCGGTCCTGTGGCGCCTGGGAGTCTGCTCAGTCGCCCATTCGGAAATAGGGTCCGAGCATTAGATTTTAATTTGTAGAACGGAGCAAATCAAACACAATGCGAATGTTAGGTACTCAGAGGGCGCATGCGTTTCAGCTAACCAAGTTGTCTAAGTGGATAAGTCGGCACCTACTAGCACGAACAGGCCAAACGACGTGACTCAAGGTCGAATCGAGCTGAACACACAGAGAACTGTACAAAGCAAAGTGAACGAAATTCTGTATTCTTATACAGGGTGTAACATTAGTGATGCAAAACCTCTCTCCCACGTGTTTTACATCTAATTTCCGACCAAAAGTGACCTGTAACTTTTTTTTACTTCGCTTAAAACCCCACTTTTTTAACTTTTAAGATTTTTTTCGAGTTTCCGACCTCGTCTCACTAAAGCAACTATAATTTCCTTAATTTAAAGAGTAAATTCAAATTTGAAGATACCGTTGGAAAGAGCGTTAAATTTCCTGTATGTATAATGCCTAACAAATTTTTTTTAGGAGTATTTGACGAGTGAAAATGGAGTTTGAAGAGTGAATTAGGTCAAAATCTTAAAATCGTCTGTTTTTTCAAACGCTTGGTGATCCTATTAATTCTTGTAGCAGAATGGTGACGGTAAGCTAAAAAATGCGCCAAAACGTCAGCTTTCCAAGGGACTAATCAAAACGTTTTTTGGAATATTGATTTCAAGAGAGAAAATGAGGTTTGAATATGAAAAACGTGTTGTTTCCGGCTAAATCGTGGGTTTTTTATGAAATATGTACCTAGGTAGGTACCTATTGTGAAGTAGTGAGTCAACTATGGGGTAATTTTCAAATCGAATGGTGACACCCTCACATCATCTCCCAGTAAGTATTTGGTCGTTATTTTCATTTTAGTCCAAGGGTGTTGGCATTACAAAGAAAGGAACTATCGAAGTTAAGCGAAGAGGATTGAAAGATCCGTGAGACGACTGTTGTTTGTGTACCTCTACGAATGATTGGGATGAGTTCTTATATTTTTCGCTGCCACCTTTGGACCCTTCACAAACGAACCGGTCTCTGTATTCGCCAAAACGGAGGGCATTTTGAGGAAATAAAGGATTGAACAGAGTCCCGCCTTCCGTAGTTCCATTCTTTGTAATGCCAACACCCTTGGACTAAAATGAAAATAACGACCAAAATACATACCGGGAGATGATGTGAAGGTGTCACCATTCGATTTGAAAATTACCCTATAGTTGACTTACTACTTCACAAAAGGTAGGTACATTTTTCAAGAAAATCCCACATTTAGCCGGAAACAACACGTTTTTTCGTATTCAAACCTCATTTTCTCTCTTGAAATCAATTCCAACAAATGTTTTGATTAGTCCTTTGGAAAGCTGACGTTTTGGCTCATTTTTTAGCTTACCTTCACCATTCTACTACAAGAATCAATAGGATCAACAAGCGTTTGAAAAAACAGACGATTTTAAGATTTTGACCTAATTCACTTTTCAAACTCCATTTTCACTTCTCAAATCCTCCTAAAAATTTTTTGTTAGGCATTAGAGAGACAGGAAATTTAACGCTCTTTCCAGCGGTATCTCTAAATTTGAATTAATTTTTTAAATTAAGGAAATTATAGCTGCTTTAGTGAGACGAGGTCGGAAACTCGAAAAAAATCTTAAAAGTGAAAAAAGTGGGGTTTCAAGCGGAGTAAAAAAAAAATGGTATGGGACACTTGGTCGGAAATTAGATGTAGAACACGTGGGGGAGAGGTTTTGCATCACTCATGTTACACCCTGTAGATCCCATGGCCTGTCTCATCCTGTGCTTTCTGACTTCCACTAAATTACATTAGAGATTAGACCATACTTGTCTATTGCCCTGTTACTGGTCTGTGTGGTTACGAGGAGCTCGTATAATAATTATATCGTTTCAGATAAGTGGGTGAAATGAAGGTACCGGTATTCCATGGTAGAATAAATGGGTCTATAGCAGATGGGCGACAGGGCGAATAGGCGACAACTGTCTGTCGATACAATGAAACCTCAGCTATTTCAAATAGTCGACAACTCCCGATTCGCAAATAGGCGACATTGTCTGTTACGGGCGATTTTAAGAAGTGTATTGCAAAGCGTCGACACCTTCGGGGTCTTCTACTTGCTTCCTTTCGAGCATAATTCAGGCAATGCTTTCCTCAGGTAAAGGCCTAGGTATACCTCAGTCTTGTTTAGTGACATCACGCTAACGGCCTGTTCATTGGACAATATACACGATATTCGCCTGTCATGATCTCTATTCTGTGACTTTTAATTTCCTGGTTTTTGACGCATATTCTGGGTATTTTCCGTTTCAAAGCTTTCTGAACAAATTTGGTTCCGTGTCTGTCCGTCTGTGGTAAATTCCTTGTCACGGGCAGAACTCCGAAACTGTTCGTCCGATTTTGATGAAATTTGAAGGAATTGTGCGGGTTACCCCCTAGACGGTCTCCTGTGAATTTAATCGCCATCGTACAAATGGTAGCGTCTACGCATGCGCAAACGTAAAAGTCTGTGAACAGCCATAGCTCACTCAGGCTCAATAGGCAGACTGTGCTCAAATTTGTACGGTGTCCTAGGACTAGCCTAGTCTGCAGAGATTCCCTTATGAATTTCATAGGGATCGGATTAGTGGCAGGCCTGCGCAAATCTTGGACGCACCAGCTATTTATTACACACATCCATGTTACGACGTGAGGAAGCTATACTGCCCACCCGAATGTAGGGAAGAAAATCCCTCGAAAAAAAAATCCCCGGAAAAAATTCCCAAACTGACCCCACCGGGAAAAAATCCCCGGCGTCTGTCATAAGCGGAAAAAAAAATCCCCGACGCGAAAAACAGAAAGTTCAGCGTTTATTTCCGTAATCGTACCTACCTAGGTAGGTACTGTTAGAAATAGGTGTAGGTAGCTGGATTTCATTAAAACAATTTTCGACTTTGTCCCATTCGTCCTATCGTTTTGAAATGCACCAGGCATTTGGAAAATTATTTGCCATTCCATTTCCTTGATATTTATAACTTTTTCAACAAACATCTGTGACAACTTTATTCACAATCAGTGGATTGGAATCATGAAATGAAGAAGTCCAAAATTCTTGGGTAGGTATTGGGTATGTACTGAATAATAATCCAAGGTATGTACTGAATAACAACGCCTGCGTTTCCTAAGTTTTATTTTTATTTTTTAAACTCTTTTTTTTCGTTGACTGAGACAGATCAGAGTTAGTTATGCAAAACCGTAAACTTTTAGGTAATTTTGTGAGTTAGCTACTCTCGACTATTATTGTAGAACTGGGAAGGACGGAGAAGGGTCGCTGAAGTAACAGGACTGAGGCCGGATGGCGCTGCCTTGTTATTTGTGGCTCAACCTTCTCCGCAACCAGGTATACCTGGAGGGTTGTCGCCGTTCGCTTGTCGCCTATTCGCAATGCCGGGTTTTTTCTCATAGTCGTCAAGAGAGCCGTCCGCTTTTCGTGTCGACTATTTGCAATATGTGCTGTTGTTTAGTGTCAACAAGGTTGTCGACGGTTTGCAGTGTCGCCCATTAGAAAGACTCCCGAATAAATATACTAACAGGTAGGCCGCCGCTCAGATGACTTTGACTTGGTGGCAGTGGTCAACCGATCGGCTGATCGTATGACGTCAGCCTCGACGCATCCAGCACTGAATGCATATAAACACCTAGTGTCCAGCCTAAGTTTTCCGATGTTTTCAGTGAATAACACACGTTTGAGCATCCAACCTTTCCTATTTATTTGCCGAAAATATTATTTCATATATACCTACTTGTCACCGGTAAAACGAGGGATATTGCATAAAACAAGGAACTTGAAGGTAGGTATTCTGCTTGATGGAAGAACAACCTAGCCTTCAGGCTAATTTTTGCAATGTTTTTACGCACGATTCTTGAAGCATGCTATTACTTACTTCATAATAAACAGTTTGTTATGTTTAATCATACTAATTTTGTTAATAACTACTAGATGAGTATAACATCAAAGTAATACACAGTTTTGTTTCGTAAGTTGGGTATTAAATTAGGTAGCTAACTACCTAATACTTAACCTCAATAACTTTAAAGCTTCAATTGAAATTTTTCTATTTTCCTAGTAGATAATATAAAGTTTAAATTCCAAATATAGCTATAGGTGTGGTTTTAATTGTATATAGGTGCATCCCTCTTTTATTTTACTCATGGTTACATTAGATATGTACTTGCAAGAAGGTAGGTACCTACATTTTATTTTACCAGTGATGCACCTGTTCAACTTTTCATGACACTTGTTGGCGTTTATTAATTAATGCTTCTATTATTTCCCGCTTCTCGGGGAAGTTCATTTATTTTATTTAGTAGACATACCCAATTATTATTTATTTGTGAATGTGGAATACCAATTAAGTTCGTAGGCTGAAAGCCGTTTGCGGGGTATCAAGGGGATCAGCGGAGGCTGACGTCACGGCTGCCCCCACTTCCACCTGCGCGGAAGAGTCTCGTTTTCGACTTTGAACCCCCCCCCCCCCCCCCCTTAAACAGTCTACTTAGTTTTATGGGCGACGTTTCCACCAAAGATTTTGGCCGTAGTCATGCCTATAGATGCTCAAAAAAACAAAACAAAAAACAAGATGAGAATTGATATAGCTAGAAGATGTAAAGAGGAATGTAAGTTCGAGCTTTGAGCCCCTTAAACCACTATTTTTTGTGAGCTCTAGGAAATGCTGATGGCCGATAGAACGTGAAGTGTTACGTAGGTAGTTCTCAAAAATTGTATCAGAAATAGAAAAACAAAAACCAAAATAAAGGAGGAAATAGAAGAGGAAGTCAAGTGTTTGTGTGCAATAGCGGTTTTCCAACGAAAAAACTTCAAAGCCCGATGTCTCCACAAATTACTATGTTTGGAACCCCGTGTTTCGGCATTATTCTTTTGATGTGAAGTTCACTCATTTTTTTTTCCCCGGACTTATCAGGAATCGCTCTGTATACTAAGGTCTTTATATACCTACTAAAACTGTATAGTAAAATACCTACCAATGTGATCCAATTCCAATGAAACATGGTGAATGATTGGGTGGTAGCAGTTCATGTATGGATCTGACATCACCAGACTCGTAAATATTCAGTGAACCGCGGTAGGGGATAATTGCAGAGGGAGTGGGGGGCCTGTCAGACACCGGAGTTGTCTGGCAGGTGTCTGACAGGTTATGGGAGACCATAACATGCCATATACGAGTATAATGTGATGGAGAAATGAACAAGACTGATCTACTCTCTGAACTGCTGAACCCGACTGAAACCACGTTCTCATATTACTAAAATGTTATGATTATTCCTACTGAATTTATCAGTCCCCTTTAATACTCGAAAACACCATTTGTGTCGCCACTGGCCGCTCATAGAACCCCTCGAGGCACTTTAACAAACTATTGAAACTGGAGGGGAGCACTCACCCTGAGGCCCCACTTCACAGTCCGTTGTGAGTGGTTGTTCTGATAGTCGCGTTTTATAATCAGCCAACGTATTAAGATCGATTTACGATAAAAGTACTGTGAGTACCTTCGAGGGGGAGTGTACTGTCGAGTTCCTAGTTTTAATTTCGAGTTTTCCAAGTTAACCGTCCCAATCAAAATAAAGTAGTTCTGATCAGACTGCGAGTGTTTGCTTGTGTCTTCCCGCGGCATCTGATGATGAAAAAACCACAGTCATGCAGCATGGCTATAAGAGCGAATTTTCGAAGTTTTCGGCATCTTCCTCCTCCGCCTAAAATTTTCTGAAAATTAATTTTCGGCCAATGTTTTCCCAACTTGATACCATACAAAATTAAAACAGGAGTAGTTTTACGCAAAGTAAAATTTGGGGTGGAAGGAGGGGGAGGGGGAAATCAAAAATGTTTTGAATACCAGAAGAGTAGGTATTGGGTACGTAACAAATTTTTGTTCCATTTTTTGCCGAGTAACACCTCGGTTTGTAGATTTTCCAACGCTGAACACGATGGTGAAGTCAGAATTGCGATATCCCATTCCGTTATCAGATTAGAGCAGACGAACCAGGAAGAACATCTCAAGAAATAACCACGTTCCTTCATCTTCAAAGTGCTCCAGTTTGAGAATGGAATGAGATATCGCAATTCTGATTTCACCATCGTGTTCAGCGTACAAAAACCTTTAAAATGAGGTGTCACTTGTCAGACTTTTTCATTTTGGGAATTAATGGGTAATTCCCCCCCCCCCCTAAAATTCCCCAAAACTCCCCCTTAGAGTGACCCGATTCTGCCCATCTTCGAACTTAGTCTGTCGATTGCCAAGACAGATTTTTCGTGCAAATTTGAACTTTTTATCTCAATTCTTTCGAGAGTTATCGTCTGGAATGACACATACATATATAAATATATAAATATATATATAAATATATATATAAATATATATATATATATATATATACATATAATTTTTGGTGTCTTTCGGCAGTGAATTCAGGATGGTCTGAAACGGATTTTGGTATAAAAATCTTTCGGAAATTCGAGTTTTAAAAATTTTGGACCGAGAACAATAGCTTCCTTTTCTTCGAAAATTCGCGGTACAAGTATGTTATAGCCCCGCCAATATCGATTGTATCGATTATCTCAAATACATCGATCCTTGTGGTATCGATGACTTGTATCAGACAAGACGGTGGGTGTACAAGAAGTTTAGTTCCCATTCCGCCGCTCGCTTGTCAAGCGATCTGGATGCTCGCTAGCGCTCGCATCTCAAAAAAGATAAACAATCCCAGAAACTATCCCGTGAATGAGCAGGTTGTTTGGGACTTCTGAATAGATCGTACAAGTATGTTAATAGTCACTCTTATTTTTTGGTGTCCTTACAATGGTCTTCCCGTATTCATTTTGAAAGTTGATATCGGCACCCAGGATGTAGGCATCGGGACGCCATATTGAGCCGTCATCGATACCACAAGGATCGATGTATTTGAGATAATCGATATTGGCGGGGCTATAACATACTTGTACCAATTCGCTAAAAGGGGTGTTATCAGACCCCGAAACCCAGGACATCATACACAGGGTGTCCCAGTTCCATCTGGAGAAGCTCAGGGAATCGATTCTACTCTCCATTTGGAACAAAAAATGCTCAAGGGGGTGGTTGTGAGTTCTGTGGAGCTAGGGGTTGTTGCACGTTGTTTGTGTGTCATCCGCATGCGTGAAGAGATTCAGCAACGCTTCAACTAGAAGCATGCTGCCACTATGTTGTACTGAAGAGATTCTGCAAAAATGAGCCCCAACTCGTCACGCATTTCAGATAAGACAGTGTCATGAAGAGAAAATGTACTACCTATTTATCTTTTCTAGAACGGCGTTCGTTTGTTGTTCTTTCATTGCCCTCGTCAAATCCATGTTATGTGTATTTTGATTCGAAGGTCAAACAGCAATGTGGAATTTGTCGAGGTATCCCAACATAATGCTGTAAATACCTAAATGAAAATCGTAGAGGTCAAAGATTATAGTCCTGCCCAGTCGCGATCCTGGTCTCAGGAGACGACTGGACTTTGTCAAAAAATAACCCAGCTGCTTACAAACTGACAAGGATGAAAATGAGATCCAAAACTAAGATTCTGAATCCAGTTTATAGTGAAAATTGGGTATACAAAGATTTAACTACTTTCCTTACCAAAGTATACCTACAGCTCAAAAATAACGTTCCGATGGTTAGTTAAGGTCTGTGCCAAAAGTGAAGCCCAAAAACGCCGAAAAAACAACTCAAATTATCCACAACTTGAGGAACGTAAACTGCACGTGCCGGCGATATGAAACGAAGACCATACCAATCAAATTTGAAGTCTTCAGAAATTGTTCATCATCGAACTTATCCTTCTGTTAGCGATCACGAAGAATACAGCGATATTTTTGTCAATTTTTTACCTCGTAGCTAAGCCAAAGCCAAAGATAGATTTAGAATGCCGGGAAACGAAAAACAATCGAAAACGTTTCTAAAAATATTTATGGAGGTGCCTACGTAAAGCTTTGGAAATAGCGTTTACTTCCAAAATAAGCTAAAAGTCTAAGCTTAGGAAGTTCTAAGCAGGAGATGCGGTATTTTAAGGTTTACTCATAAATAGTACATTATTATATTTAACAGTAATACTCGCACTCAGTAATGGCATAAAGACCGTTAGGTTTATTGGTGATGGAGAAAGTTATCGAATCGTTTGAGGATATAAGGTACGTTTTATCCACTGACTTATTTGGGTAAGTAGACAACAAAGTACGTACCAACTTCCTCAGAAAAAAAAGGTTCCTCAGAAAATATGATAAAAGAATTTTTTCCAGACTTGTTTCAATATTCATCGTATGAATGATAAGGTCTTAGTGTCTCCTTTCAAAACTTACGTAAATAGTTAGAGAATCCTTTGTAATTCGCCATTTGGTACCCAAGAAACAGACTGAGGAGCAGGCGACTGCTATGGGAGGGCTAACCGGACCGTCTGTCTCGTCTGCTCCTCTCAGATTTCCATGTAATGAATAATTAATATGTTTCGAAAAGAAAGAGAGAAAAGTGGTGTTCAAGTTCTGCCTCGAGGCTGTCTCCATCTGGGCCAGTGTCGTAATTATCCTATGAATCTCCAAGCCATTGATTACACTGAGCACAATAATTGTTTTGGTTTTGAATAACAACTATTGATGGACTAACAAACCGCATAACTATACAAGGTGTCACAGAGCCCCCTCCCCCCACCCTCGTTTATGCATTATTTCCTCCTCAAGAAGAGGATTTGTAAACAAAAATGCTACAAAGTCCTTGTCACATGGGTTTATTATTATATTGGACACACCTACAGAAGTTTGGGCTGTTCATTTGTAGTTCCTTTCATGTGCTGAAATAGCTATTTTTGATCATTTCCACCAATTTTGGCCCCCAAAAACACGAATTAGGCTCCTATATTTTTAGTAGGTACGTATCTTTGATAATTGATAGTCCATTTAATTGTCTTGATTCACCTGTTGATACGACACTACTTCTAGTGTTACTATACTAATTTATGGTAATTTCAGACAATGTACCAGGTTTTTGATTCATGAAAAATGAATTTTGGGAGCTGAACCTTCGTTACAACCTCAATTCTTCACTCTTTCGTAAAAATCGACTTCATATTCGGTCTCCATGCCCTAAAAACATCACACAAGCTCATGTTCACTAACACCATAAACCTCGACAACCCCTACTTTTTCATATCCCCCCCCCCCCCCCACCCACTCCGAAATAAACACCCCTGGCTGTATTCCGATCGGGCTGCCAAGCTTCACAGCACAACTAGCACCCATATTTCGACGGCCACGGTGAAGAAGTAGGTATTTCAGAAAACTGAAATCTGTAGGGGAGCAGTTTTTAAGTTGGACGCTGTCCGTAAAATCAGGTAATTGTGCTACAAATGAGATTATAATTCCAAAAATTTTTATTTTCCCCAAATTTTCAGAAAATTACTATTAATTCTGGAAATGATCTACATTTTGACTCCTAGAAGACTTACCCAATTCAGCACCGACGACTTACCTAGTTATGACCACAAGCGTGGAGGTATCAAGAAGGTAGAACTTGGAAAAATATGCACTCTTCTTTGCCAAAAACTTTATTTCAGAGGGGGGGGGGGGGGGAATCCGTTAATAATAACATAAAAAAAGGATGCTCGGCGCTATTTTGTAGGTACTGCAAAAGTAGATTTAAAAAACGCTGCAAAGTCCTTGTCACATAGGTTTATTATTCTATTGGACGCTCCTACAGAAATGATGGCTGTTCATTTATTGTTTATTTCATGTGAAATAATTGAAATAGCTATTTTTGATGGTTTCCACCAATCTTGGCCCCAAAAACACGAATGAGGTGGTACGCTCCGTTTTTTTTTTTTTTAAAATTATCTTTGATCAATGGCAGTGCCATTTAATCGTCTTGATCCACTTTTTCTAGGGTTATTATACAAATTAATGGTGATTTCAGACGATATCCCATGTTTTTGACTCATAAAAAATCAATTTTGGGAGCTGAACATTTGGTAGAACCTCAATTTTTCACTCTTTGGTCAATATCGACTTCATATTCGGTCTTCTCGTCCGAAAAACATGGAAAAAGTACCTATTTTTATACAAATTTTCACTCATAACACCCCTGGGTATATTCCGATCGGGCTGCAAAGTTTCGGGACACAACTAGGGCCCAAATGGAGTATGTGTGGGAAAGAACGACTTTTTTAGACCTAAAATGAAGCCGGTATGTGTGTACGGAGGACGGCGACGGACATTGCATTTTTGTAATCTACGCACCTTGAAACGGAAAAGAAAAAATTTTGAGGGGGTGTTATAAAAATTTTTTGCTGAGCGAATACATCGGTGTGTTATTCACAGAATAATAAACCAAACAAAATTATGGAAGACACATAAATAGTAATAGGCACTTCGAAAAACGTCAAGGTACAACACAAGGCACTTGTATAATTTATGCGTCATTTACGGCATCCCGGTCGATTTCATGCAAATCAGGGTGTGTTGGTTTAATATTTACTGTCTTTAAGTTTCGGTAGAAATCATGAAATGCCGAATCAATTAGGGGAAGCAAGTCCATCAGATCTTTTTTGGGCCTTACTGATGGCTACAGGACTACTACTTATCAATGGCAATGAGCTCAGTGAACTTTGTTCTCCGCGGCGTAGATAATTGACCACTTTGAAGTTTTCGTCTTCGTCAAGTGAAAATTTAAAGAACCGTTTTCCTTCTGACAGCCTATACTGCAGCCATTGAATCGGGTGCCAAAGAAATGTTTCTCCATTTTCGATTACTTTTTAGGTGTGAATGGTCCTTGTTTTTTTATCGGAGTAGGTACCGAAATCATAAAAATCTCCGAGTTCCATTTTTACGACATTGAATGGTTTTTTATTTTTGGCTACTCTAACAAGCTGCATCCAATCACAGTAGTGATTGATTTTCATTCGCGTACCTATTTTTTTTAACTCTTTCTATTACAGCGTGGTCGTGTACGCTCCATATGAGTATGACCGCTGATTAAGAATTTGTGATTGATAACTCTAATGTGGCTGTCAGGTAGGTTTCGCAAAGAACATAGAAACATTAGAGCTACAAGATTGTTCTTATTCTGTCACTTATCACTTGATTATCTTATTATGTATCGCTCTGCTCAGTTCAATACGAAAAACACTAAGTTGAATTACCTGGAAAAAATATGTTTAGCTGTGCAGAATTGGATAAGAGGAGTTGCCTATGTGTTCAATGAACAGAAGCATTCCGGATATTTTTGGTCAAGTCGACTTGCCTACTTTGGACACTGAAAACTAGTGTGAAAAAATGGTTAAGTGACTTACCTTAATTTCAACGTCACTTGAAAGTGAGTGAAATATTGGACTTGTTGACATACCTAAAAAGTAACTCCACTTTCAAAGATATCTAAAAATGCACTTGTGGATAACGCCCTTATGGTGGTCAAGCAGACTTCCCTACTTCTTCACGGGTTGGGGAGTGGCTCATTGAGTCGTACTGACCACTTACCCCGGTTTGCTCGGAAACTCGACTTACCTACTTCTTCACCGTGGCCGTCGATTTGTTCCCTAATGGGGACCCAAACTGTGTACGGTGAACGACGATTTTCTACCAAAAATCTACATAAATTTAAGGCTGAAAGTTCGTTAGAACCTCATTTTTCCACTCATTGGTCAAAATCGACTTCATATTCGGTCTTCTCGCCCTAAAAACCATGGAAAACGGTACCTCACAAGCTCATATTACTTAAACACAAAAAACCCCTATTGGTGTATTATTCTGTGAATAAATAGACCTTGTATTTGCTCAGGAAAAAATTTTTATAACACCCCCTCAAAATTTTTTCTTTTCCGTTTCAAGGTGCGTAGATTCAAAAAATGCAATGTCCGTCCGCCGTCCGCCGTATCACGTGTACAGGCTTCATTTTCGGTCTAAAAAAGTCTAAAAAAATCGTTCTTTCGCACAAAAGCTCCATTAGGGCCCTAGTTGTGTCCCGAAACTTTTCAGCCTGATAGGAATATACCCAGGGGTTTTATGAGTGAACATGTGGGTAAAAATAGGTACTTTTTGTGTTTTAGCAACATGTTAGTAACATGAGCTTTTGAGGTATCATTTTCCATGTTTTTGGGGATGAGAAGACCGAATATGAAGTCGATTTTGACCAAAGAGTGGGAAATCGAGGTTCTACCAAATGTTCAGCTCACAAAATTGATTTTTTATGAGTCAAAAACCTGCGAAATCGTCTGAAATCACCATCAATTTGTAGAATAACACTGGAAAAAATTCAACACGTAGATCAAGACGATTAAATAGCGTTACAAATGATCAAAGATAAATTAAAAAAAAAAAAAACAGAAAAGGAGCGTACCTAATTCGTGGTTTAGGGGCCAAAAATGGTGGAAACCATCAGAAATAGCTATTTCAATTATTTCACATGAAATAAACAATAAATGAACAGCCAACATTTCTGTAGGTAAGTCCAGTAGAATAATAAACCCATGTGACAAGGACTTTGCAGCGTTTTTCTCCCATATCACCCCTCGGAGTATGCCGATCGGGCTGCTGTGTTATGGAGCACAACTAGGACCCACATGTGTTCCCAAATGGGGACCCGAACTGTGTGCGAAAAAATGATGTATTTAGCCCAAAATTTAACGTAAATTTGAGGCAAAAACTTGGAACGATACCTCAAAAACTCGTGTTACTAAAACACACAAAAATACCTATTTTTATACCCATTTTCACTCACAACACACCTGGGTATATTCCGATCGGGCTGCAAAGTTTCGGGACACAACTAGGGGCCAAATGGAGCATGTGTGCGAAAGAATGAATTTTTTAGACCGAAAATGAAGCCGGTACACGTGATACGGCGGACGGCGTACGGTGGACGTACATTGCATTTTAGGAATCTACGCACCTTGGAACGGAAAAGAAAAAATTTTGAGGGGGTGTTATATAAATTTTTGCACACACTATGGTGATTTCAGACAATTTCCCACGTTTTTTACTTTAAAAAAATTGAATTTCGGGAGCTTATCCCTCGTTAAAACCTCAATTCTTCACTCTTCGGTCAAAATCAACCAAATATTCGGTCCTCTCGCCGAAAAACGTGTAAAACGATACCTCACAAGCTCATGTTCACTGAAACCTCGAAAACCCCTATTGGTTTATTATTCTGTGAATAATACACCTATGTAATCGCTCAGCAAACCATTCTTATAACACCCCCCTCAAAATTTTTTCTTTTACGTTTCAAGGTGCGTAGGTTCCAAAAATGCAATGTCCGTCCGCCGTATGCCGTCCGCCGTCTCACGTGTACCGGCTTCATTTTCGGTCTAAAAAAATCGTTCTTTCGCACAAAAGCTCCATTTGGGCCCTAGTTGTGTCCCGAAACTTTTCAGCCCGATCGGAATATACCCAGGGGTGTTATGAGTGAAAATGTGTGTAAAAATAGGTACTTTTTGCGTTTTAGCAACATGTTGGTAACATGAGCTTTTAAGGTATCGTTTTTCATGTTTTTGGGGACGAGAAGACCGAATAAGAAGTCGATTTTGACCAAAGAGTAGAAAATTGAGGTTCTACCAGATGTTCAGCTCCCGAAATTGAATTTTTATGAGTCAAAAACCTGCGAAATCGTCTGAAATCACCATCAATTAGTAGAATAACTCTGGAAAAAGTGTCAACAGGTGGATCAAGACGATTAAATGGTACTATCAATGATCAGAGATAATTTATTAAAAAAAAAAAAGGAGCGTTCCTTATCCGTGTTTTGGGGGCCAAAATTGGTGGAAACCACCAGAAATAGCTATTTCAATTATTCTGTATGAAAGAAACAATAAATAAACAGCCAGCATTTCTGTAGGTACATCCAATAGAATAATAAACCCATGTGAGAAGGACTTTGCAGCGTTTTTTTTTTTTCAAATTATCTTCGACCATTAATAGTACCATTTAATCGTCTTGATCCAAGTGTTGACACTTTTTCTAGTCTTATTCTACAAATTGATGGTGATTTCAGACGATTT